>HG993125.1:29010989-29558489 GCA_905231855.2 Eristalis tenax | reverse complement strand
ATCTTATCTCAGCAGCGTATTCGCGAACTCTTTCTTTCATTCATTACCTAGATTTCATGACCACAGGTGAGAGTTGGAATAAATACTGATACCCGCTAACTTCGCTTTGACACCAATTGAACACCAAGGGATTGTTAATACCCTTAAGTATCCGGGTTCAAGATACAGCACGGGCCGAAGGTGTAGAGTGAAAAATCGAGAGGAGGTACCTGTGCACATTAGTTTTAAATATCTGTGTCCGAAAGTAGGCTTAAGGGTAAACTGATGAGCATTTCTGGAGAGACGGGTATTGCGGGTGAATTCATAGAGAGGAGGAATGCTGTTGGCAAGCTTACTTGAGCATTGTTAAAATAGCGATAAAATACGGATAGAGATGAGACGGTACGTCGATGTTCGAGCGAGTCAAGTGACTCTGCAATATTGTTGTCTCCTATAAGTTTTATCGCTCGCTTTTGTATTCTATCTAATAGGTGCAGGATGGTTTTGGGGGCACCAGACCAGACATGAGCGTTGTACTCAAGTTTGGGGCGTATATACGCCTTATAAATTAAAGCCAAATCAGAAGGGGTGAAGTATTGCTTGCATCGATTGAGAAAACCTAAACATTTCGCAGCATTTTTGGCGACACCAAATATGTTTCCGTTACAACTAAGTGTTGTGTTAATACATATACCAAGAATGGAAAGCTTTCCGGTTTCATCGACCATGGTGCTATTCATGGATAAGGCTGATTAACAAGAGTTCGCTTGAGTAACAGCAGACAGCATTGAGTTTTTGAAGCAATGAATTCCACTCGATTGTTCTTTCCCCAGTTAATTATGCTGTCAAGATCGGAATTCAATGTGCTTAACATAAGCTGCCGTTCCAATTCTACGGCCGAAGGGCGGGGTCGTGAGTCTTGGAACGAATATGAAAAACTGAGGTCGATTTTATCAGCGAAGGAATGGAATGAGATTAGAAGTAGCAGACAAGAGATCATTTATAAAAATGAGAAAGTGTGTCGGAGACAGAACAGAGCCTTGGGGAACACCTGCATTTATTTGGTGGATATCAGACTTGAACCCATCCAAGACAACTTGAATTGAACGGTTCGAAAGGTAATTTCTTATCCATTGAAGAAAAGATTCATCGACACCATATGCTCTGTCAAATGCCTTAGAAATATCAAGCGCAACGATCTTGCTTTCGCCTGCATTGTGCAATGATTGGTTCCACTTTTCGGTGAGATAAGCTATCAGATCACCAGTGGACCTGTTGCTGGAAACCATACTCCCGGTCATTAAGAAGCTTCCGCGATTCGAGATAATTCATATGCTGACGATTTATCAGCGTTGCCATGACCTTAGAAAGAAGGGACGTAAGTACTATTTGTCGGTACGAGGTGGGGGACAAAGATTCGCCCTTTTTAGGGAAAGGCTGGAGTGCTCTTTTCCATCTGCTCGGAAAGAGACCTAAAGAGTAGGATAGATGAAAAAGCTTACACAGTGGTTTTACCCGCCCAGGAGAACACTTCCACAGAAGTATGGGGGGAATACCATCCGGGCCAGTAAATTTGTGCACGTCGAGATCGTTAAGTACTCTTGCAACTGTACGAGTGCGGAAGTGGACTAGTCCCATGGTGAAATCAACGCTCTCAAGTAGAGGTGGCGACATATTTTAATCTGGCAATTGAAGACGAGGCGGAATTCTTTACGTTTTTTACAAATTGCCAAAAGTTTTTGCTACCATCTGGACATTGTAGCACTTTTTGCCTCAACCTTTGCTCATACGAGAATTTCACACGTCTTATAAGTGCATTACAGTCATTGCTCTCCCGTTTAGACTTATTCCGGTTTTCCTCAGTAGGGTTTGCTTTGTATATACGGAAATTCAACTCTCTCAACTTGAAAGCCTCTTTACAGCTCGAGTCTTACCATGCGTTTGCTGGTGGGCTTGATACACTCCACTCTATGATGTAGGATCTCATGCCCAGCAGAAAAAATGTTGATCATATCAGGAGCGGTATTCACGTCACTATCGAGGTCACCAGTTAAAATTCCTATAGAAATTATTTAGACCGCTCCAGTAGGCTTTCTCGTACAGCTATACTGTTCTTTTAGGAATTGGTTCTCTAACTGTTTCTGGATATAACGAGAAATTAACTGATACGACACAATGATCGGACGATCCTTTGCTCACGCCGACCCTAAAACTTCCCATAAAATATAAAACGGAGATATCAGAAAAAAGCGAACTCCAACTGCTAATGGTAAAGCAGAGATGAGAAGTGTAGCTTTCAGATTAGCTTCCCAACAACAATCGATGTAGGTGTTATGCCCATACATCGATTGGAGTTGGTCCACCAACAAATTCACACCTCTAAAATCCCCTACGTCAGATCCTACTTACTCTCAGTCATGCCTAGACCCGCCTGATAAAATCAAACGGGAATTGCGAACGAAAATGCGCAGCAGTGGTGTTGTGACGAGAGGGAGCGGACCTATAGCACTCGACACCGAAACACTGCACTTGCACCGCATTTTGATTTTTTCCCTTGTGGGGCACTCGCGACTTTGTTGTTGGTGGCGGGGCCGCCAAGTTTACGTTATGTTTACTTGCACCGACCGATAAAAGGGCACGCGTCGGAGGAACTACTTGACCAATCACACAGGAAAGCTCAGTACTACTCCTTCCATCACTCGTGAAAAAGACCCGAGATACCTTCTTCAATGGGACTCTACTAACATGTAGAGTGCATTGAACAGGCGTTCTGGAAATAACCATAGCCTCCGATTTGTCCGCGTTGACCTCATTCCAGCATCAGCAAAGACGGCCACAAACCTATCGAGTGCACGTTGGAAGATGTGAGGATCACTAAGTCATCTGTAAAAATAAGATAACTTACCCTCAACTCTCCCAATGTGAAACATTCGGCTGCGGTGCAACATCCAGTCCATATATACAATGAAAAGGAGAGACGACAAGACGCACCCTTGGCGAAGTCCAGCGTTGATGAATTTGCCATGTACCACCCATACTTAGCTACTTCTTTCCAGTTTGTTTTAACATCAGCAGTTTAGTTGCACGGCACGTATTTTGCTCCGACATAGCATCGGCATCGCAACATATGGTAATGAATCCATCAGAAATCCGAAGAGTATTCCCAATATTCCCGAGATGGTTGTTGTACACGCTTATGCAAAAGTCATCTCCTTTACAAGGAATTATGTACATAAGTGCCATCCGTAGCCAGATGGTATGATCTAGAAGGAATATTAATAACAATAATATTGGTGGCACTACAGCCCGTATAGAGCCAGGGCCTAGTAAAAAGAAGCTACAGTTTTACGCCGACGGCCATTTGAGAAGCTTTTTCTAGACATTTATGCTCTTTGACCACTGTCAGTGACTCGAAACAGGTGAAACGTGAATTATGAAACTTGGTAATTTCTTTCCTTCTTTTTCGGGCAATTTTTTATACGCGCTTTTAATATTGATTTAATTCAATATTAAATATTTCATTTGAAGATTGGGGTTCACAACGGTTCACGCAGCTCCAAAGGATTAGAATCATCTCTTAAATGTCTTCGAATCAGTTTGGTTAGTTCCTTCTCCCTCAGATAAAATCCGCATGTCACAACTGATTGGAAGTGGAATTTTGTTCGGGCGAAATTCCTAATAAGCCTCTCGTAGTTCGGAAGAAAACCAAGTATTTCGGGCAAACGAAAATATTTCTGATGAAATGCTGTTTGGGCGAGATTCATAATAAGGCTTATTGTTCATGCGGTGTAAGTAGTTTTGAGGAATTGCAGCTTTGCCTGGGATCAGTAATTGAATGTGAGTTTGGCAACTATTCGATTTTTCCACTGTGGGTAAGTCACCTCCACGAGCAACCCGAACCTGGATAATCCAAAATCCCTTGGACTTGGATGGTCTTTTTCCTTAATTTGGTTATCTTTTATGTATTGTGTTTACCATATCCGTGTGATTAAAAAAAACGATTTACATTTGCTTTGATTTATACGTATTTTATAAGAAGAAAAAATGTACAAACATTTTTGACATCATTGGTAAAATATATGAAAATAATTCGAAATCAAATTTGTATACGCAGTAACTTTTCAATGCCGATATTGGCAGTGATAGACAGTGGGTTGTTTTACGTGTTTTCTGCGCAAAATCCTACTTCAGCATTTATAGATTTTATTTATTATTTTTTTATTGTGGGCATGTATGTATTTTGTTTCTTTAATTTCTGGAGATTTCATTTCGTTGACCTACATTAATTGAAATCTATTAATCTTTTGTAATTAGGCATCTTATTATTTTTGTGACTGGGGAATGAACTCTTTCGGCGGCTCCAATCTTTACTTTTTGAGGTGAGCGAGATATGTGGTTATGCCTAGCCGTTCCGGGTATTTGTGGATTATTGGCCTTATGAAGCTATTTTTGTTGTTCGTGAACAAAGTTTTGGGAACAGTTAAGAAATGAAATAATTCAATTATTTTGCAGAAATGAAGCATGATAGAGATGCCCAACCTCACAGCTGATTGACCCCTAGTCCATCGACGATTTTCAGACAGGTTTTCCTGAATTTTTGGCAGTTATTCGCGAAATAATTAATTCTCTAAAATAAATTCTATGATTGGTAATTTTGGCTTTAGAAAACAATATAAAAAATGGTTGTCAAACATTTTAAGGGGCAAGAGAGTTGATTTGTCAAGTTGATTGTCAAGTATTGACTTGCTTTTCTGTGAATTTTATTTGCGGGCTTACTTGTTCATTAAAAATGGAAGGAAGTGATATGCAAAAAACTGATAAACTGTTGGGTGGAGTATTTGGAAGTTCCAAACGAAAGTTATTCTCAGTGCCAGCGATTTGTTTCAGTTTGTGGGTATGTGAACCAAAATCCAGGTGGTGAAAAAGCAGCGCAGTGGGAACAGCAGGACAAGAGGGCACAAAATGTAACCATGATGACTGTATGCCCGAAACCAATTCTGCACATATTGAACTACACTACAGCGCATCAAATGCGGAAAAAGCTCAAATCGGCCCATGAGCAAAAGACGCAGACAAACATAAATTCATTGCAGCAAACATTTTATAATTTCCAAAAGGACCCTGGTGAAGATATTGCTACTTGTATATTGCGGCTGGAGACAATAGTTCAGCAACTTAAGGATTTTGGAGATAACACTTCTTTGTCTTTGCTTTTGACAAAGATATGAATGACGTTACCACCAGAGTTTAACCATTTTAATACAGCATGGGAGTTGATGCAGGCATTTGAAAAAAACTCTTGAGAATCTTACAGCGCGGCTAATTATAGAAGAATCGAGGTTGTCTTCTCAGAACATGGTACATGTGGACAATTTGGCAATGGTGGCTAAGTAATATGTGAAATGGCAAAACCCCAAAATCAGACTGCAATAACAAGACAAAAATGGTAGGGAAGTGCTTTCTATGTAAAATAAACAGGGACATTGGAAAAACGTGTGCCCATCCAGAAGAGCGAGTGTTGCTCAGGGATCGGAAAAAAGAGATGCTTTTATGTGCGAGATGGCTAATGATTATTCGGCGTGTATTGCTCTTAATGATGAAGATTGGTATCTTGACTCGGGAGCAAGTGATCATATGTCGTTCCGCAAGGACTGGATGATCAATTATAAACAGTTTGATAATCCAAAGTTAGTGAGAATCGGAAAAGGAAATTAAATTTGTGCTCCTGGATCTGGCGACATTAATATTCTGGCGTATAATAAAAAACAGTCGTCTCTCTGCCAACGCAGACTTTCACCAGTCTATTTGGGGATCCCTCCCGCTCATGGCACCCCAATCAGTCACAGCGACAGAACATCAATTTTACACTAATCGATACCATTTACAGGTCGCCCAGGCTGAGCAGAGTTGCATTCTAGATCTACGCAGATGCAAATTTCCGCAGAAAAACTCGTAACCGTTAACGAGAAACGAACTCTACCGCTTTTTCAAAGTTTTCTCGATTGTTTGTAATCTCGCTGCTTAATTCGATAATCTGCGTCCGAAAATAGTGTACACACCAGAGGAGCGCAAGCAATGGGCCCACGTTGCATATTATTCATTTAAATTATGGAAAAACAGCAGCAGAACACAAACGTTTCAGGATCCGTTCAAATGCGAGGCAAAAGATCTTGAGTGCTGCTGGCCAGCGGCATACGTGTGTACACAACTTCAGTTCTTGTCCCGGCCCCGCTCGTAGCTTCATCCCCTTCAAAGCCCTATGTTCGCGTTCGCTTCTCGTCGTATTTGCAGCCTGAGCGTGCACTTACAGTAAAAAGAAAACGAATCTGTGAAATCTGTCAAGAGATTGGATGGAGTGTGTCACGCTCTTCGAGAGTGCGGAGTGAGTGTGTTTACAAAACAAAATATCTATCAAATTTGCTGTACGTTCCGGATTTGACACTGAATATTTTTTCTTCTAACGCTGCTCTGGATAAAAATTGTAAAGTTATCTCTAATAAAGATGAATGCGGATGACTGTCATGTAGCAGTGGGAGTTCGGCAACTCTCATAATTTAAAATACTTTCATTGAAACAACATCAAGTGTAAATGTGGAAAAATGGACTGTTATAAAATCGATTTCGCATTGGTATACATTCTTTTTTCATCAAAATTTTAATTATATACGGCAATTTCTTAAAAATCAAAAAATCCAATGCATTGATACTAATGATTTCCTTTGCGAAGCGCGTGTTCTAGGTAAGTCACATAAGTTACCGTTACCCAACAGCAACAGCAGAGCTAAATTAGTAGGAGAGCTAGTGCATATGGATATATGTGGTCCCATGCGCAATCATCATTTGGTCTGTCTAATTACTTTCTCCTTCGGAAAGATGACTTTTCACGTCATCTTCATCTTGTAGTTTATTTTTTTAATCAAAAAAGGAAGTCTTCGACTGTATAAAAGATTTTATTAAAAAGGAAACACGACTGCAGATGAATTGTACACGTTTGGATAACCAGCTTGAGTTTATCAACTCCGAAGTAAAATCGGTTTATCCTTAACAGAACAAGTCCTAGATGTCAGAACTTCTGAAGTTTTGTGGACTCCTCTTAAAAAACGACTTCGAACTGCAAAAGGGTCCAATGTCTTTGATATCCGTAATGGATGCATATAGCTTTGTTGCTGAGAAGAATGAGCCTTTGACGTATGATGAAGCTCTCAAATTAACAATGCTGTAAATTGGCAGGATGAAAAAAAGAAAGAAATTTCGGATTTAAAAAAAAAATCATATTTGGGACCTGGTAGAGTTGCCACGCAATAATACAGCCATTGTAAATCGATGGGTATAGAAAATATACGCTGCAAGCACAGAACCCAAAAGGTATCGGACAAGATTAGTTGCAAAAGGATTTTCTCAAAACTATGACGTGGATTACAAGGAGACCTTTAGCCATGTAGCCAAATTTGCATTAATAAGATTGATTTTTGCAATTGCAGCTAGTAAAAATATGCTTTTAAAACAATTTGATATTAAAACAGATTTTCTCTATGGCGACTTAGAAGAAGAGATTTATATGACTCAACCCAAAGGATTTTAGAGTGGCAGCGGACGAGCATGCAGATTAAAAAAGAGCATTTCTGGTTCGAAGCATTCGTCTAGATGCTGGAACAAAAAGTTTATGGATTTTCTTCGATCTTTTAATTTTAAACAATCGGAGGCTGATCTTTTTGTTTTAGTGGGAGAAAGTTTGATGTTGGCTATTTACATAGATGATGGTCTAATCGCCGGCACAAATCCTCAAGACATCGACAAATTTATCGCAGATCTAAGACATTCATTTGAAGATAAGGTATATGATGATATATGTTCAATGTTTTCCGGGGTTGGAAATCGACAGGACGCCGGAAGGGGCGATTTCGCTCAAACAGAAAAGTTATACTAAGAGAATTGGGACAAAATTTAATATGTGTGAAGCGAATACAGTAATGACACCAGCAGATCCTTCTTATTCCATGGAAAGCAGTGATGAACTAGTAGAACACCGTTTTCCATACCGGGAGGCTGTGGGGAGCTTGATGTACTTGGCAATCGGTACTAGGCCAGATATATCATATGCTCTTAGCATTGTAAGCACATATTTGGAGCGCCCAACTATGGTTCATGTCAAGGCAGTAAAATGTACCATCCGATATGTTAAAGAAACAACGAACTCTGATTCTGACAAATATGTGATCCGGAAATACGGCTTTCAATAAGTGGCTGTGTAATTTTACTAAGTCAATCACCAATAACTTGGGCATCGCAAAGACAATTGTGTGTTTCTCTTTTAACAATGGAGGCCGAATACATGGAAGGTGATCAAGCAGTTAAAGAAATAGTGTGGCTGAAACGTCTAATCGATGATTTGCTACCTGAAGTCTGTGGACGTCCTCATCTTCACAACGGCAACGAAAGTGCTATAAAGTTGGTCCGAAATCCAGAGTTCCATTAAAGAAGTAAACATATAGAAGTGAAGTATTACTTCATTCGAGAAAAATTTGCTGATAGACCGATCCGATCACTATGTACCAACCGATCAAAAATTAGCAGATTTACTTACTAAGCCTCTGGATATGCAAACGTTTGAATTGTGTCGAAAAGAAATTAAAATAATTCCTTTAAAAAACAAATGACAAGTTTAATTTTTCTTGTAAACCTTTTTTGTTGATGATAATTTTTAAAGATGAAAGAGTTTTAAGAATTATTCGTCATTATATTCAAAAAAGGTATAAAACTAAATTGACCTACTGTGTTTTCTAATATCAAAAGTGGTTATTTATTTGTTTCAAAAAATGTGTATTTCACAGGAAATGTTGTCACCCTCCTTAAGTTCGAACATTTGCTTTTTTTCGTGGAATACTTTCTTAAGTAGAATTTCCGTCATTCCCCTTTTTGTACAAGCATGTTCTGTGGTTCATGGAATATGCTTGTAACTAGAAATGTTATCTGTTTTTTTTTTGTTATATTTTTACTTTAAAAAAACTAGTCAGCGTTGTTCTGAATTTCACAGAGTAAGGATCATTCAATTTAATAGTATTTACAAATCAATATATATATTATTATATCCGATATTCTTCCAAGATTTGCTCCATATTTTTTTCATGGTTTCGATAGCCTACCTTCGATAGCCTATCTTCATTCGAAATATGTGTAACTACTCTTTGTGTGATTCTAATTTTATATTTGGAGAATAAATTCTTGTATGGATTCTGCAGTAGTGAAGTACATTTTTGAGGAATTTTAATACTATTGAGTTGAGTATGTTAGCATTAAGTGCCCGTGGCGTTGTGGGTAGGTACGCCGTGCCTGGGGTCGATTCCCGATACACCAAAACAAAGACATTTTCAATTTTCACGGTCACACCTCTTTCGAGACACCGACAGTGCTCAAAGAGTCATAACTAGAAAAAGTTTCTCAAACGGCCAATTTTCGGAGTTGGCATACAATTGTATAATGTCATCAAATGTCATGAATTTGCATATGAGGCTGTAAATCCCGCTCACACAACTTCGTTTCTCCGCTCAGGGTAAGTGCTTTTCGCCAGGCAGGCACCTGATGATGAACGTATCATCAACTCAACATTAATCCTCAAAGTCATCATCACTATAAATATGTACAAAAACAATTTTTTTATTTATTATTAATTTTCAATTTTCAGTTTTTTGATATTGACTTGAACTTTTTGTTTAATTTTTTACTAACAATTTGAGCATACACATGAGCATGATTCAAACTACAAATTTTATATTATATTACACATTTCTAGCTTTCAAATTCGGTATAATACTTCATTGTAAGTGTTGTAGTTGTAAAAAATGCTGGTTTTTAACCAATCTACAAAATACCGTTAACACTTCTTGGTGCCAAAGCTATCGTAACCTCCCCGTTAGTTAAATTTTGTTTATCTATGCACACATGTCAGGAGTAACAATTTCGGTTGATTTGATGTCAGGTTTTAGGTCATTCTGCCTCACTGTGCATCTTTTAAAGGTTTTGAGGACTTCAAACGCTTTGTCTCTTATTTTAAAGAAAAACACAGAAACGTACTGCGACCTGTCGGAAATAAATGTGACAAAATAACGAGATCCATCAATAGAATTTTATTAATTGGACCACACTCATCAGTCTGCACTATTCCCAACAGTTCTTCTGATCTATTTGTGGTATGAGGGAACGTTTTATTAGATATATCGATAGCGCATTTCGCTATTTTGTACTTCCATGCTTTTCAAACACTGAAATTAAGTTACTCTGCAGATCAGTTATATACAGCACGTTTTTCACAACCACGCCACCACATTTAATTTCAACATCCACATATCTTCCATATTCCTATTAGACCTGTGTAAATCGGGATTGATTCGTTCGTTTTGACCCGTTCACTCAAAGGCATTGGTAAGTGAATACAACTAGAAACCAATCAATCATATAGTCAATACTTTTGAAGATTCGTTGGGAGCGATATGAATGACCGGAATAGCTCAATAATTTTGTTTGGTTAGAATGAAATGGCAGACGATTTTCATTCGTTTTTCGCTCGTTCGATCTAGCATTGTTCGTCTGCTTGTTTTTAATCAGCTGTTATATTGTATTCGATTAGTTTGAATTAATTTTTCAAGACAAATCGATATTTGATTATTGAAAGGGTATTGTAACTAAAGGAAATGTATGTACACATGTACACGTTCATTCAAAAATAATTCACTCAAAAAACAGCCAACAAAAAATAAATAAATAATATAATAATGAAAAAAATTAATCCACTTTAAAAAAAGCAAGCAATAATAGCATAATAACAAAATAATATTATTTAAAAAAAGGCATTGTGATCCTTTTTCTAGCTTAAGGCTGCTGCGTCTTCATCCATTGTCAATCCCGACTGTGAGAAGACGCGTTCACAGGAAACACTCGTAACAAGCTGTTTTATGCAGCTCAACGAACATGAGACTGGGAAATCTACAAAAGGGCGTTCACCTAATATAATATTGAAACAAAGCAAGCTAAGAGAGATAGCTTTAGAAGTTTCTGCGAGACAATAACAAATACCCAGAGAACGATTTAGGGCTATGCAAGTGAAAACGCACCCAACTAAGTATTTAATGACTTGCTATTATTCTTGTATATATACTTTTTGTTATCTTGACAGTTATTGATATATTTATTTATTGCAAGAACAATTAACAACATTACATTTATATAAATTTACATGGTCTCGTCTTCTACGCATTATGTATAAAGAATCTTTGCTCGATTATTGTTTGGAACCACGCTTTATATTGTAACGTGTATGGGGTGAGATGAATCACCAACAGTCAACTACCACAGTCCACCTAGCCTACTGGTCACAATGCAGTGATCGTACTCTTTTCGTGGACAATTTGAAGGCTCCGGGACATATGATACTTTAGTTCCGCCAACGTCCAAACATCCGTTTACTGTGAAGTACAAGACGCAAGGAATCACAAAATGAATACTTCAACGCACAGCTGATTTCATACAACAGTCAATTTGCAATTGAAAATACAAGTTATCTTATTTATATTTGTATGTACTTTAACATTCTTTCGAAGAGAATGAACTCCGAGGCTTTCATTTAAAATTCAAAATCCACTGAAATATCATAATATGGTGATTGTCAACACTGAAGTAGAGAGAAAAATTAAAAGTTGAGCAACTACATCGGTTAACGGTCCATGAAAACACATACAGTTCCGCTGATGCTGACGCAAATAAAGTATTTCATGTGCCAGTGCCGTAATTCTCATTACTAGGACTAATTTCTGAAAGACGTAACAAGAGCAAAACAATTTGAAATCTTACAAAGGTAATGAGGCAACATATTGTAAATTATACACGCAATAAATGAAACATTATGTATGAATTTGTGTCATCATTTACATTCAAATCTAACCTGCTCATCTGTGATACTATTCACCGGGTAACACTTCATGTAGGACTTCAATCTATGCAGAATCGATTTAGGGTAATCGGAGCTTCCAGAATCTACGAAAAAGGTCCCATTCAACTACGGTTCTCAAGAGGACGTTTTTGATCTGCATGGTAACTACAATTGTCACCTTCAATACTTATCGCCGAACTTAAACGCTGAACTTTCCCGCCACGGACATTGCAATGATTTCTACAAGCGAAAACGACACAAAGTTCCTCGGTACAGAAAAGCAACTTCATAATATGCTATCACAAGTAATCAAAAAAGTTGGGACAAGTTGCAGGTATTCAGCCACGAGAAGATGGAAAATGCTCGTCGTTACTCTAAATACAGTAGATGGAATGTTGCCAAGACATGCGGCTATGCTATCTCTGTTATTGTATATTTACGAAGAACCTGTAGCAAACTCATTTTCTGATTATTTAATTATTAAAGTTCATCATGCAAGTATTTACAATACTGCGTTGTTTCTAGCGACGCTGTTCAACACTTCACAGCAAATTTATACGCTATTCTTACTTATTCTCTTAGTCGTGTCACCCAAAAATATGTGCCAATTTGACAAATTTGTATTCTTTTAGTCACTATATTTGACATTTGTCACTCGCACGACGATTGTGTGTATTGTCTTAGTCACATTTCTTGAGAAAGAAAGATAGAATGAGAGATTTTTTTGGGTGACACCAAATTGAAACTTTGTAAGTTTCAATCCAAATTTTGTTATTGAAAGGTCTCTTTAATGGAGGATAATTCCAAGCACAGCAGGAAACCCATTTTTTTTTTGCGCTATATTTGAAATGTAATCCACCACATACACGCACCAACATATGCGTGTTCTAAACCAAAATCATCCAAGAACTATACAAATTATCAAATGCAAATTGGTCCCACTTGAAGACACAAATCTGCAGCATATGTTGCCGACTAGCTGAATTTTTTGTGGAGAGAATTTTTATTGGTTTTTTGTCACATCACTCGAATTCAAGAATACTGATTTTAATGTAAGGTGACACAAAAATGCGAGGCTAGAATTTGTCACCTCGTCTAATAGAAAAGGGTTAATGAATCTATCTTGCAATTATAAGCTGCGAGCGGTAAACCAAAAAAAAAAACATGAAACGGACAATGAATTTAATTTTCTTAGAATTATAAAATACTAGAAGATCTTATCATAGAAGTACATTTTACTATAGCGCCAAACGACGTATATTCAGAATAGAAGATATAATTCAGATATAGAAGTTCTTCGTAGAACATTAGCTGAAAAGTAAAAGCACGCCTGAAAAATTCAAGAACAGACAGGCACAAAATAGCACCAGGATACAAGAATGACAAACTTGATCATCACCACGCGAAAAAATTCAAACGGAAAAAAAAGTAAACATGCGAATCAAGCTAAATTTCTGCAGATGGAGTAGCAAGCAAAAATGAAAAGTCTGGCAATTCTAATTGTTCTTATTAACTTATCAAACAACACAAGTAATAAAATATGATCAAGTAAATATAGTGAACAAATTCAATTCCATATTGCATGTAATTAATTTAACTTGAATAGATTCAATATTAATGAATCTAAATCAGCAGTGGTTGCAACAAAAGATTTTATTGCGAAACCTCCTCGAAGACATTAAGACAAGAACAAACAAGAGTTGAAAAGTATTAAAGTATTAAAAGTCATAAGAAAAATTCATGGAAAACAGGTTTAATAAACTTAGGAGGAATTTTTAAAATTTTTATTTGGAACCATTGATGATGAAGCCAACGCAGAAATATAAAACCGACTAGTAACTTTAGCTTTAAACAACCGTGAACTGGTAATAAATAATAATAAACAGGTCGCTAAAGTAAGACAAGAAATACAAAAGATAGAAACAATTAAAAAGCTTATTTATATGAAAATAAGTAATATTTCTGGCATATCAAAAGATTTAAAATTAGTGGGAAAAAGAATAATCTTATAATATTCTAGAAGAATTGACTGGCTGAGAGATATCATTGACTTAATTCAGAGACTAATTTTGACTAGAAGATTACAAATTAAAAAATATTAAACTCTCTTTAATTTAATACTATAACGATTATCTCTGTTTTATAATTCAAAAATAAGAGAAAATGTATAAATTTGATAAATATCTTATCAATTCTGTACATAAGCGTCAGCGGGGAAGAACTATTAGGCGGCATAAATATCGGCCCGGCGGTCGATGCGTGTTCAGTTCAGTTGGAGAATTATTACAGTTCAGTTTAGGATTTTATAGTGCTCAAAGTGTTAATCAGTTCAGCCTGAAAGGCAACAAAGTAGTTATAGTGTAATAGTGAATTTTAAAGTGCAATAAAGTATAAGAAGTAAATCAGTGTTTGCAAAATAAATTAGTGTACATTGAGAATAGAAAGAGAACCCGTATTTGTGGACAATAAAACTGTTCGTCTAAAAAGAAAAATAAATATTATAAATGAAAGTATTATAAAATAAATATATTATAAACGAAAGTTACGTTAATAGGTAAAAATTGTAATTATAACATACAAAATTCTTGCGACGAAATAAAATTACTTCAAATAAAAAGAAATGTTTTAATCAATTTTGATTAATGATGATTATTTGTAATATTAAAATGAGAATATGTAAGCAAAAATCCAATAGTAAATCAGCCAATACATATTTATATGGAAGACATTTAATTTGACAGAAATTAATTTAAAAACCGATTCCTTGTAATCCACCAAGCGTTAAGAATATAATCACCAACCGATCATATGTGCACATTGGAATAAATGTATTTGTAATTCTTATAATTTGTTGTATATTCGTAGTTTTATATAAAAAAATGTTCGAATATAAAAAAAAAACCAAATAAACGCATACCACGCGGCATACCAAGCGTATTTGCTTCATTATAGTTTGATGATAAAACATTCATAGGGAATGATGATAAACACTTTTCATACTACGATTAAATCGATGTATTTTGGATATTAGTTCAGTTGCGTATCAAAAATTTGAATTAAGTAAAGTGAAGATATATCAAGAGATCAAAATTAGTTAAGTTATAAGCTTGGATAGGATTTTGCTAACTTTGCCTCTTTTCTTTTGGTAGATCGGACGATAGTATCGACATTATTATATTAAGTACAAGTTTCGTGTCCTCCTGATTCCAAATATATGTATTTTATTTTGCCTTCTTATACCGTTTTTGACTTTTTCTGCCTTTTTGCCTATATTGAACATTTCTCAAAGCTTGTTCACTAAAAAAATTGTAGAAATATCTGAGTTTGCGTGAATGTATATCTGTGCAAAATTGAATTTTACTCACACTACGTAATACCTTTAAAAGTCGTTCACAGACCTCTGAATAGTGCAGTTTGCAAGTGTGTTCCGATTTTTCACAAATAAAAATACGACTTTTCATAGTGATCAAATAGTGAAGTAGCTGCAAGTTTCTCTAACAGACAAGCAGCCGAATAGGTACAGTCGGTGCTCTTGGCTCGACAGGTGTCCGGTTCGAATCCGACTGAATAAGGGCAGAACCAAAAATAAAAGTATTTTTTTTCTTCCTGTATGGACCCTATAAATCACATAAGTATCATGCAGCTGAGCAACAACAGCAGTCAGCAAACCAGCAAATGCCAGCAGCACAGGCAAAACATATGCCAGCAACAAAACAACACCAGCGACCAGCAACACAACAGCGGCCAGCAACTCAACAGCGTCCAGCAACACAACAGCGACAGCAGGCAATAAGCCAACAGCAGCATCAGAAGAAAGAAAAGGTGCCACCAATCAATGTGTACACGGACCACATTGAACGAACTGCGAATGTGTGTAAGGCTGTCATAGGTGCAGGTAAATACTATATTAGTAACAGTAAGTGTACTTATAGTATGCAATCCACTGCAAGACAGTAGATGGCTATAACGAATTGGTAGAGTACTTAAAGATCTCGAAGTGGGAGTTCTTCTCTTTCACCCCAAAAGGCGAAAACGCCAGTCCCGACTGTTGTGTCACAAGTGTGTGAGGGAATCGAGGTCGTCGGTGTTAAGCCTTTCTCCACAGTTAAGACAAGGAGAGAGGGGCGGAAGCTACCCTAATATATCGTTTAGTTTTCTCCTAGTAGCAAACTGGACAATCTAAGGAAAATAAGCTTCCTAGATGGTTGGAAATGCAAATGGGACAGCATAAGACGGCGCGATGGCATTTCACAGTGCTTCCGTTGCCAAAGGTTCGGGCACGTCGAGTTGAACTGCCAATTGCAGCCTCGTTGCGTAAATTGCGGAGAGAACCACAGTGCGGAGAAGTGTTCTCTGGGAAAAGAGGGAGCAGCTGACAAGAGTCAGCTCAAGTGCGTACTCTACGGGAACGCGAGGCAAACCGCTAATTCGGGGTTGCCCCAAATTCTAGAGCGCAAAGCAAAAGCGGTTCTGCAGAAGCAGTCCCCAGTGAAAGCTCCACTCCAAATGGCGTCTGGCCAGAGGAGCACGGAAAAGCAGCAACTACCGAAAGTAGTGCCGCAGCCTTCAGTGCTACGAGCACACTATCCAACGTTGGAAAGGAAAGGCGTATGGATCGGTTAGAGGAGCGGGTAGACCAAATTCTGGCGCTCCTGCAGAGCCAGCGACGTCAAACGTTTTAATGGCTGCGCAGACGGAGATAACTTTCACGATTCTTGCAGTTAATGCAATTTCATTGGTATGGATCCCTCAAAAAAACGAGCTTTATAAATTGTTAGATGATCAAAGCCCAGATCTAATGCTGATTCCCGAAACCAAGCTAACTCAGAGAGGAAAATTGGAGCACAGTTATTATAATTTTATTCCAGTGGTGGAGACGGTGTTGCAATCCTCATTAAAAATAACATAAAACACAAGGTAGTGTATAGTAGTGAAGTACGAAGTTTTTAGGAGTTGGAGGCCTGCATCGTGTGCATTTCGCTCCGCAGTGGAAAGATGTTGTATGTGGTGTCTGTCTACTCCTCCGGCAACCCTAGTTCCAGAACCACTATACCAGAGCTAGTTTCACTCTTTCGATGTCTAAGACTGGACTCGGAGGAAAACTATTTCATTTTGGCAGGGGACTGAAAAGCCCGACGTGGATATTGGGGAAATATAGTTTCCAATCCCAGACGAGACCAGCTCTATAGCTGGTTTTGCTTACACAGTGTCGAGTATAGACTCGTTTTGAAAGCAACAGTGATCTCGTCGTTCCCTAAAAGCGGCTCTTATCTGGATCTCCTGCTGTTTGACGCAAGACTGCTGCTGACAGACACAATCGCACAAAAACGTAAACTGTTTTAACACATTCGTGTATCACAGTGACCATTGCGAACTCAGTGCCGAAATTAAAACTCCTAACGATATTGCGGAATAAGGAGAGTTTGTTCAAACGTATCCCTACAATTACATTAGGGCACGATGGACACGCTTCTCCAGACAAATGACGAGAGCACTCTCTTCGAATGAGCTCCATATACCGTCCAATAGAAACTTGTCAAACGAAGAGACTGACATGCATCTAATTCAATTGGACGAGACAATTAAACGAACGATGGACAGTACGGTACCACGGTATATACGTACAAACAACCAAAACATGTACCGCAATGTGACAATTGAAGCACTCCACCAACAAAAAAGTAGACTCCTGTCAAGATTAAAAACCTTGTACAGGCGGTTTACGGACAAACATTGCACAGAATTACCGACTTTCTGCTGTATTGGAACAATAAGATTAGTGTTGTTCGCTCCAACAACCCGAGTATTTTTCCTCAAATATAGCAGTAGTATAAGCATAGCGATCTTCCGTGTCTTAAGATCCCCAGAACGACGATGAACAAATACTGACTACAGCAGGTATCCAGATCCAGATAACTGTGTACTTGACGATAACTTCTTTGTGGTCGAAGATGCGCAATCAAAAGTGGAGGTACTTGGCGCGGTCTTTCAGGAAGTGTACAAGGTGAACGAGAGTGTTCGCGTAACAACACGCTTCTTCGTGAAGATCTGCAACAATGGCGATCTGAGAACACTGGCTTTGTCGTGTTCAATGATGATAACAATGCGGATAATGTCATCGCCGACGAGGGGGTTCATCCCCAGTTCATTTCGAAGACAGATCTAAAAGCGGTCTTCGAATCAATAAAGAAGAAGAAGTCAGTGGGAGTCGATGGGATCTCGAACATTGTGTTAAGACATGTACACGATCCTCTTTAGCAATGCTCTGAATAATGCACAATATTCGGAGCATTGTAAAACTGCGATTGTACCACCCATATCCAAGAGAGGAAAATATTCTTCGAATCCTTACAACCTCCGGTCAATTAGTCTCCTTCCGAACAAAAATTAGTCTCCATCGAGAAGGTGATTAATACAGCTCTGATCAACTGGACTAACAAATTCGGCTTCCAAGCGGGCCTTGACACTATACATTGTCCGTCGAGACTGGTGTCGGATATCCAATAGAACAAGAGCCAGAAACAATGTGCGGGTCATCTCGTATCAACTTTCAGAAGTCGGAAACCATACTGTTCAGGACGCTGTTTTATTAGGTCTAGGTGGATACGAAAATGAATTGGCGAAAGTTCTCTATTGTTGGCCGACAGGGGCAACCACTGCCGCAAAGGACTGTAGTCAGATACATGTAGATGCTGCTCTGGCGCTCTGGCCAGAGGCGCTTTTGCTCTTACAAGAGACTGTTTTACAACAGCCAACTCGATGCGAGGGTGAAGGTTATCTGCTATATGGCCCTCATCCGGCCAATGCTCACCTATGAATGTCCCGTGTGGTTCAATATGAGTGCAAGCTTGATGGAAAAGAAGAGAGGGCTTGTCTTAGGGCTTGCTTCGCCTTTATCGAACTCCAGAGTCCCAGTACAAAAAATTCTATTCCAATGAGGTCTTATACAACAGGGCGAACCTGATAAGAGTGGAGAATTTCCTAGTGAATTTGATTCGAGGTCATACTGCCAGAGCGATGAGCTCGGTCAATAACTTAAACTCGGGGGCCTACTACTCTTATTGACAATACCACGAAAGGGTACGCCACAACGGCTTCGCCGCAGACAAAAACGGGCTGAGACAAGATATAAATGATGTGCCGTTCATCTACCACATCGCCAGATCAATTTTGTATGGGCGACTGTTCCCTCGCACAACGAGCTGAGGAGGGTCTCCTCCGGTTCAGCACGTAAGTTTCGAGACGGGATGTTCGGGATGTTGCTATGCAACATCGAAAGTTCTGGTGGCTGGGGAGGAAGGGAACTCCCTCGTCGAACCCTTTAGACCCGGGGTAGAAAGGGTAGTACATATCCCCGAATGAGGGAGTAGTCGGTCTTTGTCTCACAGTGGATTGGTGCGTGTATATAATCATACATACATATATATATGTGTGTAAATTTAGCGTAAGGTAGCCTAAGTTATTTTAAGGTAGTATGTAAGTTAGCATATAAGTCTTAAGAAAACAGTTCTGTTATTAAGTTTTTTGTCCAATTTTCTTAATTTAATATTGTTTATTTAATATCCATGTTTTGTTCAAATATATGCGTTGTTAGTTTAGGTCGAAAAACATAGTATAAGTTTAAGTTTAGCTTAGAGCGCCCGCCGAGGGCCAGTAAGTTACATCTAGTGTAAGAGAATATCAATTAATTTGAACGAATGGAAACGAAAGCGAAAGGAAAATAACTGAACATGAAACCTTTATTACATTAAATACTAACTACCGAATTATTTTACAAACAAATATTTCTCCGAACTATCGACTTATCCCAACGACTAATGCCCCAAATGATTCATCACCGATCCACAGAAACCCATCAGCATTGACTTCTTAAAACGCACACGCACGCGATGACAATTTTTGAACACGCACACACCTATATTTCACAACAGCGTATGTGGGTGTGTGTGTACCCGCTGTGATAAGCAATGGAGCAATTTGTTCTTGCAGACGATGGACCGAGTCTAGATGATGGTACTGGTGTACGGATAGTACGATGTGCGGATGGTGCTAGCGTACTGATAGGATGATGTGCGGATGGTGCTGGATGTGCGGATGGTGCATCGGTACGGTACGATGGTTCGATGCTGTTTGTGCTGCTGTGCTTGGAGTGGGTTGAGATTGATTCATATCAAACACAAACATCTAGCATTGTTCGTTTATCTAGTTCTAAGCATTTTTGTCTAGTAGTGAACTTTGTGTTTCATTCGTCACAATTCAGTGATCGAACCCGTATATATGGACAATTTAATTAATCTCATTTCTGCTAAACGTAACAATATATATGAAATGAGATATAAATGAGGAAAATATTGTAAAAATGAATTCAACTTTATATATATATTGTGAAAATAAAGAACTCAGGCACTTAAAACCATATATTAATTGTTTAAAAAAAATGTTTGTCTTAAAAGAAAATGATAAAATAAATATTGTAAACGAACTTAAGAAAGTTACGTTAATAGGTTAAAATTGTAACTATAACATGAAAAATGTTTGTCCACCTCAACTCGTCGTCGTGCCAACAATTGCACCTCTCACTCGTCGTTGATGAACATTATGCATAAAGACTTGCATTCACACGCTTACAAGGTGCAATTGACTCAAGAACTAAAGTCTCTTGACCTTTTTAAGCGTCGTCAATTGATGATTAATTTTCGAAGAAAATCATCTTCAGTGATGAGGCACATTTTCACCTTAGTGGATTCGTCAATAAGCAAAATTGCCGCATTTGGGCGAATGTGAGTGAGTGTGAGTGATTGTCGAAAAACCAATGCACCCACAAAGAGTGACTGTTTGGTGCGGTTTATGGGCTGGCGGCATCATCGGGCCGTATTTTTTCCAAAATGAGGCCGGTCAGGCAGTTACTGTGAATGGTGTTCGCGATATTTTGTTCCATACATAATTGAACCATACCAATATTATCGTAATAAAAAGAAATGACAATAATTTGTGAAAATTTAATTTGTGTTTTATTGAAAATCAACATCGGCCCTACCACCCTTTACATCTATGGGAAACAAGTTCGAGTGATTACCGACTGCAGCGCTTTACGAACAACTATAATGAAACGAGATTTGATACCACGAAGTGCAAGATTGGGGTTGGCAATAAAAGAAATTGACATCGAAATAGTACATCGTCCAGGTTCTCGTATGGAGCATGTCGATGCTTTAAGTCGAGCACCATATGAGCAGGCGCATGAAATGCTGACTGGTTGTTCGCTATACAACTTCAAGACGAAAATATTTAACACATTGTGAACAATATGATATAACATTGAGCTTGGTCGCTTATACTGAAAGTACAATGACAAGCATCTTTGGGTTGTCCCTAAACAGTTACGATATCACATCTTATACGAGTGTCATGACAAATCAGGTCATGTGGGTGTTGATAAGACGATGAGGCGAATTCGGACTATTTTTTGGTTTCCGCGAATGAGGAATTACGTCAAAGGATACAAAAGTCATGTGTAGGTTGTGCATTGAATAAAAAACAAGGTGGACGACAAGAGGACCAATACCATTATGATGACATCATGGCAATACCTTTTTCAACAGTGCACATTGACCATTTGGGGCCATTTCCTAGAAGCTCCAAACGCAATGAACATATCCTGATAATTGTAGACGCATTTACCAAGTTCACTATAGTACGTGCAGTAAAAAGCACAGGCACAAAACATGTCATCGATGTTCTACGAGAAGTAACAGCTATGTTGGTATGCCTGAAAGAATAATATCTGATCGCGGTACAGCCTTCACATCAAAAAACTTTGAAAGATTTTGTCGTGAACACAACATCAAGCGAGTTCTTAATGCAGTTCGAACACCAAGAGCAAATGGACATGTCGAAGGTACAAATCGCATTATATTGTCAATGTTACTGCCTACCACAGATATCAAAAACGCTGGGGTGAAGAGATGCATCAATGGAGTATCAATACTATGGTAAATAAAACTTCTAATTGTTCTCCTTTTCAGCTTATATGGTCATGAGCCACGAGATATTTTGCAAAATACACTAGTGCAAGCGTAGCATCGTAATGACGACCAGTTGCCAACTGCTGCTGAGCTACAACAGCTCCGAACTGACGCCGCATCCCGGGTTAATGATCATCCAGCAGAAGCAAAGAAATGGTACGACGCGAAGCATTCCAAGCCAACAGTGTATGATACCGGTGAACTAGTTTTGGTCGAAAACGAACCTGCCAGTACGGGTACGTCACGCAAACTGGAGCCTCGCTATAAGGGGCCCGTTCATTATCACGAAAGTCCTTCCACGTGACTGATACCTATACAATGCCTCGACCAGTCCCCATACAATGCCTCGTGCGAGAACGCAAGGAATGGTCAGGAAGCCGACTGTAAGCGTTTGACATCCCTGTCACGAAGTAAACGCTCGACATCTCTGTCCGATGTGATTTTAAAATAAAGTACCTACCCTGACGGTAGTGTCAACAGTCAAACAATACGGACGTACTTAAAATTGAAAAATGTTCCTTTCAATAAATAAATTAGTTTGAATAATTATTATTTTTGTTCAGTTGAAATGAAAATAAAGTATTTTATTTCGGATTGTACATTATTAACAGAAACACTAAAAGATCGATTACTGAGGAGACTTTGGATTATTTTACACAAATAGTACTGGAGACTGAAACGAATCATTTTTAAAACAAGACCATTATGCCACATAGAGTCAAAAGCTTTTTCTATGTCAAGTAGGGCCATGCCTTTAGATTCGTTTTGACAACGTTGTTCTTTGACATATTTGACCATTCTTAAGGCTTGATGGGTAGTGCCACGGGAGTTCCAAAAGCCAAATTGGTCATTTGGAAAAATATTATGGTCCTGAATAAAATGGATCAACTTTTCTTTTATAACCATTTCTAACAGTTTGCTTAAACTACTGAGTAGACTAATGAGCCTTTAACTCTCAACTTTGTCAGTCGGTTTCCCAGTTTTGTTGATTGGGATAACTTTAGCCAGTTTCCAAGAATCGGGGAAATAGTTTATTTTCAAGCAAGCATTAATAATAAATTTTTTTATGCCAGCTTTGGGTAGTTCTTTCAAGTAAAGGTTGCTTTTTTTGTCAAAACCAGTCTTTAGATTGCTTAAATGGAATGCAACGTCGTCATCGGAGACGAATGTGCTTTGTAGAGAATCAATATGCGACATATTAAAGTTATTTATTTCGTTAATAACCATGTCGTTTCTGACACTAAATGATTTTTAACAAAGTTGGAAGCAAGTTCATTTGCTTTGTCAACATATCTGTAAATGTCGTTCCGCAAAGGTGGAGTCTGTCTATTTTTGTTTTTGATAACTTTAGCAATATTCCAAAAATACTTTTAATTTTTTCTTATTTTTTTAAGTTTCTTATAACAAGCAATGTTACGTTCACGGTTCATAGGCATTGAATTTCTAATTTTTATCAAATCCAAGATATGACTTGGCAATTTGGGAAACTGATTGCGTTTTTGTACTTTTGGTACAGATTCGTCAAACGAGTGAAGAACGTTGCGGGAGAAAAACTCTACTGCAACATCAACACCGTTCTTAGAATGTAGAGATTCAAGGTTGGTATAATATATATTCAGTTTTACATTTAGAGCTAAGAGAGCACACAGAAATTGGATAAATTATCAATTATAGATGGATGCTTACTTTAACTATCAGGTACATAAGTTGGTGTTGAGGGCTATGAGCTGGTGAGTGGGAAATCATTTCATAGATTTTTCAATACAGTTCCCCAAGCGTTTGCTTCACTACAACCCCAGTCTCTACTTCTACAATTAAAATCTCCACCAATTATAAATTCACCATTTGTACTAAATAACTTTCTGAAATCATTAGCAAGCCCTATTTTCTTGTTATTATTAATTCTACCTCCCGGAAAATATGCGCAGATAAGATATGAACTGATCTTCTGATAAGAATAGCAAATCCACCACCGCTTCTTTCGCTTCTGTCAATACGATAGTATTTGAAGTCAGCAGATGGACCAGGTTAGCCAGGTTTCGGTTACTAATGTAACATCAATATTTTTGGAATTCAGGAAATTCAGGAATTCTACTTGTTTCTTGGAAATACTTCTAGTATTCCAAGTACAAATATTTATATTAGAACATGACATATTACTTAGCATTAGAATATAAAAACTTGGTGGTTAAATGTGCGATAATATTAAATTGATCTGATTTTGTTTTACATGCACCTAATTTTGTAATCATTTCCATTACTAAGGTATTTAATTCCTCTATGGTGAATAGTGTTATTGTTATTGCTGGACATACTGTTGTGTTCAGTGATTGAAGTTCCATTGAAAGCTTTTTCCCAAGCTTTGGCTGACTGCTGGATCACGCCAGACAAAAGCTGACTTGATGATCTGACTCCAGGACAGATGAGGAAAATCAGTTATTGAATTTATTGAGACCGATTCCCTTTCGCGATTTATTTGTGTCATTTGGGGCTGTGAGCGAAAAGCCCTCATTGTCAGTTGATCAGCTGAATGTGGAAGAGTGTGCCTTTTAGAGAATTTTTCTCTCAATTTGAGAAACTTTATTCTGCTGAAGCTTTGTGATCGCCGTGGCAATTGGCGTATTTCGGGGAAGCTGTATGAGTACAATCAGCTGTTTTGTGAGATCCAGCGCAATATCCACAATAGATTGTAATATGACAGTTCTTTTCGCCATGGCCAAACATTTGGCAGTTGTAGCATTGGTTTATCTTATGTTTTAATTTGCGATGCGTACCCCACTTCATCAGCGTATGCAATATGTATCTAACTCGTTGTTTCAATTCATTCAATTCGATTGAGCCGTTTTCAAACGAAACTAAATAAATGAAATCCGTATAACGGTCATAGTTCTTTGTACACTTTTTAACATCCGTGCATTTTAGCACTATCACTCTTTAAGGTGTTAATGTCTATATCACACATACCATACACACATACACCATTTTATTTTCCTTTATTTATTTATTTAGTGACCAATTTGATGTACGATTACGTTTCAAATGTTTCGTATGATATTTTGATACCAAGTGAAAGCTTTTTGACGCAATAGTCAGATAAACTATTAATTATAATTAATGAATGTACGTAATCACAAGTTTTTTGTATTAATTAAACTGGGGGCATATACACTTTTTTGGGTTCACTTGGCGAAATTACTACGTCCATTTCATTACAGTCATTATCTGGCAACGTCTGTAGGGGGATATAAACATTTGCCCGGGGGTCTTTATTAGATTTTGGTGACATAATCTTCTTACCGATAGACAAATATTTGCCCTCAGGATCAGGTGATCGAACGCATTTCGTAATTTTGTATTTTTCACTAGGTCAACAAACGAATTAGAATAAGCGTGCTAGAAAGCTCTAATCAGACTGAAAAATATTTTATTGAATGAATTGAATGGCTTTAAAGAAAGAAAAAAATCAAACAATTACGTCTTTCTTTATTGGATCTAAAGAATTTTTTACAGCGATATGACAAAAATGTTGTTATCATGTAACATACTGTTGGATAAAATCAATAAAACCGAATGTCAGACTTTCTAGAGAAATACTCACAAAAACAAGTGCCAGATGAGTCGACACTACGAAAATCTACGTTGGAGATTGCTACTTTGAAGTGCTCCACAAAATCCGAGCCGAAGTTGGTTACTATGGTTAGTTGGTAACAAATGTAATTCTTTTTGTTGTCCAATGCGGCTGCTGTGGCCAGATGAACTTAAGCATGAGAAAGTTTTGTTGTGAAAGCATACTACTCAAAAGTTGACGCCTTCGTATCGAAAATGAAAAAAATATTTTTAAAATGTCCATCCCGGATTGTTGTTTTTAAGGAGATGGAACTGCATTGCCGCTACCACCCCAACCCCTACGTTTGTTTCGGATTATTTTTCCCGATTATCTCAAATTGTAAGCGTTCTTGAAGACGATGCAAGTTGTGTTGTGTTTGCAAAGGAATTGATTGAAGACGAAGCAGTACAAGCGCAGCTGGAGTGTATCAAATTCAATCTTGGGTTTTTGGTCGACCAAATTTTCGAAGTATTACTAAAAACAGGTATTATTTTGAAAGCCTTTTCTTTAATTTTTAGCTAACTTTATTCTCATCGGGGTACATAAATTGACGAAGTGTTGCCGGTTTTGAACAACATTCAAGAAAACTGGGAAACTTATATAAATTCTTTAATGAACGGCGACGTGAATTCTAAACATCCTGAAAACATTGATGTTGATAATGTTGAAGGCTTTAAATGGGCTGCACTTTTTTAAGTTGCAGTAGAAAGGTCTTTTAGCTCTTTCAAGGCGCTCCTAAGAGACTACCGGAGAAGGCTATTGCCAGAGAATTTCAAAAACTCGTGGTAACTCATTGCTACTACAATTAAATGCACACTTAAGTTCCTTTTCTTATTTTTTTAATAGTGTCATTCTTTTGCACTTAAAGTAAAAGAGAAAAAGAGATGAATCCTCCACCAGTACCAGCACAATCAAATCCAGCACCTCAACCAAGTCCAGTACCACAACACAATCCAGCACCACAATACCAAATACCTGCTGCAGAGCTGATAAAAGAAGAGAGTTATGGCTATGAATTGACATCGTTCATACATCATCATAAGTGGAAGTGTTCCAATGAGATCAAGGCCTCTACAATTTTATACTGCAAAGTGTAATAAATAAAATTCAAGGAGATGCTGCACAATCAATCCGAACTGTTGGGACTAGTCCAAAATGGGAGCACATAAAAAAGTTGAGTTGACCAGAAGCTTTGGAACCAGAGAAACATACCACAGCCTTTATTATCGAGTCGTTAGCTGCAGTAATAATCATGATGTAAATGTATATTTAATTACACTAAAAGACATTTTATATACATTTAATTCTATTTACGAATTTGATATACAAAAGAGAATAGAATTCTCACTTCCAGTTAATGAATCAGTAGTGTAAAAAGCATTTATTATTGATATATATCCAAGTTTAGAGAGTATAATTTTAAGCAGAAATATTAGTAATCTCCGTGAAGCCTTCTTTACTTTGGAAGAAAATGGAATGATTAGGCGATATAAATCATTTTACTTAAAATAAAAAAAGTTACAACTATAATAGAAATAGCTTATAATCAAATTCAAAATCGTGAAAGAAACTCCGATCAGGTTAGACAAAACTATATCAAAAACTTTAATAGAAAATCGTAGTAGAAAAGAGTAGAGCCGATAGACTAAATTGTCTTAACCACCATTTTTTTTTTTTGCATTTTGCAATTGCAAGAGTTAACTTAGATGATGAAACTTTGGAAGTAAAATAATATAAATAAATTTATAAGCTTTTTAATTCATGCCCTCAAATGGAAAATGCAATCAATTTACTAGAATATTCTAAAGTAAAAACATTTAAGATTCTTCTGCTTACAGCCATAAATATCGAAGAAAACTAATAATTGGAAGGTATTTTAACAGTTAATAGTGATTTATTTTTCCAAGAAGGCCAAAAGATTTCCCATGCTTATGAGATAAAACCTGTCAACTGCCCATACCAACTCTCCTTCTCCAGTATCGCCTTTCTACTTCCGATAAGCGCTTGCTCGCAAAATATATGATCTAAAGCATCTCTTCTTGGAATTACAGCAACACTGGACTCGCGTTTGCAGCTAGTCGTGTTCTACTCTGGTTATTAAACTATGAGAGAGATTATATCTTTGCTAGGGATTCCTTTTACTTTTGCCCGATATTGATTTGTAGCCCATACAGATCGAATAATTTTATTTAGCAATAATCTAAGCGGTTCCGTAGTATCGGAATGAACTTTCCCAGACACATAACCTCGCCTAAAAAAATACGTATTTATGTACATTTGAATTTGAACTGTTGAAGTCGTGTTAAACCCAGAGTGCTGTGAGGGAGCTCTCTTTATATTATGTTTATTAAAATCCAAGCAAAATTAATTCAAAAATTGTTTCAATGTTTGCAATTAGAAAATATATCGTAATTATGACTTAAAAATCCAATGCACTTTTTTTTTCACGAAATATGTTTTAATATTGCTGCAACTGACATCGAATATATGAATGATGAAGGTGTACATTATCGATGTGACCAATGTCCTACTCTTCGTCTGAAGTCTCTTCATATACAAAGTGTTCCTGTGTCACAAGCTACATAATCTACAAAAGTGCAGAAATTTGGAATAGCTGAATCAAAAAACAGAAAATAAGAAAACATCCACAGAGTCTCCTGCCACGAGCCGATGACAACTACTCTAGTAAGCTGCAACGCAACACACAACTGCTATCGACACTGCCCCCAGACGACCAACGTCCAAGAGTTCAGCTACCCTGCAATTGTTGTATGAGGAATACTCAGCATAAAAAAAATATAACTGTGACATATTAAGTTATCTTGAACAGCTGACAGACGAAAACAAAATGCTGAAAAAAAAGATCTCTGCCCTTGAGAGCAAACTGAATTGGAGGGAACAGAAACTTGTGAAGAACTTAATAGAGATTTCCGGTATTCCTAATGTCAAGGACAGCAATTTTCGACAACCATTTTTTATAACGTTTTCTTAAGCCACATTGACCAATCAGAGAACGGCGCTTACGTTATTTCGTGAATAACAGTCAAAAATTCATATAAGATCATTTAAAGATTTTGTGATTTGGTGATCCTCCAACTATATTTTGCCCTATTAAATGTCACGTTCATTTCATTGAAGATGTCCAGTACCTCTTTCAATGAATGAATGTGTTCCTGTAACAAGCTAACATATTCTCCATAGTGTATTGAAATGTTTCGGATGTGGCGGAAAAGTCCCCTGTGGGTTATAAACGTTTTTATAAAACGACTTGGTTTAACTGATGATATGCATTCTTCAAATGTAATCTTGAAAAATACGTAGATACTTTCTGAAGAGGAAAGTTGTCTCTAATAATATCTGAGATATCTCCAGTTTCTTTGAGCACGATCGCAATCCGAGAGATCCAGCGACCTGGCCCAACAATTTTTTCAATGATATCTTGTTCAGTAGCCTCTCTTAGCTTCTTATCAAATTTTTCCTCCAGCGCTGATGGAATCCGACGCAGTGGTTGCTGTATTGATTTAATGCACTTATTGATAGACAATTGTATTCCGATGACCTCAATTTTTGGAAAAGGTTGGACTTCCTGTGCTTGGTAACATCTAAGCCTCGTTTCAAAACGTTCTACCGTACTGCTAGTTTCTGTCCCAGCAAGGATTGCCTTCCATTTCTGATAACGTAAAACGTGGAAACGATCTCAGTTTTCCCATGAACTCCAAGAATTCTTTCTCGGTATAAGCGCGAAACTGGTTGCTCGTTTGATTGCGAATATTCCACAACATCGAGGAACTCCGACGTAGTTGTTCCCAATCACAGTCTCCAGGCAAGTTCAATCGTGAGCCAGAGTCGATGACCATGCATACATTTGAGCCTCCGATGGAACAGTCAATATAACCACAAACGGAAATATTGAATTAATCTCCTCTTCTTGAAAACAGTCATTCTCCCTCGATTGGGACGAAAATAATATGGATTGAAAAAAGGGTAAAGGATTCTAATCGCAGTATCAACTTTTTTTATATTACATCCTGTACGGAGATCGAATGTTAATTTTTTATCTAAATATATACCAAGATATATTTTATTACAAGATTTCTATTCAACCTGAGTACCATTTATAGAAAGGTTGTTGCTAGGAAGTGAGCAAGCTTTTCTTTTACGAGTAAGAAAGATAGAACTTGCTGTCTTTGAAGCAATAATATTTATTTTCCAATTGCCACAATACGCTAAGGTCATTTGGTCCCGATTGAAGATTGGTTGGAATGTTGAAACCAATTGAATCTCTTCGTTTCCAATATAAACAGAAATATGGCCTTGGACTGGATGACACAGTTTGATGAATATGAAAAATTATAAATACCGTCGTTTCCTCCAGTGTAATAAGCATCCATGAGTTGTGAGTCCATAACTCTTTGCATATTGTATACCTTAGTCGTAGCGTTCTGGTTGGACATTGCTGGTGGACAATTTCTAGTGCAGCTGCTGGACAATGCAATCCTCACTTAGCTCAATATTGTGAAATATTGATTGCCGGAGGATATAAGGTATTTCATTGATGAGTTGGGCCGTACCTATGTCTTTCAAAGGTATTTCGAAATTCTTTGCAGATGATAGTATACTCCAAGTACCGAGTGCCGTACATGCACCTCATCATAAGTTTGCACATCAATTTTTACAGGGACGTTATTAAGTTTAATTAGGGTGTATTCACTGGTGTCAACGATCACTATCCAGTTTTTACAGTTTTTTTTTTTTTTAATTTGTTAAATGCTTCATGAGACAAATGACTGATATGCATTAAGTAGCTTGTTGTATTTTACTTCAATTTCCCGCATGTAACTCAGAGCAATCAAGTATGTGTTCATTACATGGATGTGAAGCTAATTCTCGTTCTCTATATTGTAACAATATTCCATTTTGTTGATCTCTTCTAGATCAGCATTGAGCTTTCTGGTGAAAGTATTTATTTTGTTGCCTATCCTGGCTTCTGTATCATTAACACTGGTAATAGTTGATAGCATAAACTTGGTGTTGGTTTTAGTACTTAGAATCAGTGCTTTCTGATTACTATCCAGAGCTTTGATGTCTTGATAATTTTCGCCATTGACTCCAAATATTGATGTGAGAAGTGTTCCTAGTAAACCACGTTATTCCGTTCTAATGGCGTTAATCGAAGTCTCTTAAAAATTGAGAATAAGTTTTTCCACTCTTCATCCACGTGATTTCGCAATTTATTACTTTGACCTTCTTTAGTTACGACCCTTGCCTTTCTTAGTGAATTGATCTCGCGTTTTGTTGACGTTTATTTGATCTGTCATTGGATATCGGATGCTAGTACGAAGAACACCCCAGTGAAATTTTGCTGTTCCAAATTGCTCGACGGACACTCCAACTTCCTTGGTGATTATATACCTAGCAGATATCGCCATGCAAGAATTGTTAGATATACAAGAGCAATAAACACCTTGGCAGGCTGCTTCATAGTCCTCCGGTTCCCTTTCGAATGTCTTGCAGGATGTGATGATTTTGCTTCGCTATCCTTGGACTCCTGTGGAGTTCCTGGTGGTATAAAATGCCATTGGATCGCAGTTTCAGCTATCTTTTTTGCACCGCATCCAGTATATTCCTTGCTCCTACAAAATTTGTTCCATTGTCGCTATATAAATGATGCACTGATCCTTTTCGACTTATCATACGTCGTGAAGCCGCCATGAATCCATCTGTTCTTAAAGCGGATGTCAGTTCAATATGCACTGCCTTTGTAGCCAAGCAGACGAAAAGCGCCATGTATGCCTTATGCGATTTCACTCCCCGAGTCTGCGAGCAACGGATGTTTATTGGGCCTGCATAATCTACCCCGCAATGTGGATGGCCGTGAAGAATTAACTCGTGCTCCTGGAAGTTGTCCCACAAGTTGAGTTGATTGTTTCGCCTTGAATCGGAAACATGTTAGACATTGATTAAGTAATGCCTTTACAGTGTTTGTTCCACGAATGATCTTATAGTTTCTCCGAATATGATTCAGGGTCTGCTTTACTTCTCGGTGAAGAGTGCCAAGGTGGGTTTATTAATTATAAATCTTGTCAATGGATGTAAGGGTGACAAAATCGATAAAATCATAGGGTTGATTGACAAGTGTGCATGCTTCAACCGACCTCCCACTCAGAGTATTCCACAAGCGTCAATGAATGGATTTAATGACAATATAATGCTGGATGATTTTAGCACCTTATTTGCCCTGATTGTTCTTGTCATCGAAGAAGCATTGTTGAGCACTCCTTACTAGCGATTTATTTCTATCTTTCCATAAAGTGGTGGCTCCCGCCGCATGCGTTTTTTGCAATTTTGTTTGAATCGTAAACAATATAACGTCACTCGTAGCTACTTGTAAAACGAAGAATATTTATAGCAAATGTCGCCGTTGGTTGATGTATTGCTTATTTAAACTGCCAAACAAGCATGTGCTCTTCGTATGTCCGGCGTATTCTTTAATTCCATTGCTGATTTGTCTACTGACCAGGGGTTCATCTTTCATCTATCAATCTGGTCCGTGCCACCAGGTTGTATTTTCAACTAAAGAGTCTCCGAATGATCCTCTTGATGGGAAGTATGCAGGATCATCTCTACCAGTTGCGTATCTCCATTGCCCTTTAAAATGTGGTTGCACGTAAGAAGCCCGATTGGCAACAAATGTGTTCCATTTCACTGGGTGTTGTCACAACCAGTTCAACACAATAGTTGAATCGAATCATGCAATGAACTGTGAATATTCCAAGTCATCTTAGTCTCTGATATATTTCATTAATTTCATTAGTAATACTGCTACTCATAGTTCCAGTCTTGCCAAAGAAGCTTGCTTTACTAGCGCAATCTTAGTTTTGGATGCGATAATGCTTATGTTAACAGAGCTATCTTGGATTATACTTAGATACACTAGTGCTGGGTACGCTGATTGGAATGCATCTGCAAATCCGTGTAGTTCAACTTTAGAGCCTCTCAATTGATGTGTCCATCTTGGAATCCTAACGCTTTCAATTGTGATTAGCCTTGTTCTGAGTTCTTCCCATTCCTTTGAATCTTAATTGGAACAGTATCATTCCATCCCATACCCAATGACCAAAGACGAGAAAAGAATCTTTGGCTTGATAGTTACTGGAGACAGCCATCTGAATGGATCAAAAATATTCCCAGCATCGCTGAGTATTGCCCGTTTTGTCCTTTTTGTGCTAATTCAACTTAAATTGTAAGTCGTCCGTACGTGGGGTCCATTTAATTCCCAAAATTTTAAAAGTTATTGAAGTCGTACTCCGGTTCCTTTTCAATTAAATCCTTTGGCAGTTCCCTTATGAAGGTTGTACTATTTGATGTCCACTTCCGTACGTTGAATCTGTCCTTTTGCAGTAGCTCCACTAGTTCAGGTCTTGACATTCCTTCAGATAGTTCGCGGCTCCGAGACAATCATCCACATAAAATCCATTAAGTAATACGTTACGTGACCGTGGATACGTGTATTTTTCGTCATCAGCTAATTGACATAAGATTTTGATGGCAAATATGGTGCAGATGGAGTCCCGCATGTTACAGTTTTAAGGACGTATTCTTTGACCGGGCTCTTAGAATTCTCTCTCCACAAGACACATTGTAGATGTTGATCGTCTTGGTCGATTAGAACCTGTCGGTACATCTTTCCGATGTCAGCAGTAAGCACTATTGGGAATTATCTCCACCGAAGTAGCAATGAAAACGGTCATCAAAATACTGTTTGGAAATTCACCTGATGTCGGCACTCTCAGTTTCATGGTACTACTATCAGCCTTGAACACAGCTTACTATCACAGATAGTAAGTTTTGCCAGTGTACTCCTTAGTTAGTTCCTCCATGTGTGCAAGGTTGATGTACTCTTGCACGAACTCTGAATATTGTTTCCGGAGGATCTCGATTTTTGCAAATCTTCGCTCAAACTTAAAGAAGTGCTTTAATGCCATTTTTCTGTAATTGCCTTAACTTATGCTATGCTTTACATGGCATTTTAACGAATATCGTCCTGTACTATCCCGTTTGTGCGTTTGCTTGTAGTGATCGTCGCACATTTCACCTTCTGCAGATCTGATGCTTGAACTTGGAACTTCTTCTAACTCCCAAAATTTTTTAAGTCCTCATCCATTGTGTGCGCTAATACACACACTACTACAGACGTTGGCAAATGTTTAGAGTTTTTGTTGTTGGACTAGTGTAAGGCCAATCTGCCTTTTGTCTTCATGTTTATCAATCTTCGACAAAAACTGCAGAGTACACACTTCGTTTGTGGTACAGTTGGTAGATGATTTTTTGTGAATGTCGGCCTAGCTTATTCTCGGTTGAAGGATCGGCTGTTTTCCAAGGCACGGAACCTGCAATCAATCACATCGCACAGTTCTTTCAACGTAGGTATTTTTGTGTAGATTCCTCCTGCTTGCTAATATGATTTCCTCGTTTCACCGTCTAACTTAGACTTGTGTCTACTCCTAAATTCTTTATGGCATACAAAATTTCCTTCGTATAGTCCATTATTGTTTTCAGGTCGAATGAGTTGTCAGGCTGTTCTGATTTCTATAAGAATAATTTCTGCATGTACGTATTGATGAGATCTGCTGGATTTCGATACCGCTTTGTCAACAACTTTATCGCTGCTGCATAGTTTGTTGATGTGGCGCCAGGTGGTTGATGATTCTAGCTGCTTCCCCCTTTAAACATTCTTTTAGGTACTGGATGCGCTGCACATCAGTAATTCCTCCGTTTTGATCTATTAAGCCCTCAAACAGTTCCCAAAAAGAAGTTCATTCCTCGTTGCTTCCATAGAAATATTTGATAATTATTGGTGGTAGTTTCATTAGTATCGGTGCTGGCACAGCTCTTCCTTTAGTTTGATGTACGCATCTTGGTACCTCTCTTCCAGATCAACGTATTCATTGTTGGCAAAGTATGGTTGTTCGTAATCTGTTTCTTCAAGTGAAGACATGGTTTCTTCATTCAAGCAAACGATTTTATTTCAGTACTCCTTCCCTTGTTCTAGTTTGAAGCTCAAGTACAGCATATTTTTCCCTAGCTCTAAATTGTCCACTATTCTCAAGAAGTGGTTCTTAGCAGTACTCAACTTCATGAATTTTAATTTACTCTTCTTTGTAATGGTACTTTTTTCACTAGTTGGTTTTTTTCCGTTTGTACGTGCCCAAGACCCCTGAGCAACAACTGTAAGCTAGGGGTATCTGCTTCCGCTGGCAACTTTGGTGTGGGTGGACGAAATTTGCCTGATGTTGCCTTAACTTCTCCTTCAAAGTATGATTTAAGTCCTCGTACCTTGACTCCAATTGGCTAAAACAATCGGTAAGGAAGTACAGAGGGTCGGGATTGGCTGCCCTCAGATCTTCGAGGCACCAGTTATTGATTTGGAAATCAGTCCACAGTTTCTCTAGTTGATCAGGTATCTTTTTGAAATATTCTGCCGAATATATAGACTCTCCATCCTTCTTAAAATTTGCCCAGAGTTTGTGGACTTCATCCATAAACGGCGTTTGTTTTATCGCGATTTCACTGAACTGTTCACTCATTTTCTAAATAATTTTTAAGTTTTTTTTTTAATAATATTTTTCTTGATTTTACTCTTCAACACTACTGAACCACTGTACTTGCACTGCTAATCCGGCTCGATGGACCAATGAAAAATTCTACCACTTAGAATTTTTTATGAAATCAATCGCCTAATGCACCTCACATTAGGTGACAATGAAACAGGCTTGGATCGACAGAGGTTTCATAGTTCCATCAAATTTCTATTGTGCTCGAATTTATTTACATATTATGCTAGCTTGCAATTTACAAAAATAACCTAAAAGTGCTGACTACAACGAAACAAAAATAACAAAAAAGTGCTAACCCAATACAGTGTAACTCAAACCTATCATAAATGCGAATAAACAAAAACACAACATTGTTAGGACCGATGAGGCATTTTTGCCTTTTGTTCATACAATCAACAGTGGGTGTGTTAATTATGCCAATATTCTCAAGGAAACAAATATTTTAGTAACGGGCATATTCAAAGAAATTGTTAAAGAAATAAAGAACTGTGTTAAAGAAGCCGTAAAAGGGAGCACTGATCAGCAGCGATGTTAAAAGCACGAACACTTAAACAAAAAAAAAGATAATGCCAAAACGGTGCAAGAGGTAAATGACACATTAAACATATCAAAATTGTCAGTACAAATAAATAAAGATACAAATAAAGGAGATGGAACGGTGATGATTCAATGCGAAGATGAAAATTAAAGGTAATAGGCAGAGAAATCGCGGACAAATTAAACAAAGACTATGAAAGTAGAGTGAGCGAAATGAGAAAACCAAAAGTTCTTGTGCATGGCATGAAGGAGAATTTTTTTTAAAGTTCAAAATAAAACAATTAATTTTAGTTATCTCATATGCATTAAAGTGTTCGAATCAACGAAAAAGAAAATAGATATACAACGCAATTATAGGCATAGTGGGCGGTAGTGCGTTTAGTGACGTAATGAAAATTAGAACACACAATGTTCTAGAATGGGACGAATGCATATGCTATGAAGACTTAAACGCCAAGAAGTGCTTTAAGTGTTCTGACTTCACCCATTCCGCGAGTGTGTGTAAGAATGAAAAATAAATACGCGTTAGGTGTGGTGAACCAGATCACAGCACAAGAGAGTGTAAGAGTGAGCAAACACGTTGTATAAATTGCATGCCAATAAAAGAGCAGCATGACTCCAGAGATGCCACTAGCAGCTAAGTAAATTTTTTTGAATTTTTTTTTATTTAAATGTTCAAGGTCTTGACAATAATTTGATCAAATTGAACTTTTGGCAAATGGGTTGAAACCGACATACACATGATCGAAAATATAAACGAGTCTGAAGTAGCACTGGATGATTATAAATATCGTTCACCGCGGAGTATATCGAAACATACCGGTGGTGTTTCCATTTATATTAAAAGACAGTTGGGTTATGAAATCATTAACGAAGTACCGACCAACGAAATGTATGGGCTCGAGTTAGATCGTTATAATAATAGAGAATCGTATACCGATCTTCAAGTACATCCAAATCTCTGTTCTGTTCATTGTGGAAAGGAAGTGTTAATGATAAGACCGTAGTAAAACAATCCGTAGTGAAGAGTTTACACCAACAGTTGAAGAATTAGTTGAAAAACAAATTCGTTATCATCATTGCGTATATCATGGGGCAGCCGGGATTTAGAAAAGGATACTCTTGTGAGACAGCACTGAACTGGATCATGGAAACATGGAAGAACCAAATTAGTGTACGACAAATCATTATAGCTGCGTTTCTCGATTTCAAACGGGCATCTGAAAAAACTATTCAACTGTGGAAGTGAAAATAAGGGACTAAAGTGGTTTATATCTTATTTAAATAATCGCACCTAACGGACGAGAGCGGACAGTAAAATTTCGCAGGCAAACGAAGAAAAAGAAAGAGTGCACCAATTTCGGTACTGGGGGTATTCCTATTCTTATTATATTTATTATCTTTTTATATTATTTATATTCATAAAGCTCAGAATTATAAATTGTGTATGTTTGCGGATGATGACCTATTATTCATTGGTGGGGATAATATTAAAAGTTGTATGAGAAGTATGAATCAAGACTTAGAACGAATTAATGAATGGCTGCAAATGAATAAGTTAATGTTGAATGTTGTAAAAACAAAGGCTATGTGTTAAAATAATAAAGGAAAAATAAATATCGTAATTAATGGCCTAAATATATAGGGTGTTGGGGAAAATATCTTGATGTTTTGATTGACAAAAGAAATTAACTTAAAAGCTAATATCGATTAAGTGTGTAAAAAGTGTCCACTTTAGCGTTTCATTTGCATAATCCATTTATAAAGGGTGATTTTTTAAAAGCTATATGAAAGTTTAAATTTAATGTTTGAAGATTATTTCATGGAAATGGTGACCTTGACTGCGCCTCAAATAGTCCATCCGCTTAGTCCAATTTTGGCATACTCTTTCCAACATTTCGGCCGGTATTTCACGAATAAATGCTTCAATGTTGTCTTCCAATGCGTCAATTGAAGTGGGCTTGTCTGTATAGACGTGAGCTTTAACATAGCCCCTCAAAAAATAGTCTAAAGGCGTTAAATCGCACGATCTAGGCGACCAATTGACCGGTCCCGAACGTGAAATAAAATGTACACCGAACTCGCCTCTCAATAAGTCCATTGTTGCGCGTGCTGTGTGGCACGTGGCACCGTCTTGTTGAAACCACATGTCATGCAAGTCAAGCTCTTGCATTTTGGGCAAAATAAAATGGATATCATCTTACGGTAGCGCTCACCATTCACAGTCATGTTACGATTCTCTTCATCTTTGAAGAAGTACGGTCCAATGATGCTACCAGCCCATAAACCGCACCAAACTGTGACTTTATCTGGATGCATTCGTAGCTCTTGCAATGCTTCTGGCTGATATTCACTCCAAAATCGAAAATTCTGCGTATTTACGTACTCATTGAGCCAAAAATGAGCTTCGTCTTAAACTGACCATAAAATGGAAGAACCGCGATATAAGCTTTCTTTACAGAGCACGCATTTTGATAATAAAATTCAATAATTTGCAAGCGTTGTTCGTTTGTAAGACGATTCATGGTTAAATTATAGACCAAACTGAAGATGTTTGACAGTGAAAAAAAAACACGAAACGTGCGTCAGCTGTTTAAACCAGTGTTGCCAAAAAGATAATTGCTTAAAAATCAGCCTTTAGAATCCTTTACGTGGAGAATTTCATTGTGATTATGTAGACTCATTTCTGTAAAACATAACAATAGCATGGGTGGCGCCACAGCTCGTAGAGGCCCAAGCTTCAGTTATGCGCGCTGTTGATCTCTCACGAATGGAAAGGGACTTACAGTTACAGTTACACTCATTGAGCATTGTCAGTAACTCGAAAGAGGTGGGCCCGTGAAAATTATTTTAATCGTGCCGGGATTCAAAGTAAGCAGCGTAAGCTTAAGTACGTTTTGATCGACGCACCAACATACAAGACCACGCCCCCACAGGCTATGTACTCAGTGCGTGGTTTTAAAACAAGAAATCCCGACCTAGAAGCTGAAATAAAAAAATGTAAGAGGATGTAGTAAAGTTTTACAACACTGCTCCAAGTAAAAATAATTCAATTCGGCCATGGTGCATTAATTTCCCATTTACGTAAATGCAAAAAGATTAAAATCGAATCAAGCTATAGCACTAACTATTTTCAATTAAAAGTGCCTAAATGCCGTTACATACTCAGAATACCACAAAAATAAAAACTAAAAATGCACAGTCAGAGTGCAATAGATATGTGTGCAGAATACACGTTCGAAGTGCAGTTTTTAGGTAGTTACAGTTGATGAAACTACTCTAGCTACTCATTTCACGGAAGGAGCAGATGTCAATATGCTATCGCTACTTTGATTATAAAGACGACATTTCTATTTCACGAGAATATATTTTTGGAATTCCTGTAGCACTAAGCACTAACGGAAAATACTTAGTTAATAAAATTATCTCTGCATTTCAAAATTTGGTAATAAATTGTATCAACATAATTGGACAGGATCGTACTTCTGCAGGAAAATATTAAAACATTATCCAGAATTTAACGGCTATGTGTGAACCTTAGATGTGTTGAGTATTGATAAGGACTCTAAAACGTCATCTAATGTATCTTTGTATCGCGTCTAGACCGTTGATAAGAAAATATCAAGGCTGATCGAAGTTCCTTAATCTCGTCTTTCCACCAATACGTTCGCTGTTCTCCCTTCAATACATCTTCAGCGATTGCTGAACACATCTAAAAGCCCCTCATCTAAGGTGTTCACGTTCCATTTCCTCTTGCTAATCTGAGACCGAGTTTTTCGAGATCGTGTACGACTATGTAGATCGATTATTATTGCGTTATGGTCATTGTGGGTGTACTGATTGCTGACGCGCCAAGTCGTATGTTTAGACAAACTACTACTTACGAACGTAACATCAACAATCGATCCGCTCTACTAAACGTGTTCCAAACTAGACAGGACTTCGAGTAGAATGGTTCCCCTTTTATTCGTTAGCACGCTTCCCCACTCTACTGCCCATGCGTTAAAATCCCCGGCTATAATAGTTGGCGTATGATCCTTAGTATCAAGAACTATACAATTTTTATGTTTTAGCGTGTAAGCTCACGATGGCTATTTTATGCTCTGGGCACTTAACACTACCGGTTATATGTGCAAAGTCTACTCCGTTTGCACTGCAGTGCAAGCATTCTGGTTTTGCCTTACAGTCTCTCAATTTATGTCTGTTTTCTTCGCATCCAAGGGATGCATTCGATCGATCGGTAGGGCTTTTGCATGGCCTAACCCGAGGCACCTAAAGCATTTCTTTGACCAAATTTTTTCTTGAATCTTGCAATAGATACAACCAAGCCGTACTTTTCCGGCGGTAAGTAATATCTTACCGATGTCTGCAGGCAACCGTAGGGTGGTCGCCTGAGTCCCACCGAAAGTGTTCCTCATTGTTTTACTGACTGCGGCTTAACTTCATAATCTTGAGGAAACTCGGAAATGGCCTAGCAGACTTCTTCCCTCAAAGAACGCTAGCATTCTCGCACCAACGAATCTACGATTTTCGCTTTTAGGCTTGATGTAGGTATCTCGGGGGACTTCCCAAGCGCTAAAAGGAGGTCTCCGCGTGTTGTGTTCCGTATTCGGTTCACGTTTTTTCCTAAGCAATTTTACTCTCCCTAAGAGACACCGGCTTACTGTGAGTCGACTGTGGACTGCGCCCACTTTTTTTAACGCCTTTTTCAGCGCGTGGTACTTCTGACGCGATTACTCGTTTTTTCGTCGAGAATGGGGTCTTATTTCGCAGCGGCATTAGGTTTGTCACCTTCCCTTACCCTCTTTGCAGGACTGCTGCGCTTAATTGTTGGGTTTGCGATTTGTCAACTCTATGCGCCGATTAGTTTTCTGGCACTGGTACCCTAAGTTGCTCAAGACGAAGAGTTATTATTTGACTTCTTGTTCGAGTTGGGAAACTTTGCAATGCCGGTTAGACACCTAGGCTTCTGATTTGATTATACTTCCGATTTTTAATTTCCGAATTTAATTTTTTTTAATTGGGTCTGTAACGACGTCTGTCTCGAGGCGATTCCTTTTAGTATTACCACCTACGGGGGCCAAGGTTGTCACCGCCGTAGGGCAGATTGAAAACGTTTCACTATTATTGCAGTCATTGTATTTTGACTCTCCGTCGCACAGTGGTCCTGCAGTGGAAATAAATATCCGAAGCGACATATTTTTCTCGGCCAAATCGAGTTCTTGAAATTTACAAAAATATTACATATACTACAAATTTAATGTGGCATATTTCCTGGAATTATCTACTTTGACAAAATATTTTTTAAAAGACATACCTTTTTCGCTCAACTACACCAGTTTGTTCATATTGCTTAAAAATTCTTTTAACTAGGCTTTTAAGTAAAGGCACCTTTGGAGGGGAGAATTTCAATGTTTGATGCACTATAACAAAATTGCTCCAGGGAGACCAACTTTTTCTGAAATCTCTGAGTGTTATCTATCGATGCTGCAAAAACAAAAAAACCACTTTCAACCGCTTTGAGAAAACGAGGCGTTTAAGTCTAGCAATGTCGTGCATTTTTCGGCATTTTCAAACAATTTCCCTTGCAATGCATGTATTGTGCAAATGCTAGAAAGTGTTTATTTTTGTGAGTTGGAATACTTTAGGTCATACAATTTTTATAATTATGAAACTAAATGCTTTTATCTGTTTTTCTTTGCGGTCTCATAACATGCATGTCCGGTTCACATGTCGCAATGGGAATAAAAGTTAGCAACTATAGTGTTGTTGGTGGATAAAATAGATTTCTGACTTTGGGGGGTATTAGCTACTAGTTTGTGACTACAATATTGAAGATTTCAATTAAGAAGCTAAATGTTGACTTATATAGATAACGAGAAGAAATTTATAAAAAGTGGGTATTAAGGTAGATATAATAAAGCAAGGATTTGGCACAACCAACGATGGGAACACATCTCAAAGATTTTTCGAAGACCCATTATCAACGGCAGAAATAACTGAAATAGGTGTGCAACTAATAATCTAAATATCCTGGAAACATATATGTTGTAACTTTTGGATTGACCCCCATAAATTTGGAGCGGTACCCAGGAAACCGTAACAATGGCTACAAATTTATATCCCGGGTATTATATGCCAGCAACAGTGCATAAAATTCCGTTCCACGGAGCAGAAATAATATCATCAGCAGCTTTGCCCGTCGGGTCATTATCAGAGGAGGCTCAAGAAAGTCGAAATAAGGATTATAGGTACTATCGGATTAATAATAGTAGAAAATGTTCTCGTTCGCCAACAAATGAAGATGTTACTCATCAAATGTTGGTATCATCTGATCGCTGGATTGCGTGCATAAGTCCTGAACCAAAAGAAAAGTTTCGCTTCCACTTAGTATTGAAGCGCAGGCCTTATTATACAAAATTGCTTAGTTTCTTTAAATCTAAACAAAATCTATGTATATACGTACTTGTACAATTTAATTTATTTTTATAAATATTGATTAAATCTATGGTTTAAGCCCCAATTTAGAGTCATTGACATTAACAAATAATTATTTTATGTATTTAAATGAAAAATGTGATTTTTATATTTTTAAACTTAAGATTACTCCCTTTCCCTTGCTACATGGCATGTACTATACATGGCACTCGCCCATACAACGGGACCACTGTGCACCGCCGGTACTAGAGATCAGACTCCCTGCACCTCAACTTTATTTCTCTTCGTCTGACTATCCATCTTTGAGTTTATTCTTACAGTAATTCCGCTCTTATCAGTATTTTAGTTCGCGGCTGTTATTTAAAATTTTCATCAGCCCTGTGTATGTATAGGTTAATGCCATATCCACACCCGATAGGGGGTCCTATCGGAAAGATGGGGACACACCCGATGGGAGAACTGGATAAACTCTACGCGGGCATGACTCACCTCGGAACACGGTTTGAGGACAATAACACATTTCTATCATCAATTAATTTGTTGATACCAGCAATACGTAGCAAAAATAAAACTGAATTTAAAAAGATGTCCTCATTTAAAAGTTTTTTTGATTGGTGAAGATCGACTTCCTGGTTCCGTCCTAATGTCAATTCATCGAAGGAGGAATACGAAGTAATTGTTATATTTGCAGCAAAGAAGGCCAGGTGATTAAATTCAGTTCTATACAACAGTTTTTTATTTTGCTATGATAAATATATAGCTTTTTCTATCTGATCGAAAAATGACCATCTGTTTTCCTGAATTAATTCACTTTAAGGCAAAAAATATCAGGTTAGAGACTGACCGTCAAGTTAGTTTAATCAATGCAAGAAAATTTGTCAATACGTTTTCAGTATTCTCGGCCATAACGCAACTGTAAAGCGCGTATTTTCATTAATGAATGCGAAGTGGGCGTACAAACGAAATCGGTTAGGAGTCGACAAGACTTGTTTATCATGACTTCTTACGAATTTTATAAATATGTAAAAGGAAATCACAACTTTTGTCTAGTTTGAAATCGTCTGATAAATATAAACATATCTTACACCAAAATGTGCCGACGAGATCTAGGAAAAATATGGCAACCCTAATATAAATGAATACGACATGGTTGCTGCAATAAATAGTGTGCAGGTTAATTAGCGGGAAAAAATTGTTGCAAACATTTTGTTCAGATTTTAGCAAGTATTTTACTGCTGAGAACTTGAAACAATAATCTTGAGTTTCACGGTCTTGTTTAAAAATGTCGTTGACGGCTTGTAAGTACTATTCCATACACTGATTACTTATATAAGATCGAATGTTTTTGTTCCCTTGTTAAGTCAATGTCATATCGATACCAATAATATCTGTCTTAATACACACACAATACACAATAATATGTTTTTTTATATTTTAAATTTCAGTAGTTCATGACAGTTTCTGCATATCCTCAAGTTGATTTCCATTTCTACGCTTTCGTCTCGTTTGTACGGTTTCGCCCCCATATCAATAACTTGTACTTTTAACTAACATAACCACTCCACATATACTATGGATTGGAGTTGGGCTACAGAAGGAATCACAGATGAAGTACCAAGAACTGCTGGTCCGGACTGTCTTAATTATATGACAAATCGACGACGCATAATAGAATCAGTCATCGTTACTATCTTGTGCCTACTAGTCATTCGATGGGCCTACAGAAGTATGGATCCCATTGAAGTTCCACCTGAATTAGATAAACCACATTCGCCCGTGAGATTTGCTCTTCTTATACTTATGACATTCATATTTGGAATTGAATTGGGATTCAAATTTGCTGGTAAATCAGTTATATTTGCACTGAATCCATGTCATATTCAAACAATAATGCAAGTAAGTACTTACATAAAATACAAATGTCGAACATAACTATTGCGTATGCAATCTCCTAGATATACCTCTTAGCAGCAAGGCCGAGCAAGTTTACAATTACTCTGTTTAGAATACAAATGAATTATGCCAATGGTCCATTATTAGCGGCCTTGTTTCCTGAGGTTGAAACTAGAACGTATCCTTTTGAGCAATGCACCTATTGGATACAGCATGCCCTGTTGTATATAATTCCTGTTTATATGTTAAGAGCTGGTGAGACTTATATTGGGAAAAATCGATCATATACTTACGATATATAAACTTAAATGACTCCTTGATATTTAGGTATATATAAAGCAGAAAAACTAAAAGATTTTTACTGGACGGCAGTAGGGGTATCGATGATGTATCTTTATCATTTTAATTTCCTAACTACAATATCTGTGGTAAGTAATTATTACTAATTGATTTAAATTCCTTAGTCATGAGCGTTGATTTTTATTTTTTAAAGCTAACTGGAATCAACTTAAACCATATGCTTTGTGCAGCCTTAGCCGATCCATTCCAAGGTAATAATTACCGAGTTGCTGCTGTGATACATGAGTCAATTTTATGCCCAATCCTAAATAAGTTGACTGTACTTACATTTGCTCAGGCTGAAGACATTCATATATTTGCTAAGCGTGATATCAAAGACTTAATTAAACATAGGCAGGAAGTAGAAACACTTGAGCATACAATACCAACTACAAAAATTGATTAGTGTTCAGTCTACATCAAAAATGTATCTTAGGTTATTATAAACATAACCTGGAAAATATTTCATAAGAAAATAGTTTTTGTTCATCAAACAGCTGATGAAATATTTTGTAAACATGGTGACTTAAGTTAACAATTACTTTTTATAAAAAAAAATGATAATCGTAAAAAACATAAACGAAATCAGAAAGCAGCAAGAATTTCAACATTGTGATCTTATGTATATTTATCAAAAAGTAAACAAAATCATCAATACAAAATAAAAAGACAAATAAGTAGGGTTAGAATTTTTATAAATTGAATTCGATAATGTAATCGTAACTGATTAAGAGAAATCATTGAACTTTTTTCACTTGTCGTTAAAATTGTTACTTGCTTTCATTGCAGTACTTGATGTACATACTAATGTTCAAAAATATAATTTCAAAACAATAATAAAAGAAACAATACTGGCAACAACAGTCACACTTATACATTTTCTTTGGACTAACTTACGTACAGCTGTACAATCAAATCAAAAACAATAACTTTCAAGATCATAATGAAAAACATACAATTCGCCGATTCTTCAAACTTTTGTGAAATAAATAAATGTACATATGTATTTTGTACAAAGTATAGCTGTAAACATTTTTATTCGAAGAAAAAATGAAATAAAAACCAATTCGTTGCTCCAGCAACAAAACCATCAGTTGTTAAAAACCAGAACGGTAAGTCGTATCGAAATAATTTGACTCAAATGTATTTTTTTGTCCGAAATTACTTTATTTGTTTATAAAGTGAGATACGGAGCACATATACTCACGGAGGATATATATTCTACCCATCTTTGACAAAAAAAGGACAGGCTCTGTCCTTATCATCATCATCATTTTCTCACTGAAGGGGTCGCGGGGGTTAACCACGTACGAGAGATCTTCAGGAAACCCGCTTTCTTGTTTTTAAAACCAAGCCTTCCTGATTTCAGATCTACCAGTCTGTTTCAAAATTCACCCAGCTTCACCAATCCTACCGGAAAGCTCAGCAGTATTCCCTCCATCACTTGAGAAAAATACCCCGAGATACTTAGACTTCTCTAACTGCTTAAATGGGGCTCCACTTACCTGTAGAGTGCATTGAACAGGCGTTCTGGAGAAGACCATAACCTCCGATTAGTCCACGTTGACATTCATTCCAGCATCAGCACATACGGCCACAAACCTATTGAGTGCGCGCTGGAATTCCGTCTGCCCTCAGAAGAGGACCTTCAATACCATACTCCTGCAGAACACTCCAGAGTTAATCTCGAGGAACTCGGTCGTATGCCTTTTCCAAATCCACAAAACAACTGTAGAAGGGCTTGGCATACTCCCCAGCCTTCTCAAGTACCATTCTTAGGGTGAAAAGCTGGTCGATTGTACTTCTATCGGGACGAAAACTGCACAGGCCAGTTTAACGACACGAGAGAGAGCCATAAAACTCCCTCTTTACCCATTGCCTTAAGCATTTCTGGTCGAATTTCATCCACACCGGCGGATTTGCCAACTTTTAGTGATTGCCAAAATGCCTTCCTCCACCGTTGGACTATTCTCCGGCCCACTGAAGACCACAGGTCTGCCGTCCTCAGTGTCCTTTTGAGCAGCTCCGAAAAATGCTCGCTCCATCTGCGTAAGATTTCCACCTCATTGGCAACCAACTTACCATCTTTGACTCCTTCGATAATGTTGAATTTCATTCCTCGCAGTCGGCGAATGGTTTGCCAGAACACCTTTTTCGCAGATCTATGGTCGCTTTCCAACTTCTCGCCGAACACCTTTCAAGACGGCTCTTTAGCTGCTCGCACAGCCAATTTGCAGGTTCTTCGCTCCTCAGTGTATCGGTCACAAGAAGCAGAGTAGCCCAAGAGATTCCAGTCTCTTTAGGTCGCCACTCCAAGCCGCTTCACTCCACAAAAATCCCGCGCAGAGCAATGACAGCTTCTGAAAACAATCGCCATTCTTCCTCTACACGCGATGGAACAGTTGGGAGTCGCTCCAACCTTTCAGATATGTGCCGCGCAAAATTTAGTCGCAACTCACTGCTCTGTAATTTTTCCCAACGTACGCGTGTTACCACTCTTAGTTACTCCACCTTGGCAGGAAACTGTACCTCACTTTATAAGTGAGGTACAGCGTACACAACACCAAGTGATGATGAGTTGACAGTTCCGTCCCTCTCATCACACGAACATCACAAGCCATCCTTTTCACACACGATAGAACCACAAAGAGATCTATCAACAACTTCTGTTGAAGACTCTGACGGTACGATGTGTATTGTGTGGAAAGAAGTTGTTTATTCCTTTTGCTCCGGCACGCCCTGGTTTGTGCATGGCGTGACCCCTCCACCCCTCACCACCACCCACATAGCGGCTCACGAGGCTACTGCTGCCGAGCGGTCGTATACTTCCCCATTCTGGCTCCAAATGGGTTTCTGGCACACCAGGGCACGCAGTATCAGAGGCCAATCGTCTTCATCTTGTCAGCCTTTCATGCTGAACCGATTACTACTTTTAAGCACACGGTATAAATTCCCAAATCTGAACTGTACTAATTCTTCAACTGAGCTGCACTGCAATAATTCTCCAACAGAACTGTGCTGTGCTACCTGATGGCTTTGGAATGTCCCCACCCTCGATTATGTTTTTTTTTTAGTTCTTATTTATGTAATAATAGTTCTTACATTAAGATGATTATGTAATCTTATTAGAAGGATTTACATAAGTGGAGTGCAAATATACTTTAGATGACATATAAAATATAAAAGATATATATATATATATACATATATATATATATATATTTATATATATAGCCAAAGTTAATAAATATATATATAAATATATATATATATAAGTTAACGTAACAAATTGTATTCGGTCCCGCTATGAAAACGTCAGCAAAATGTGTAACTTCATGCACAGACGATACCTGAGATGCCCGCATTCCATCATGCACGCGCAGCCACAGGCACCAGAGGGAACATCCGCAGACTGCAGACAGAAGATGTGTCAGCACATTATTAGTATTTAAGGTAGTTTAGGAATTATTCTAGTTCAGTTGTATCGTAGCATTTATATGGGAAAGCTCTGCCCAATAGAGCCAAAGTTAATAAATAATTTTTTTTTTTTAAATTACCAAAAGGTAAATTTTATTGGCGCCCGAGCAGGGACCAGTGGTCGTCGCGAGTGAATATAATAAAAGCCAGTCGCCTCAAATAGCCGCCGGTCAAAAATTCTCGAAAAAATCGGTCGTGTCGTATCCGCTGGTCCCAATATCGCGAGTGGTGAAAAAAACCTAAAGGGCCCCGGAATAGCCCACAGTGTACAGTGAAGATCCTGACGCCGTGAGCAAAACGGTAGTTTCAAAAACTAGCCGCACCACCAGATCAACCAACCCAAACACCCGATGATGATCCACTACATTATGTTCCTGTAAGCCTAGATTTAAGCAAAGATAAAAGAATTAAATTTATATTTCCTAACCTTAAGCAAAGATAAAGAATTGAATTTATAATTGAACTAACCAGAGAATAAGAATTTGTAAAATTCATAGAATTTAGGCTATATTTGTACTAATTGAGACTAGAATAAGATTTTACAAAGATCCATATAAGGAAAAATAATAACAAGTGAATTATTGGATACTAAATTACGAACTTAATAATCAGTGTTAATCTGTTTAAAATCAAGTGAAATCTACTATTCCTGTTACGGTATTCATTAACCGCGAAAATGTCTACAGATCGATTACTAAGATCAAACGCTAATGCTCAACAAGAACAAGTTGGGGAAGACTCAAGCTGCCTCGAAACAATCTTTGAAAATGCAACCCCGGCTCGGCCTTCCACTTCGAAAGCAGCTCGTGAAAAAACTGCCCCCAGATCCGTTTCATCTAAATCAACCTCTACAAACACTACTCCTGATCAAGACGTACGTACCACCCCCGAATTAGAGTCACTTATATACTCTATTATTAGCCGAGTTCTCAGGGAACAAGGGCAATCTCTCGTGAAAAACGCACTTAACCCTAACGTTGACCAAATACAGGCCAGTTATGACACGATATATCCCGAATACAGGAATGACTTATCTGACTTAGATAAAGTCCCTGATATAGTGCGAAGTCTCGAACCAATCAACCAATCATTGGCACTCCGAAGTATTACGCAATCTTGAGCGTAATTAGGAACAAAATTATCAGTAATGCAGACGTTGCATTAGAATCATTTAACACTCCACTCAATTGGAGAAGTATCTCGAAATGCCTTGTCATGCATTACGCTGACAAACGCGATCTAACCACACTCGAGTACCAAATGTCATCATTGGTACAGTAAGGAAGAAGCGTTCAAGATTTTTATCGGAACGTTTATTCTCATCTGTCTCTAATAATCGATCGATTGTCCTCTATGGATATTGGCGTTGAAGCCATGTCCATCCTAAAACAAACATATAAGGAGACTCAGAGGTGATCTGCCAAGGTTACTTGGTATCAGAGAACCTTTTGATTTTCCCCAGGCTCTCCACCTTTGCCTAAAGTTGGAGAATCAGAACTTTAGGGCAAACTATGTCAACAATCATCAAACCGGCATAAAGAGAAATCACGCAAGTCAACCTCCATCAATGAATAGACAGTCCTTACAACCTCAACCATCCACAAGTAGGCAATACGCTAATCCTCAACATTCCAGCGTTCCTCAGCAGCAGAGATTTTCTCTGCCAGTACAGGCACAACAGCAACATCCTAATCCAAGACCTCCACAGCCTTTTATAAACCAGCGAAGCAACAACTTCGATCGGAACAATCTAGACAATCTCAATAAGCAATTTTCTCAGAATTTAAGGATAAAAACAGAACCTAAGCTAAGGGGATCTTTCCAGACTAGACCATCTCAAGGACTTCGACGATACATAGCCAAGAAAGCTCATCTGACAACCTAATAACAAGTGTAGAAGTATCAATAAACGTTTATAAAAATCAAATATTCTTGGAAACAGGTGAAAGCTCTAGCCATAACTTCAAAATTGTTTTCCCACGATATCACCGCCACTTAATTACAGAACCACATTATACCAGTGAAAACTTGTTGAAAATTCTTAAAAAAATACTTAATCCTAGCTTATTAACTGCATAAAAACCGAAGAAAGAATAATGGGCATGATTCAAGAAATTTTCATCCATCACCTTAACGGTTATAAAATTAGATTCTCACAGATATTCGTTGAAGACGTTTTACACGAACAAGACCAGGAAGCCATCATTATAGAAACACATGAACGAGCCCACAGAAATGCCGTCGAGAACAGATCCCAAGTTTTAGAAAAATACTATTTCCCTTCCATGATGAATAAAATTTAAAGAATTACTAAAATTTGTTCTATTTGCAAAAAAAAAACAAATACGCAAGACACCCTAACCAACCGAAACTAAATGAAACGCCAATTCCCACTTTCCCATGTCATACGATTCACATTGATATTTAGTCTTAACGGCACTTGATAAATTTACCAAATACGCTCAGGTAAAAATATTGAAGAGCAGAGCAGTGGAGGACGTTAGAAGACCTTTACGAGACTTGCTTTTCTTTTTCGGTGTTCCAAAAGCTATCGTTCTGGACAACGAGCCAGCTATAAATTCATCCTCAATTCTCTTCATGATGAAAGACGAGCTTAATATCAACGTCTATAGCGTTCCACCCTATAGAAGCGAAGTGAACGGTCAAGTAGAGCGCTTTCACTCCACATTGACTGAAATCATGCGGTGTTTAAAAGAAGATGGTACCCAACGAAGTTTTGAAGAACTCCTTGAAAGATCCGTAAACGAGTACAACCACAGTATTCATTCTACCACTGGCAAAAGACCAGTCGATCTCTTCTTTGGTCGAACTTTAGCATTTGGTCCTGACGATTACGAGGGAACTAGGCAATCAAATATACAACGGCTTGAGAAGAAACAAAAAAGTGATTTAGATTATCACAATAAAAAGAGACACGATATTAAACAATATACCCCAGGCCAAGTCATTTATGTGAAGGTAAACAAAAGACTAGGTAGAAAATTATCCAAACGATTTAGAGAAGAAACAGTCAAAGAAAATAGATATACTACCGTCATAAGAGAAAGCAGTAGAATAGTCCATAAATCTCACATACGAAACTGACTTTACTCTTTTACAGGTTACTTTTACATTACGCTAAAACGGAAACGCAATTACTCGACTATTCCAACTCCCAACTCGTAACAATAGAAACAGGATTAGCCAAATTACGGACCGGGACGTTTAGACTTATTCACGTAATAGAAATGGAACAGTACAGGACGACTATCGACTATCTTCAGAACATTGCTGAAACCGAAGTAGACCCAAACCATTAATTGTATCCCTTCTTAACATACGACATACAGTTACTTAAAACTCATTTGGACAGACTTCTTCCTAGGACTAAACGAACTAAAAGATCCCTAAATTTTATTGGCAGTGCTTGGAAGTGGGTAGCCGGCAGCCCCGATCATTCATCATTTCGAAATAATCAAGAGTAAAATTAATAACGCCTTGAGAAGTAATAACGATCAAGTAATTTTAAACAGATTGACACTAGATAAAATAGAAGAGCTTTTTAGCTCTAACACATAAACTTAGCAGTAACAAATAAACTAATAAAAAGTTACGTAACGTGAACAATATTGAAAATGTTAAAAATTATGCCATACTAAAACTAAGGGCGGAAATCGCCCGAAATTGTAAACATTGAACACGCCATTAATTGGGAAAAATAATATCATTAATTCATTTATATTATCCAGTAAAGAAATGTGTATTATTAAAAATCACTTTGAGAATGAAAATATACCCTATATAAACCTCGACGAAAATAGCCACAAATGGCTCATCATTATTATATATAATTAATCTACCCTTGACGTATAACGGAAATTGTAAAACCCTATTAATTAAACCTGTTAAGATCAATAATACAATTAAATCAATTTTAATTATGTACTTGATTGTAAGAAATCAATTTTTGGAATAAAGAATCAATGTAAAAGTTGGAATAATTTTACAATTTGTACTAGAAATAATATAATAAATTTAAGTAACGACACCTGTGTAACACATCTTCTGAAAAGCAAACCAGCAAACTGCACGAGAATCAACAGTCAACATGTTCCCCAGGTTGAAGAAATCCTTCCAGACACGCTGTTCCTGAACAACTTTAATGGCCCAGTACAGGCTGATGGTAATACATTTAATCTGAACGGGACTTATCTCATCCGTTACCACAACACCTCGGTGATAATCGCCAACCAGACCTACACCTCAAAGGAAATATCGAATACAAATCCATTACCAGCTATAGTCCAAATAAACTCCCCACCTTACTCAACCCACGAACATCTGTCATTGGAAATGATAAAAGAAATTAACGCCAGGAATACAAGAACTATCGAGGTCCTAGAAGGAAGAAATACAACACGATGAACATCTCCATATCAAGCCTAATAATAATATCATTTTTGTATCTGACATATAGGCGATGCAAGCAGAGGAAAGTTAAACCAACGCTGCAAATCCAACAAGAAGCAGTAGAAGAAACCATGACAGAATCGAGACCATCGCAGAACATCGAAGAAAATATACCAATATCGAAGATATCTCGTATAAGTCAAATTCCACTGTTTTGATTTTCTTTTACCAACGAGGGCATTAGCATTTAAGGGCGGAGGAGTTAACGTAACAAATTGTATTCGGTCCCGCTATGAAAACGTCAGCAAAATGTGTAACTTCATGCACAGACGATACCTGAGATGCCCGCATTCCATCATGCACTCGCAGCCACAGGGGGAACATCCGCAGACTGCAGACAGAAGATGTGTCAGCACATTATTAGTATTTAAGGTAGTTTAGGAATTATTCTAGTTCAGTTGTATCGTAGCATTTATATGGGAAAGCTCTGCCCAATAGAGCCAAAGTTAATAAATAATTTCTTTTAAAAAAATTACCAAAAGGTAAATTTAATTTATATATATATATATCTATTGATGTGAATAGAAACAACAGCGCATTTATCGACGACACCGGCTTACCAATAAATGCGCTTCTTATCAGTAAATGGAGATTTTCGAATATGAAATCAAAACGACCCGATCGTTCGTTCAGTGGGCAGACGGGAAAATGCTTCTTGGGCATGGGCAGCTGGGCCCATTATCGACCCAGGCGGTCGCATTTTGGTTAACCCTCATCACGCATCATTGTTTGAGGCACCGAGAGTATGTTTACATTCGTCACTGATGGAATTCGAGTTGGCCTACATTTAGCACCATAAAACCCGATGCGATTTGCTTATATTGACTGAGGCGATGAAGTTGTGGACGTGGCACAATCTATTGAGGTCGACTGAACTTTGGAATTGGCTGGAATGAGGACGGGAGTCGACGAGCGAGCTAGCGATGAGAGCGGAAGGGAGTCTTCTCTTGGCAGCAATACAGATCGGCGCCATCGGCGTTTCAGTTTAATTTTGTGAAATTTTGTCTTTAGTTTAATCTTGTCAATTGTTGTATTCAGTTAAATTTTGTCAGTTTTTGTTGCCTTCATTTTGTAAAACCATTATTTTTATTTTTATCAATAAAATAAGATTTCCTACAAGTATAACTTTTTTTTAAATCAATAGGTCTGAAACTTGGCTATTACAAGGTACTTTACTAAAGAGTGCAATCCATGCAATAAAATACATGGCCAATAAAGAATCAATAAAGTACTTGATTACTTTTATTTTTATGTATTATCCTCATCATTATCCTCAAATCATTTTTTAAAGACCATACATAGATTTCAGATATATCTTCATTGAGCGTGGTAAAAGCAATATTAAGGTCATTGAGAGGTCGACTTAGAAAAAGCTGAACCTCATCGGCGTACATATGAATCTTGTAGTGCTTAATAATTCTAGGTAAGTCATTTACATACTCATACATATAAAGAAAATAATGTAGGCCCGGGGATTGATCCTTGTGGAACTCCATTTAGTACGTTGATAACGCTATATGATATTTGCTTAGTAGACAGGGTTGGAAACCCAAAGTTATTCCGCAATTTATTGCACAGGATCGAATGATTGACTGTATCGAATGATTTAGAGAAAACAAGTAGAGTTAGAAAGTTGCGTTATTTTCGCTTAGATCTTGTCAGATTTCTTCAATTACTAGTAAAAGCGCAGTGTTACAACTCCTCTAAGGACGAAAACCAGACTGACTTTTACTGAGTAAGTTCTCTCTTGTTAGATAATATCGCATTTGATGCAAGACCAACTTTTCAAAAAGTTTGGATAAAAGTGGTAAGATGGCTAGGTCGGTAATCGGCAAGGTTTCTTGATCTGTTTTTCAGTATATTGACTGGATTGGCCTTTTTTGCATTCGGATGGGAATGTTGAGGTGGTCAAGCAACAATTCAGTACGAGTGTTAAATATTTTAGAATATACGGCACCAACAATAAATTTCGGACATAAGTTGTAAAGGCCCATAAATTGGATTTAATAGATTGCATTGCAAGAACAACATCTGGGGGATAAACTCTATGAAAAAAAAAAGGCAAATTCATGATCTGATGCAGTATTTAGATCGATTGAATGCTTTATTGAAGTAGAACCGGATGCAGTGATAAAGTCAGCATTTAACTTATAACTGACATAACATTCAGTTTTAGTGCTCCTTATTTTCGAGACGGTTTTGTTGCATAGGGATAGGAAAGAGAATATTCTTTAAGACGATACCTTTTCCATTTTCTATAGGCAGAATCGCGTTCATGAAGCAGTTGAAGACCAGCCTTTTAAGCAGGGAGGTGATTGAGGCTTGAATCTATTAGTTCTTAAGGGAATATGCTTATTGTAAAGTAGATATATTTTCTGTTGAAAGAAAGCTACTTGTTCGTCGACAGACCGCATATAATAGATTTGATCCCAGATCCCAGATTTGTACAACAAATTGCAATTAGGGTCACCACAGAGAACAATGTTAGCGGAAGTGCATGTAAGCTCTTCTAAGTAATCAATTAGAAGCAGGAGGCTTATGTATTTGTTAGGTCGGTAAACTGCACCAATAAAAAGCTTTTCATAATCTCCAGAAAAGGTGTTTCCATATGACACTCTGGATTAGATTGATGAACGACCTTGCATTTCAATTTGGCGGAGTAAAATCGCAACACCACATCTTGAACGTTCTTCTCTATCACCTCTATAAAGCCTATAACGAGGATGACCATAATATAGGTCACTCTTTTCAGACAGAAACCATGTTTCTGAAACACAAATTACATCAACATGAGAATTTGTAAGGGAGTAGCGAAATTCATCAAGCTTAGGTTCTAGCTTAGGTTTCTCCTCTTGTATTTGGTAGCTGGGTGGAGAAGGGAGCGATTTTTTCCTTGTCAGACTCTCATTTAAATAACAGCTGTCATTTTAAATCGATACCGACGTCAGACAAACAGAGCTCTTTATCTTTGTCTTTGCGGTACGCTACAGCTGATCTCAGTAAAATGTCTCTGTCATACCTGTTGACAAATTATTATTACATATTATTATTTTGACGAGGTCTTCGTTTCGTACGGAACATTTTTCGGATCGGTAGTAGTCTGCACCCAATGGAGAAACATAGCTGTTTGTAGACGTGCGTTACATTTTCTTCGCTGATCTTAGGTTTTCCAAAAAGAACTGTATTCATGAAAACTTCTTCACGCTCGAATGCATCGACTTGTCTCCATAGCTTCGAGAGTTGTGCTACAATCATTTCTGTGCGTCTGCGGAGGCAGAGACTTTCGGTAGTGTACTCGTTGTTTTATTTATAGATTAGAAAATCTAAATAAAGCTTGAGACGTGGAAAATTTTGCTTTAACTACAAGAATTAAAATATGATGATTCAGATATTGACTTTATTTACTTTATCAAGAAACTTTATTTACTTTCAAAAGACCCGCATTAAAATGCCAAAATCAGAAAACTCAAACCAAAAACACTTTAATTCTGTCTAACCAGGCATGATTCATGTGGGGTATAGAACCCAAATGTTAGTTCTCTCTCAGGGTCCGCTAGTTTTACTTTCGATTACTCCAAAATCGCAATCGTCATAAACTAACTGTCTCGTCCATTAGCCAGCTGCCGTTAGTATCTCACGCATTTCCCCTTGCGTGCGCCAAGTGAGAGAAGGACCGCCATTGGTTTCCATCAGCTCTATATGATCCATCTCAATCGTTATATATTCACAATTCTGATTAAATCGATGTCGCTGAACAGCTCGTACAGTTTGTTGTTATATCTTCTCCTCCGCTCATGTATCACGGGACCGAAAAATTCCCGAAGATTTATATTAAGGGTGATTAGATAAAATTATATAAAGGGTGATTTTTTAAAAACATCTTCAGTTTGGTCTATAATTTAACCATGAATCGTCTTACAAACGAAAAACGCTTGCAAATTATTGATCTATCAAAATGCGTGCTCTGTTAAGAAAGTTCATCGCGCGCTTCTTCCATTTTATGTTCAGTTTAATCGACCCACTGAAGCGGCTATAAATAAGCAGAATTATCGATTTTGGAGTGATTATCAGCCAGAAGCATTGCAAGAGCTACCAATGCATCCAGAAAAAGTCAAGGTTTGGTGCGGTTTATGGGCTGGTGGCATCATTTTACCGTACTTCTTGAAAGATCATGCGAATCGTATCGTAACTGTGAATGGTGAGCGCTACCGTAAGATGATATCCATTTTTTTTTTGCCCAAAATGCAAGAGCTTGACTTGCATGACATGTGGTTTCAACAAGACGGTGCCACGTGCCACACAGCACGCGCAACAATGGACTTATTGAGAGGCGAGTTCGGTGAACATTTTATTTCACGTTCGGGACCGGTCAATTGGTCGCCTAGATCGTGCGATTTAACGCCTTTAGACTATTTTTTGAGGGGCTATGTTAAAGCTCACGTCTATACAGACAAGCCCACTTCAATTGACGCATTGGAAGACAACACTGAAGCATTTATGCGTGATATACCGGCCGAAATGTTGGAAAGAGTATGCCAAAATTGGACTAAGCGGATGGACCATTTGAGGCGCAGTCAAGGTCAACATTTGCATGAAATAATCTTCAAACATTAAATTATATGGACCGTACTATCGATTCAAATAAAGATTTCATGCATTTTTCTGAATTTTATGTGTTTTTTTTTTTGAAAAACTTTCCTACAGCTTTTAAAAAATCACCCTTTACTTCAACCTTTCCATCAGAGTTGAAGAAAGTCAAGATTATCCCCATACCAAAAAATAAGTCGAGAAATGCCACCGAATTTAGACCTATTGCTATTCTTCCTTTCTTATCAAAAGTTTTTGAGAAGTTAGTATTGCGTCAAATGCGTCATTACCTAATTAGTAATAACCATCTTAGTAATAATCAGTTGGGTTTTCGATCTAGAAGGAGCTATAGTACTCCTAGTTATTAGTGGTTGAAGAAATCCGACAGGCTTTTAATGATAATAAGCCCACATTTGTAACACTCCTTGACTTCTCTAAGGCATTTCACACAGTCAATCATGTTCAGAAAGTTGGGAGATAACTTTATGTTTTCTTCTTCTTCCATTACACTCATCTCATTGTATCTTAGTGGAAGGCAAGGTGATTGAAGGTGATAGATCTTCAGGTTTTATTAACGTGGTAAGTGGAGTTCCACAAGGGTATATTCTTGGTCCTACGTTATTTTCACTATATGTAAATGACTTCCCTGAAATTATTAAATACTGCAATGATCCACTTCAGTGGAATTAATTTTATGAACGATGATTTATCTCGAATTTATGGTTGCTCATTAAGAGAAGACCTGCGACTTAATCCGAATAAGTCGAAAGTAGTTCCTAAATATATAAACACCTTACTTGTTAACCACGTGTTCTTCTTAATGGTATCCCAAATGAATGGGCTACTACTGCAAAAAATCTTGGAATAATCTTCAACCGTACCCTATCTTGGGAAAATCATATTAATACAACTATTGCTAAAGTTTGCAGTCTTAATTATTTCCATGTTACCTGAACTCTGCATTTATTCCAACGGTTGACTTCTCTAAGCCTAATCAATGCTTTGGTAGCCGTCAGCTTCCCGTAAATATCGAAGGAAATTTGCTGTAATATTGTTTCCAGGGCTGAAGGTGTGCGAAGATAGATAATGCAAATGCACGCATATCTTTGTATCTTTGTATACTTACCTTTTTAAGATTGACTATGTTATGTAGATAATGCTTGCCATCAGATAAGGATACCATACATTAGAATTGGAGTGACGATTGCTGTATATAAGCAGTGGTTCGGCTTCCGGTTTCAGCCCGCATTTGGGGCCGAGGACTCTCCTGCAAGTGAAAATAGCCTTAATACCTACTTTCTAATGTGGTCCTGAATATTTGGTTTCCAGCTTAGCTTACTGTCTAATATTACGCCTAGGTGTTTATCCTGACAAGGAAAACTTAGTTCCTTGTTCTTAAAGTTTGGTGGGATTAAATGAGGTATTTTGGAAAACAAAATTATTCGTCTGCGTATACTATTTGCTTTCAGCCATGACTAAGTCCGTTAAGAATTTTGTTTACAACTAGTACCCAGAGAAGAGGTGAAAATATTTCCCCTTAAGGGGTGAAAGTGAAAACTCTTCTGGTTATGCTGTAGTGTGCAAGTTCGTGGATACTACAGTAGTAGACCCGAATTATGATATCGACGGATCAATGATAACAGCACTCGTTCGCCTTGATTCACTTCTCGTTCTGCGTTGGGTAATTTGCCAGTATATATTTTTCCTTTCAAAGAATAATTTGTGAATCGCACATCTGATACCTTGATGCCGCGGCAGCGGTAGGGTAACTATTGCTCATCAACGGTCTTGTTGGAGGTGTAGCAAGAACCATAACTCGGAGAATTGTCCTCTGGGGCAACCGGGAGCAGCTGACAATAGTCAACTTAAATACGTACTCTGTGGAAACTCGGGGTACATCGCTTACTATCGGAGTTCTCCTTAATTCCAAGAACGGAAAGCATAAATTGTTCCGTAGAGTGAAAAATGCACAAAGGGGTGTAGTGAAACGTACTGTGGGCGTCACAGGTGGCGGATAGTGAAGGGCGTGTCCGCACAGGCTATTCAGCTAGCCAATAAACAAAAAACCCTCGACCAAGAGTGAGTGATCCCTCATCACTTATATATGTATGTATATTCATGTAAACATCACTATGAGAAATATGTGCACCCATCGAAACTGAGAAAGGCGATACGGCCTACATAGGCATAACTACTGAGCCCAGTATGATCGTAATTATGGTACACTTATATTCCTGGTTAACAGCGATCCGGCTCTGGCTTAGTAAAAAACGGCGTGACAAGTTACTGTGGAAAGCACTCAATACAGGAAATTGGTCAAACGATCAATTACTTCGTATCCGCGAATATAAACAGAATACGCTTTTTTAGCTGTTATGATCCGCCCAGGCTATCACTGGAAGAATTTCAAGGCTTGGCAACATCGCAGCAGACGTTCCGGAAGCACATGCACTTCTAGGTGTAAACCTGGCTAACAAAGGTGCTGCAAGTAACTTCCGCAAGGCTGGTAGGTCGTCAATAGCCGACATCCCCTTTATGGATATGGAAGCGAGGATATCCACATGCTAAGAGCGATTTGTCTCATAGCACGAGGAAAATCCCAACGATCCAGAAATTTTTGGGATTTCCATGAGCGGCTTCTTCAATTCAAGCTACGGAGACGTGAGTTGTAAAAAGCCATTAAAGAAAGCAAATCAAGGTGTTTCATGCATCTACGAAATGACGCCGATATAGACCCTTGGGCTAAGCCATGCAGAGTGGTTACAAACAAGTTGAAAAATAAAATAGATGCCCACCGATTATCAACCTCGAAATGAAAACTATCATCAATACGTTGTGGATCAGCACTTGGGAGATTCCTCTAATTACGCTAGAGGAGGTACGTCGAATACAAAACATGACAAAGCTCTCAGACCTGTTGGGATCGCAAATAAAGCGATCAAAGCTCCGATTACGATTAGACCAGACGGTCTTCTCCACACAATGGAAACTGTATCACTGGTGTTAATTTCAAAAGGAAAGAAACCATCTGATGAGTCGTTCTCATATTGCCCCTACTATGCAAAATACTATGACGAGTTACAATATAATGGTGCATTGTTAATTCATCAATATGGGTTTAGAAAAGGATGATCCACGGCAGACGCCAAGGGATCTGTGATAAAATTGGCCGCGGAGCCATACAAAGAAAAAGATGCGACTTCAAAGCAACAACGTGCCTCGAATACAGACGGATCTACTGTTGACGACCCAGAAAATGGAAAAATTACAATGATTTTCGGTTTTCGGTGGCACGTGGAATGTGAGGTCCCTCAAAAGACCACGTGCAGCCGATGAACTCGTGGAGGCCGCAGAATGCTACAAAGCAGACATAACCGATCCAGGAAGTCTGGTGGAATGAGACGGGCAAGAGGATGGTGAGAGGATGGTGAGGACTCCAGCGCTTATTTGGATGCGGATTTGTTGTTCGAGGCAGACTAGACGAAATGTCTTAAGCTTTAAGTTTGTAAGTGAGCGTCTCAGAACAATCCGCATCAAGGCTGAACTCGGGAACATCAGTCTGATTTGCGCCCGACACAAATTCCGCTGTCAGGCAGAATGCTCCATTTAATTTGGCAGAGGATGAACAAGAATTCCGTTCCCCCGTCTTAGGCTAGGTCAAGACAGCGATATCTAGACTGAAGTCGAACAAAAATGCTGCAGCGGACTGTTTGTCAGCGGAACTCTTTAAAACAGCTGGAGATTATCTGGTTGGGCGTATACACCAGCTCATCTGTAAGATATGGTCGGAGGAAAGCATGCGTGATGAGAGCAATCTCAGCAAATCTCGTTTGTCTGGTCCACAAGAAAAGACACCCCTTTGACTGCGCCAGCTATCGAGGGATCAGTCCCCTTAACATCGCGTGCAGTATCCTCTCTACCGTTTTGTGTGAACGCCTGAAACCATTTGTCAATAATCTGATCCTTATCAGTGCGGTTTCAGGCCGGGATGGTCCACCATCGACTAAAACTTCACAATATAGCAGATCCTGGACACAACCAGGAGATGCATAGAGACTACCTATATAGCTTCATGTCTAGTTTCGGCATTCCTGCCAAACTCGTCCCATTGTGCAGGCTGACGATGCAGAACTCTCGCTGGTCCATCAAGGTCAGTAACGAACTCACCGAAACCTTCAATGTCAAAAATGTTTTTAAACAAGGCGACACGCTTTCATGTGATTTCTTCAATATCATATTTGAGAAGATCGTGCGAAACTCAAACGTCAACAGCAGAGGCACGAACTTCCAAAAGTCCGTTCAACTGCTTGCTTACGCGGACGACATTCACGTGATTGGAGGAACGCAGCGAGCTGTCATATATTCATATCATATACTCTGCATTATTATATTGTACTAAAGTAAACTAATCGCAACTAAACTAAAACTGTCAAGGGTCAAAGGTCAATATGTAAAAACTTTACTTCTTTCAAAACACCCATTGTTAGCAGTTGACAAAATATAAGGAATTTTATAACGTTACCACTTCGCGTTTCGACTGTTCGCGAGAGAACAGAAAATTATTTGAGAAACAGAATCTGGTAGGAAAATTATAAAACCAGTACCCAGAATCACTTCGATTGAATTTCTGCTGCAGAATCGGAAAAGGTAGAGGAGCTTAAATACCTTTATGTGAAGGTGCCCGAAAAGTATTTTGAGACGAGTGAGAAAAAGACGTTGGACTTGATGATGAATGGTAAGACTCAACTGCTCATCCAGTTCTTCCTCATGTTTCCTCTAAGACTATTTTCGTTATTATACCTTATAAGCTTCTCAGGGTCAATCAAAGTAACCCGATAACACTTACACTATTGTACGCTCTATTAGTCATTAAAGTGTATAATTCAATTCGTGACGTATTCTTGCACTCGTTTGTTTATACAATAGTCGCAAGAATACGTAACATCTGTCATCGGTACTTCCTGACTCTTTCGGCTATTAATTGCGGGCACTTGAATAGGTCAGTGTGACTGCGAGTGTGGACAAAACAGTCCTCCAATCTTAAAATAAATATTTGTACGGCGAATAGGTGCAACTTTCGATTTCAATGATAAAATAGTGATTCTATTCTTCGTTTCATCACCCACGCGTAAGTAAACCACTGCATCCAATGCAACTTGAGAGGAGTCTGCGAATCCGTGAATCTCAACTGATAGATTTGATGCCGAAATTCCAGACTACCTTGTACGCTGATTAATGACAGATCGTTCAACTGATTAATATAGGCCTTCAATTGAGATTACGGAATATGGTAATACTTCGTCCCAATACATGTGCAAGGTGTACACATGGTGGTTGGTACTAGATGTTGTACAAGGGGTTGGCCTGATATGATCCACCCAGAAGTTGTCTCCTGAGCTATGGGTGTTTCTTCTGGGCTCTTTTGAAGAACGCTCTGAATTATTCGACTATAAAAATTCGATCCGATGTTGGCCAAGAGAGTTGAAGCAGTGTTCAACTGTTTTAAGGGAAAGAGTCGTAGTTCTATAGTTTTTTGTTGTTAATCCGCACAAGCCGCAATGTAGTGGTCGCCCTTCCTTCAACTACAATTGGAATTTTTGCTAAGACGTGATGTGATTTTGCTCTGTTGGTATGCTGCTATTTTTAACAAAGTGGCAAACACTCCGTTAGTTACTGAAGTCTTTCCACACAAGTGAGAACAAAAATCACCGATGTAACTGTGTCTTTGAAAGATAACTATTCGGAGTAGTCACCACTGAATTTCAGAAGATTTAAGGATCTAATGTGAAAAGATCTAAGAACCAACATTGCTACAACAAATGTTGGTAGGCGAACATTAGCTGTTGCTGACGATTGTCGAACTAAGGATGTGGCAGCTAAAGATGACACAGAGTGCACTCTTTTAGTTTTGCAACTGAATCCGAAGTAATTTCGAACGCTTCAGACTGCTGCTCCAACAAATGGTGAAATAGCGCCGTTTTTTGACATTTTGTTCGATTAAAATATCCTCAAATTGGCAACAGATCCGGTTCGAAATGTTTATAAGTGTTTAATTTTATTTTTTGAGTTTGGTTCAGTTGCCTGAAAACTGAGAAAATCCGTATTTTGTAAACCCAAAACCTCACCAGGACACGTTGTCAAACGAAAAGGAATTTATTTCAAGAAAAAATACATATGTAGTTCAATTGATGTATTTAATTCTATTACAATTTTCTTCATACATCTTACTATCATTATTATTCCTATTGATGAAAGCCCTTCTACCTGACAAACAAAACACAATACATTATTTAAAATAATAATTTTTTTTGATTTTTATTAAAATTTCTGAAACAAAGGTTGAATTTCTATTAGAACGCTTGATTCATTAACAATGCCAAGGCAATTTTGCACATTAAAAAGATTTACATAAAAGTAAATGCTAACATTTTCGTGAATTAAATATAACAATGTGCTTTTTTTATTTGTTGAATCCTTAATTTTAGCTCTGGATTTGTCTAGATCTAATTTTTCAACGTATACCGCAGTGGGACTATCGACTATTTCGCTTACTGGCATGTCGTGGAAGTAGAAAAGGATGGAGCTTTTTTTGTAAACGTCGTTAGATGCAGGTAAACTTCGTCCGTTATTGTTTTGCAGGGCGGCTTTATTTTGAAGATTTCGGTGTCTGATAGTGTGATAGTGTGCAGTGTGTCATAACATAGTATTCGCCCTATTTTTTGGTTCTGACATAACATATAGCTATTAGTTTTATTTCATTAAAGTGATCCATATCTCATGTTCGAGTTGAAATACTCTGTATTCGCAATTCTGTGGGTTTGGATTATCTGAAATTATTTGTATTACATAATTGTTCGGGTTGCGGTTGCACAACGAAGTTTTCGTAGTAAGGTTAAGATTTTCTTTTGCTTTTACTTTGTTGTCGCGGATTATTTCATAGCCACTTTGCATTTTTTTCTTTATCTCTGCTGTATAATCTTCGTAATTGTGTGCAGGTTGCAGACTTATGTACAGTTTTGAGGGAATTGAATAGACGATTCGAATAGGCTTTAATTTGTGCTGGAATGTGGAGTGCTGCTGTAGCAGAATATCGCACAACCCCTGTAAATATCCCCATTTATGTTGGTCTTTGCCTGCATAGTTTCTAAGGTATCCGCCTAGGACTCTGTAAGATCTTTCGGGTGCGCCATTAGACTGAGGGTGGTATGGACTGGTTCGTAACTTTTTAATCTTCAGCCTTTTTCAAACATTTCAGAAGAGTTCACTTGTTAAATGTCTTCCTTGATCGGTTAGTATTGTTCGTGGTATTCCAAACGTGCAAACTTTTTTCTTTACAAATGTTTCGGCAACCGGATTTTCTTCTTGGTTGGGTATGGCTATTGCTTGGACGAATTTTGTTAAGTCGTCCTGGAAAGTAAATATATATATATATATATATATATATTATTACTTATAGAAATCTGTAAATTGCTGTATTTATTTCCGGTTTTGTGATTTCCATCATTTGGTCGTCTTGCTGTTGATCGTCCGACATAATTTGACTAAGACTACGAGTTACCACATTTATTACAGCCATTTTTAATCGTGACAATACATCTGCGTTAGTATTTTAGTGCCCAGCTTTATGCGACACCTTGCAATCATGCTCCTCAAGTTTTATGCGCCAGCGCATTATTCCTGCAATAGGTTCTTTCAGCTTAAAAATCCATACTAGTGCCTTATTGTCAATAATGACTTCAAAGTGGCGCCCAAACACTTGTGGTCGAAGATGTGTGACTGCTCAAACTACCGCGATAGCTTTTTTGTTGTGACATTCAACACTGACATAAGTACATAACCATCTTTGGGTGTCGTTATTGATGCCGAATAAACTTGTGGGGATATTTCCTGAGAAAAGTATATTTGGTCTGTTTTTTTTTTTATTGGTCCATACTCTATCCCTTTTTCAGATCTTGCAGGGATCGTGAGAATCCTGCGCTTATACCAAAAAGTGTCACGCGTGTAACGAATGAGTAATCTTTTGTCCTCTAACAATTTCTGTAACTAGGTGTATAGTTGCTGATTCCGGTTAATTTTGTAATAATGACACTGTTCAGAAAGCAGCACCATCCTAAACAGGAAATCAGGAACCTGAGAAACACAATCCCCTGCTAAAGGAGCAGAACTTTCCAACGACGTCGAACAACGAGCTGCATGGATTCTACAAGAGCAGTCACCATTGAGGCTAAGTCGGCACCAGCCGTTGTAGGACATAAAAATAAACAATAAACCGACAATAATAATAAACATTAAATTAAACAAAGTACATCAGTTGGGCCCTATTGTTGAGCCAACGCCCTAACCTTTAGTTTGTAAATCAAGTTATAAATCCAATTGTAGAATAATTCCGTTCAAATCAATTTTTAAACCGCCCTTTTCTCATTTTCTCTCTTTTTGTTTTCTGGTGTTCTCACACAATTTTGTCCAGTCAACAATCAGAACAAAATTGAGAGCGAGTGGCATTTCGTTTCTTGAGAGGGAAAACACTTCAAGCTCGGTGGAAACGTCCTATGGATGTGTCATTAACAGTTCATCCGGACCGCAAGGTCACTCGCTCTCAATTTTTAAATGGCCGCCAGACCAGCTGTTTGTCGACAGGACTTAAAGTTTGAGAACGCCAGAAAATACAAAGAAACAAAATGAGAAAATAAACTGAAATTCACGTTGTAGGCGTATCAGGGTTGAAAACTTCTCACGGACGGATGAACTCGAGGAGGATTTAACGAGTTTTATCAGAAACAGCTAGGTTTTCAGACCCCGAAAATGTATGGCGGAAACTGTTAGGTTCGGGGAAAATTGATGGAACTTCGCGGTTTCGTTCGGTGGAAACAGCATAAGTTGTAATAGTTTTGTTTATAGTACTAAGTGTCGAGTAAGTTAAAATATTTTTCTCGTAGTTAATATACATAATATGTATTGTAAAATAATCAATTAACTTATTTTTAAAGATGCGAAGGCACAGAGAGGCTGCCCACAATATTTTTTATTGTGTCCTAAGCCAAATGGCTTTGCAGATGATAACAACTATTATTGAATTATTTTATTTGATTATTGTTTGCTTTTGCAGGGTAGGAGAATATAGAAGGCGGAGGATCTTCGAGGGATTCATAATTGACGGGGCAAGTAATTTTTCACATATATGGTTCATACATTCTCCTTTTGTCTTTACAGAAGAAAAGTGTGGAGCGGGTTGCCGCAACAATGCAGAAGTGGAATGGAATTCAATGCTGAGGATGGAATTGAATTTAAAAACGATTGTTAGATTGTGGAAAAAGGCAAATGGGGGTTTGAGGTTTGTACTGCCATTCGCCAATTCATACATGTGTGAAGTATGAATTTCAATGTTTCACATTAAAGCTAATGAGAGAAACAGTCTAAATTTAATCCTAAAAGTGCCAAATATTCATATAAGATTTCAACGTTTATTAAAAAATAAGCGTCATACGAGTATGTGCAGCATATATGCATATATTATTTTTTTTAGTACAGGACTTTTGTTTCGTTTGCAACCGCGATCCCCCAAGAAAGACCTGGAGACCCCATAACCCCCGCGCCCCTCAGTTTGAAAAACACTCATCTAGATGGACGACATTAATTTTTGCGCTACAGCTGGCATCCCATTGTATCCGCTACACAACATCATTAATCTGTTTTATTATCTTGTTTGGTTCTTCCAAATTTGTCATCGGTAACAGTCCTTTCTTCCGTTGTGGATTGTCAAGCAACAACAATTGGCCTGCTTTAAAGCCTACAGATTTTTGCTTTGATGTCATACCTCCATTTTGTCGGTCTTGAGTTGTGTATCTTGAGTTGTATCATGCTTCGATGAATTCCTAGTGTATCTTTAAAGATACAACCATTCAAAAACTATTTCTCGTTAGTTTTGACTTTATTTACAATTTGAAAAATAATTTTAATATCTTAATTTTGTCTTTTGGTAACACTGATTTGCTAGTTGTTAACACTGGTGACAGAAAAAATGTATGAAAATCACACCCACTATGTATTTGCCTTCAGCAAAACCAAGACCAAACACAAGTACCGATGGCGAAAATTATTACACCATGTCCAGCTGATCGGCAATATTGGGAGTGCGGAAAATCTGCCAACAACGCACATACTTGCTTTAGTTGTGCAAACATGCATCTATATCAGCAAATGGCTCCTGCCACAGCGAATTCGTCGCGAGTTCATAATTGCAACATTGTTGAGTCTGAGCTGCACTAAATATTATTTCAATACATTTATGAATTATGATTGTCAAAAAAGTATTTATAAATGCAATAAGTATGGGATACAAACAGTCGTTGGTTGCCGTGAGTATTCCTCAAATGAATGTTCACATCAGGTCCAACAAAATTTATACAAGAATAAAGAAAAAACAGTAATAAAATAATCAGCAAAAGGTCGAACAAAATTCTAAATAAAAAGAATTGAGTGTTAAAACATATTCCAAAAAACAGAAATATCTGTAAAAGAATAAGTCAATATTTCTGTTCTTGAATATTTCTGCATTTTTGCATGAAAAATTCCACTTTCAAGGTTTGGACTGTCAAATTGCTTTTACGAACGCATTTGCCAAGTTGTACTTGGCCTACATTTTTGTTGATTGCTCGAAAACGGGAAGGAAAGGTCTTTCGGATAACGATGGATAGAAGAAAATCACAGGCGCAATCATCTCAAGCCGAGGTTTCTTCAGATAAACGAAAATGAAGAAGATGACGAGTTTGCAAATAAACTACTACATCACTGAAGTGTTTTGTTGTTTCATTTATAATTTTAAAAGGAAATGAGCATTCCATTCTTTGATAAACCCTTTGTTCTAGTATATTCCTGCTAGTCTTCTTGCGAAACAGAACTAAAATAGTCAGTCTCCTGTTTACATATGTCGGAATAAAACCTCATTCTTCAATTAGAACCCTCATCGGATCCACTTTTTTCATTCACTCTAAGTTTATGGTTTCAACTTTCAAATTAAAACCCATGAGTTTATCAACTCCTCGTTTTCTCACCTTATAGAACTATCAGATGTTAAGGGATCAAATCGGGGATCTTACTCGCTCTCTCTCTCACTCTTTTCTTCCTTTGGCGTAGTTACCTGCTCACGTCTGTATACAAGATGGAATGATTGCGTGTGCCATTTATCGTTTTCGTCTCTCAAAGCGGACAAAAATAATGGTGATCGAACTAATATTCATTGCCGTGAAACGAGAAAGGATACGGGCTCTTTGATTTGAAATAATGAAGTATTTGATAGATTCTAACTAACATGTCCCGTAAATTACAGGCAGGTACACACGGACCAATCGTTAATATTATTCACTCTGATCACTTCAATAGGCGAATGATGACTTTGTTAGTGTAAGCATTACAAATATGCATAGTCGCTTGTGCTGTTCTCCATAACATGCCGGCAGCAACTGAACACCAGATATAATGGAGGATAGACATATGCAACCATTGTCCCTTCTGAAAAATGTTGCTCTCAATTCTCCTTATAATAGCGAACAGCATATGTGAAATGTCAAAATGTCAAAGGGGAAATTTAAAAAGAGAAAATTGGACAACTTCAGGATTTTAAATTTCAGACTTTTTTATTTAATTTTTATTAAAAGCTCCAGATAGTCTCCATCCCCATCCCCATACCCATACCCATACCCATACCCATACCCATACCCATACCCATACCCATACCCTTACCCATACCCATACCCATACCCATACCCATACGCATACCCATACCCTTTCCCATACCCATACCCATACCCATACCCATACCCATACCCATACCTATTGCAACATTGTTGAGCCTGAACTGCACTATATATTCTTTCATGAATGTTAACATCAGGTCCAATAAAATTTATAATACCAGGTGTAATGTTTGATAAATATTATAAACTGATCAACTTTCAACAATAATAGAGAAAAACCTGTAGCAAAATACCCAGCAAAGTTAGGATTTACTAGATATTTGAGATAGTGCAACGGGCCTACATTAACCTAAGTATAGCTACCTTTTTCGAGGAAGTCAGATACTCTAACCTTACGTAACCTAAGTATAACGAATTTCGATAGAGAAGTCTGTTAAAATGATAAATATCTATAAAATATTAAAGACTTTAATCAGCATCGTGGATCCGATGAACAGCTTGATGGTATGGACCCCATAAAATATAGACACCATACAATAGGCACGAAAAGCTGAAAATGGAGCAACCTGTTATTTTTCCACATGCTAGATATATCTGTAGTAAATGCATGGATATTGCTTTTGTAGTTTTTCCCATTATTATCATTTACATTATACTTTATTTTCTATATACTATTTTCTGTATCATATATACATATCAATATTTTAATTAAGAAAAACTATGCAATGCCACATTATTACGTATAGTTACTCATTTATACAATGAACTAAACGAATTGACTATGCATTCGTAATAATTTAATTTCCGATTTTTTTAACTGCAGATTCGTTTTTTTGTTTCCGTTTAATATATTTTATATTTTTCATCAAAATCGGTTTGATTGGGAATTTAGCTAAGATCTGACACAGTTCGTTTAAGACCGAAAATTCAAAATTTCTTTATTGGTCAGAGTGCAGCTCCAAATGAACTCCGAAATGCCACACCCAATTGTGGATAAACGCATAAGCCTCAGGCTACTTACTGAAGTAGTCTATTACCACCAGGATGTAATTGTTACTTCGAAAGAGCCCCGCTACGTCCATGCTACCCTTTCGAATGGTGCTCCAACGTTGTATTGCTGCAGCTTTCCACGGATTCTTGATCATTGTCCTTTTATTTTCTACAACTATCATACGCTTGTATACATTCTTCGACTGAATGCTGATATTCAACCCAGTAGAACCTCTGTTTGATTTCCTCAACTGTCTTGGTGATGCCATTGATGTGATATTTTCTTCCTTATTCTTCTTTTTGGAACCACAATCAAGTTACGTGTTGTCAGGCCGTCATTACTTTTCCAAACGCGATGCAAGCAATCTGCATCTAAAGACTCCCCCTCTGAGCCCAATATGTTTTGCTGACAGGGTTTTCCCTGGCCATTTCCTCCCACGTCGATCTGATACGGAGTTCTTTGGAATCGATAATTTCATCCTTGTTTAACTGTCTGCGGATCTGTTTCAGCGACCACTTGTCCTGTTTGCACTCTACCTTACAACGGATGTCGCCATAGCGCATGTGCATTGTCATATTGTCCTAGTTTTCCGTGTTCAATGTTGATGTGTATATAAAGGGTGATTTTTTAAAAGCTATAGAACGTTTAAAAAACACATAAAATTCAGAAAAATGCATGAAATCTTTATTTGAATCGATAGTACGGTCCATATAATTTAATGTTTGAAGATTATTTCATGCTAATGTTGACCTTGACTGCGCCTCAAATGGTCCATCCGCTTAGTCCAATTTTGGCATACTCTTTCCAACATTTCGGCCAGTATCTCACAAATAAATGCTTCAATGTTGTCTTCCAATGCGGGCTTTGTCGACATGCTAGCTTTAACATAGCCCCACAAAAAATAGTCTAAAGGCGTTAAATCGCACGATCTAGGCGGCCAATTGACCGGTCCCGAACGTGAAATAATTTGGTCTTGTTGAAACCACATGTCATGCAAGTCAAGCTCTTGCATTTTGGGCAAGAAAAGTTGGATATCATCTCACGGTAGCGCTCACCATTCACAGTTACGTTGCGATTCGCATCATCTTTGAAAAAGTACGGTCCAATGATGCCACCAGCCCATAAACCGCACCAAACTGTGACTTTTTCTGGATGCATTGGTAGCTCTTGCAATGCTTCTGGCTGATATTCACTCCAAAATCGACAATTCTGCTTATTTACGTACCCATTGAGCCAAATATGAGCTTCTTCTAAACTGACCATAAAATGGAAGAAGCGCTCGATGAACTTTCTTAACAAAGCACGCATTTTGATAGTAAAATTCAATAATTTGCAAGCGTTGTTCGTTTGTAAGACGATTCATGGTTAAATTATAGACCAAACTGAAGATGTTTGACAGTGAAACAAAACACGAAACGTGCGTTAGCTGTTTGCAACACTGGTTTGCCAAAAAGATAATAGCTAAAAAATCACCCTTTATATAATACCATTATAATTGTTAATATATAAATTATTGTAATTTTTGTTTCGTTATAGATATTCTATTTTATTCTCTTTCATTGATAATTCATTACAAACAACATTTTTCTTTAAGCTCATCAAATAGTTCAGAATTATTTTGATTTGTATTCACAATTCTATCTACTTTATTTAGGACATTAATTTTTTGTATCTTTTTCTATATGCAATTGTTAGCAATGCAGTTATTACAGTAAAAAAATAAACATACTGCTTAGAAAAGTATAGTGAATGGTGCATGAATATATTTTTGGATGCAGAAATATTACAAGTAAATTTAAAAGGTCGTTTAATATCAGTCGTACGGATATTGTTGATATGCGTTTTTCCTAAATTTAAGTGTTTTTTTTACGTCGAACGTTCTTATAGTTTTTTATGAATCCTACACTTCCATTTTCTTAATATACTTCTCTTTTTCTATGGGCTTTTGCAGTTGTGGTTGTGGTACAGAACTATATATATCGAAAACTCCAAACGTCAAACAACATGCTAGCAAAACTTTGCCAGTAGTGCTCGCTATGCGACCTCTGGATGTCAGAAAACTAAGGCCTAACTGTAGTAGACACAACAGTTTCCTCCACACTTATTGAGGATACTCCTTCACACGTTTGCTCCCTCTACCTCTTAGGCGACTAGAACGCCTCACGCCAGCCGCGTTGATGTCTAAACCGAAATTCACTCGCTTGTCTTTTGAACTTCCAAACTGAGGTGAACCCTGAAGAGGTCCCATATTGCTGCCATGAATGCTCGGCTTCGATAGGTTTGGGGGAAGGTAGCTCAATGGTAGGACCTGTGATGCTAAATCCTTTTTTGCGGCTGCGTTCTTCGTGGTTGGCAGTCGGTGCGGATTTGCTAATACCTTTGAGTCATCTGCATCAGAGTAAAGAACGGTATTGGTCACATTGAATAGTGTACTTGCCTGATTCTGTGGTATATTTTGTTTATTCGGGCGCATTTGATTTTGATGGCGTCGCCATATAGCTCCGTTTTCAGTTTCAACTACGACGTCCTCCTTCCCAACTGTTCTATGATGATTGCCTTAATCCATTTAACGTTATGGAGATATTGTCGGACAAACACAGCTTGGCCCTTGACGAATTTGGAAGCCATCCTGTTTTCCTGTTTCCTGCCGGTGATCCGGTCTGGGCACATAGCAGATAAAACGGTTCGATGACATCGCCCATGTAGATTCTCCGCCGGGGATTTCCCATCGATGCTCGGTATTGACCGGTAGGATGACAAGAACACCTGTAACGCCTCACCGCGTCGAGTGCCGACCCATAGGATCTTTGCCAGGCTCCGTTGGACTTCGGGTTAAAAGAAGCGGACGTCATGTGATGAATTGAAAGCTGTCTGCAAAAGTCTTGAAATTCCGCTGACTTGAACTGGGGCCATTGTCAGACACTTTGGTCTTGGGGAGACCTTCCAAGGCAAAAATTGAGCGCAGCGCATTTATTGTTGCCTTCGCCATCGTGGTAGCCATTTCGAAAACAAAAGGAAAATTCGAGAAAGAGTCCACTAAAATCATCCACATGTGATTCTTGAAGGGGCCTGCGAAATTCACATGGATACGTTCCCAAGCTTCCGTAGTACGCGGCCAACTGGTGAACTCTTTCGGATAATGGCTCGCGTTCCTCTGACAGTGTGAACATTGGCCTACTGTTCGATGGACGTCTTCGTCTATCCCTGGCCAACAACAATGTCTACGAGATGACTGTTTCACCCCAGTGTCCTTCGTGCAGAAATGACAACACTAACATACGCTTACGCACATACGCTTAATCTGCGCCGAAAAAAATGGAATTAGTTCTGTTTCGCTATTTGGTAAACGACTAACCACCCGTTCTGTATATAGCGCACTACCCGAGAGAGCACGGTATCTGGATTTCAACCACCACGAGTCGTAAAAAGTGTCTATAGCATGACATGCTTCTGATTTATCGAACCCCTCGTCCGGTCCGACTGGTAAGCGTGAAAGACCGTCTGCATTACCGTGTTGATTGGTGGATCGGTAACGTATTGTGTACTTATATCCCATTAACGTAACTGCCCATCGCTGCAGTCTCTGAATGGTCATCTGAGGCTATTTCTTATTCGGGTTGAAAATCGTCCGCAGAGGCTGGTTGTCAGTAATTATATCGAACTGACGCCCGTACAAATATTGGTTAAATTTTCTGACCCCATATATGATCGAGAGTGCCTCTTTCTCGATCTGACTGTAGTTTTTCAGCGCTTCTGTCAATGTCTTAGAGGCAAATGCGATGGGAGTTTCTGATCCATCCGGATATGTGTGTGATGTGACGGCCCCTGTCCCGTGTGATGACGCATCCGTTGCCAAAGAAATAGGCAAATCCTCTCGGTATTGGACCAACTTAACCATAGTCAGGATTTTCTCTTTCAGAGCTTCGAACGACTGTTGCTGCTCTTCGCCCAGATAAACTTGGCTTTCGTGGCTCTCTGCCTGTTAAGGGGGGCCTGCCAACTGTGCAAAATTGTCTATAAATTGATGGTAATAATTTATTTAGATCTTTGAAGTCACGATTCTGATGGGCGAATGGCCTTGGCGTTTATGATGTGGCCCAGATATTCGACCTCCTTTTGGGCAAAGTGACACTTCGCCAGATTACACCTCAGCCCATGTGCCTCGAACCGTTCCAACAGTCGTTTCAGATTTCGTAGATAGTCTTTTGGGTCTGATCGGAAACAATGACATCATCGATGTATGCCCTGCAGCATTCCAAATCCAAATTACAAATGGACGTACCGAATGGCAGTTTTTGGAGCTCAAACAGTCCGAATTCGGGGGACTGTTTGAAACTCCCCCTCGTCTAGGGGGAGTTGCAGATGCGCTTCGGATATGTCGATTTTTGTGAAGTGTTCGCCACCTTGGCTCCTTCTTCAGCATAGGGTGACGGTCGACTTCCATTTGTGGATTGATGGTGACCTTGTAATTGCCGCACTACGACGAAAGGTGTCGCCCATTGACTCGTCTCGACGGGGCGTAGAATTCCGAGTTGCACCATTCGTTTTACTTCCGCTTTCACAATTGCCTCTTGAGCGTATGGGACGGGGCCATATGGCACATATACGGGATGAGAGTCGGCTTTTAATTTCAAATGCGCTTTGTATTGCGTACTGCAACCAAGTCCAGGCTTGAACACTGATCCATAGGTTTCGCAAAGTGCCTTTGATTTGGCTGTGAGTCCCTCTCTAGACGCGCCATTCATTTGAAAGACCAACTCTTCCTTGGAGATACCTAAAGAAATATTAAAGGCATTTAACCAATCGTAATGAGGGTAATGACAGTGTCTTTTCTGACTCGGACGATGCCCTTGACGGGTATGTCCAAATTCCCGTAAGCTCGTAACCTTTATCAGTCGGCTGACAAATTGGCTGCGCTAGATCTCTGTACCTCTGCAGGCCAATTAAAGAACCAGAGGCGCCTGTGTCTAATTCAAAATTTAACCGAGAGTCATTGATCGAAACCCAGACCGTCAATTTTTTATTCACATTCAGATTGTCGGTTGCGTTTGATGCGATGATTGCCGGTGACGATAGCGTTGACGTGCTTGCGAAAGTCCGATTTCCTATGACTTGCCATGCATACACTTTGTATTTGGCCCCTCCGCTGACAACTATCGCAAATAGAATTCTGGTGCCGACATTTATTTCGATCATGGCTTACATGGCAATAAGGGCAAGATTCGGCTTGAAAAATGTTGGTTGGACTTACTTGCATGTGAATATATTGCATTAACTTCTCCTGCGGTGGTTGAACCGTTGTCGCTCTTCTTCAAAATTAATGAGACCGGCTGCGATGTCTCGAATCCCGCATTGATCTCCTGCATCTTTTCCAAAGACGGACCTTTATTTTGAGTCGCTACAAGGCAGACTCGTGGGGAGTATAAAGGGCGATCATGTCTCGTATTGCTTGCATTCCTCATTTTTGCAGATGAGGGCGCAGTTTTTTTGCAATCCCCTTTAAGTCTGCAGTCCAGTCACCGGCGAAACTTCCATCTCAATGCCAGTATGTGTTGATTTGTTTGAAAATGTTGAGTTAAACAAGAGGTTAGCTTGCCTTATGCGTATGTACTTACGTCTGGTGTCTCGCTCAGCTTCTTTAGAAGATCCAGCAGGTAGTCCCCACATGATTAATGAAAGTACGACTTTTTTGTGTTGTCCTCTGCTACCGCGTGTGCCTGAAGTGCTGCTGAAGTTGGAACATGTATTTCTCTCTGTCGAAATGATCGAATCTCGGGATACTCGTGGACGCTGGGGCTGCGCCGGCGCCGCTTTTAACTAACTTCTGCATGCTTTCCATGTTCATCTGCATGAGGCTTGCAAACCACCCCCGTTGCTGTTGTATCAGCTTCTCAGCCTCCATCCTCGTCGCCAATGTGGTATAAAATAACGCGGGCTTCAAAATTCAAGTGTTAAGTACAAATAAAATTAGTGCGCTACCGCTAGGATTGTCCACGGTTCAGCACACAAAAAGAAGATCCACGTGGGAAGCTAAGCTATATATATCGAAAATCCCAAACGTCAAACAACATGCTAGCCAACTTTGCCAGTACTGGTCACTATGCGAACTCTGGGTGTTAGAAAACCCAAGGCGGCTCCCTCTAGTAGACACAACAGTGAGCAACTTGAAGGTACGCATTTCTTAAGCTAATAAGTAATCTTTAAAAACGGAGAAGCAAAAGAATCGGCGCTTCAAGTCAAATGTCACTGATATGCGGCAATGAATATACCCAATTTTCTGTCCGATGATGGCTCCATATTTCGTTTCGGCTGAGACTTGCAGTGCACTATCGCCGCTAGCTCTTAGGAATGTCCCGTTACTTGGCCTTACTTGATTCGATTGATTTTTTTCTTAATTTTTGTTTTGTTTCTGGCTGCTGTTGTTTCCACAATCGTCGCCTATCTTTGGCCAAACAACGGCTCCACTTCTTCCACTGGATCACTCCTTATGATCGAATATGATTCTTCTGTGACCCATGTCACCGTTAAGCGGCTGCCTGGAATGATGGCTTCGACAGTGAGGTTGTTAGCGTTGTTTCATAATTCGGAAACAAAGATTGCGGGGCAGTCCGTTGTGGGAGTCAGTTTATGACGATCTAAACTGCCTTGTTTTAGTTTAATAACGGCTTACTGCAGCAGTTATCTCATGTTGCACTCTTTGCTGCTAGTAGTAGTTTGTTATCGAGTTCATAAAAAACGATTTTACCGGATGCTTAATCTATCAGATGACATCGTATCACCACGCATTTGCTTGTTTTCCTGGATTCCTATGTGCCAAGGAGCTCATAGGAGGGAGGCTGCGTTTTTATTACAGAGGTCCTGCAATGCAGTTGAGCACCGTTTTGGACTTTATCATATTACCCTTAAGTGCTTTGAGCGCTGCCTGACTATCTCTCTTTACGATGGCTACCAGCTCCACCTGGAAGATGCTGCTTCTCTCATCCAGTTTGTAGCAGATTTTGATATCCAGCGATGTACTGTATACACCAGCACCGTCACCTTAATGCTGCTTGTGTATACATTAATGGAGTTTTCCCACCCAACTGAGGGTTCTGACCACGTAAATGTAATCCCCAGTAGGCCCAGGACTCTTGTCTGGCTACCTACCTACCCTCCGATGCCACCTCCATCCTAAACTTTATCCAGCTGTGTAACCCGGATCTTACAACGCATAATTGGAAGATTGCTAACCTGTAACGTAAAAGTAAGAGTTGCCACTATAATTATAAATAATGTGTGTTTCCCTTTTGCAAAAAACAATAAGGTAATCCACTACGGACATAACTTGTTTACGCTGAAGGTGTATAAGGATGATGGGGAGAACCCCGCGAGGGAGGTTGTGAACAGAGACTGTGATGGGGGTGGGATGTACTGCCTCGGACGAAACCAAGCCCTTTACCTCGACCGCCGCCTATAGTGAAATAGTAGCACCGACCACTATTACCCCGATGGAAGTTGTGGCAGAGGGAACCGGTGACAAGATGTCCTCACCTATCCAAGAGAATCGGGATCGGGACATCTGCTAAAGCTTAAAATGTTTGCTCAAACAAACAGTGGATGGACATCAGGCACAGGACGCCTCGTCACCAAACAACTCTTGCCTATGATAGATCCCAAGTGATCGCTTAGCTTGATCAGATTAAGCAGGTATAGATAAGATAAGGAGGTAGCGGACGGGGAGCCCCAAATTCATGCTTCGGGTGAACCAAATTAACCTTCGTCACTCCACTGCGGCATCGGCCGCTCTTATTCTCCGCCTACACAACAGGCTCTTTCATGGCTAAAAAACAATGTATATTACATTACAAGCACAGATATCGTCATCTGTTCCGACAGCCAGGCAGCGATTAAATATCTGTCACTTTCAACTCCAAGACTTCAATTAATTGCCGAGTATCTCTTATGTGGGTGCAGGGAGACTGTTACATTCAAAAGAATTGCGATGCGGACGACGTCGCTATTACTCTTTCCGGGTGGATGACAAAATCCAAGCCTACCGATACTTTAAAACATCTGCTCAAGCTTGAAACTTTTGCTTAAACAAACAGTAGATGGAAATCAAGCACAGGATGACTTGTCACCAAACAACTCTGGCCTTTGATAGATCCCAAGCGATCGCTTAGCTTGTCTAATCTCAGATATCTTATTGGAGTTCTAACTAAAGCCTCTAGACTAGATCTTCTTTACAATTAGGTTTGTAGAACGAGGACGAAGAAGTAACCATTTTTTTAAATTTATTTTTATTGCAATATTCATAATGAACTTACGTACTAGACAAAAATGTTTGAAACTAGTTGACGAACATTGTTACTATTTCCAACTTACTGGCCCTCTGTGGGCGCTCTAAACTAAACTTAATCTTAATCTAAGTCTTCCGACTTAACCTAACAATGCTTTTTTAACTAAAAGAAAGTAAATTTATTTGTACAATTAATATTAAGAAAAATTGCAAGAACTTAATAACTGAACTATATTCACACTTGTATAAAGTTCGGCCTGTTGTATAAGATCTCATTGGAATAGAATTTTCTATACTGGGACCCTGGAGTTCTATAAAGACGAACGCAAGCCCTAAGACAAGTCCTCTCGAACAATCGAATCCTTTCCATCAAGCTTGCATTCACGTTGAACCACACGGGGCAACCATAGGTGAGCATTGTCCAGATGAGGGCCATGTAGCATATTACTTTCACCCTCGCATCGAGTCGGCAGTTGTAAAACAGTCACATTGTAAGGGCAAAAGAGCCTCGAGCCGTGGCCAGAGCAGCATCTACATGTTTGTTAAAATATAGATACTGGTCTAGCCAGATCCCCAGGGATCTGACTACAGTCCTTTGTGCCAGTGGTTGACCGTGTCGTCCAACAATTGAGAATATTCGCCAATTCTTTTTCGTATCCGCCGAGGCCTTATAGAACGGCGTCCTGAACAGTATGGTTTCCGACTTCTGAAAATTGATTTTCAACTTCCTGGAATCGCAATCTCTCATGAATGAATCGAAATCACCCTGCGCGAGAGTACTGCTGTCTCCAATCGTTTTACCTGATCTGTACACGACCAAGTCATCGGCGTACGCATTTACGTGAGGAAGAAAACTTATCAGATCACTCAAGTAAAGGTTGTAGAGGATCGACGAATTAACGGCACCCTTCTGGAGGCCATTTTTTACATGAAAAATACCAGGGGGATATGTCTTAACACAATGTTCGAGATCCCGTCGACTACCACTGACTTCTTCTTCTTTAGTGATTCGAAGACCGGAAATAGAAAATGTTTTATGTTACGTTGATGTCTTAGTGTGAAACGAAATTAACATACCCAAAGGAAAAATTACTTCTATACCATTGACGATTTTAGAAAGGAATTCTTCAACCGTGATTCTAGGAAAGTATTAGGTGTCACAATGTACATAAAAACAACATAAGCTACAGTTATAAGAACGAATCTTTCACAACGGGAAACAAAAATATGTACATGCAAAACGAGCTAAGGGACATTATCTTAGACAAGAAGAAAAGTATCGTGCTTGGAGACGCCAATATCAACATCTTAGATGAGAATAACTTAATTGTCTTAAGATACATGGAGATGATGGCCTCCAAGGGTATGACATGCGTAATCAAACGTCCCACGCATGTCGATATATCAAATAACACCGAGAAGCTGATCGACCACACATTTGTAAGCATTACAAAACTGGATATATTCTCTGAAGTCATAGAAACCGACCTGTCTGACCTCTACGCCGTGTTGTATGCAACGAAAGGTGAAAATAAAACATCAACACCCTATGCAAAAGTAAAAGACTACTTAATCAACGAAAAGAAAATGAACTAATAGGTCAAACCAACTGGAAGCATCTACTTCAAGAAAATCACACGGAAGCTCTATACAATAATTTCGTGAGAGAAATGAATAGAATATATGCTGGAGCGTGCAAATCGAGCTCAACCCTGCGAACCCGCAAACACAAGCCATAGATTTCCCCCGAAATAATCACCATTTGCAAAAACAACAAAGATGTCAAACCACATGAGCAGTCAACTTCAGCAAAGCATCTTCTTGGAGGAAGCAACTGAGCAGGAAGTATTTAAGATACTGAGTCAGCTGAATTGTACAAAAGGTCCTGGAGCAGATAACATCAGACCAATTGGCCTCAAACTGAATGCGATGTGTCTCACCCCATTTATATCTAAGATTATTAACTGTAATATGTGTCAATGTCATGTGCCAAGGCTGATGAAAAGGTCGAGAATTCGCCCGATTGCAATCCTACCCGCTGTTGAAAAATGCCTGGAAGAAGTACTTGTTAATCGTGTCAATTGTTTTCTATCGAAACATAAAATACTACACCTGAATCAGTACGGCTTCCAAAAAGGCAAGAGCACCCAATCACTGCTGGGGTAGTTTACAAATGTGGTCAATGCAGGCCTTAACAAGAATCATCACGTAATTGTGCTATTTATCGATTTCAGCAAAGCATTTTTATACTTTCATACTTTGACACATGAAAAGCTCGTAGAAAGTGTCAGCAGAATGGGGTTGAGAGGAGTCTTGGCAAACTGGCTCAAAAGTTATCTGACTGACAGAACTATCCAAGTCAAGCGGATCCAAGTAGCTGATACCTTGAGTACTGAAAAGGAAGTCAAATGCGGTGTGCCGCAAGGCTCAAAATTGAGCTTCATTTTGTTCATCCTTTTCACACACGAGCTACTGATGTTATTGAAAAAATCGATTGCTTATGCGTATGCCGACGACATAGCTATCGTGGTGAAATACCAAAACTTGCATTCAGCTGTGCAGATAATGCAGGACGAATTCAACGATGAATCCGAATGGTGTCATGCTAATGGCCTATTCATAAATGATACGAAAACAAAGACGATGAACATTCGCACTCCATCAACACCTGCAGAAGCCTTCCAAATTTTTCATCGAATTGACCGCTGTCCGCAATCAACCAACAGCAACGAAATCGAAGTTGTCAGAAGTATCAAATACTTAGGAATTACCATCGACGAGAACTTTCTTTGGCGTGATCACATCAACGTCCAGCGCCTGCAACTTAAGAGCACCGTCTTCGCAATGACGTATCTTAAACGTTACACAAACGTAGAAGTGCTTAAGCAGGTGTACTACTCACTAGCAGAATGGCGTCTCAGATACGGCATTATGGCCCGTCTTCTGAAAATTGTTAGACACTTTAACTCAACTTTTCAAGTTCTAGATGTCAAAGCAATCTTCCAGATGACAACACTGCTGCACTACATGAGGGACCCATGGTTCCAGCAACCACTAAGTCACACGCTTAACACCAGAAGACGTGCCCAAGGGATGCTTGTGACCGAGTTATGGTGACCGAGAACTACGTTGCAATGTCCCCAAATTTACAAATTCGCTGACACAATGTCTTAAAGCAATTCCTTAAAGCATTGCTGTACATGTTTTGGTTCTTTGTGAAGGGCCGATGTTGATTTTGAATAAAACACAAATTATTTAGGAAATTATTGTCATTTCTTTTTATTATGATAATATTGGTATGGTTCAATTATATATGGAACAAAATATCGGCCAAATGGCCGCCGCAGCCTTGGCGGCACACCTCCATCCGATGGTGCAAATTTTCGATGACGATGAAGCATAATTGAGGTTCTATGCCGTTAATGTGCCGAATTATCTCATCCTTTAGCTCTTGAATTGTTGCTCGCTTATTGACGTACACCTTTCCTTTCAAATAACCCCAAAGAAAAAGATCCAACGGTGTCAAATCACATGATCTTGGTTGCCAATTGACATCGCCACCACGTGAAATAACACGGCCATTAAATTTGTTGCGCAAAAGCGCCATTGTTTCGTTAGCTTTGTGGCAAGTGGCACACAGAACGCCCATTTTCATAATAAGCCTGAATAACTTAAACGCTTTGTTCGATTGTGTATCTCTTCATGGTTCACATTGAGTTAGTCTGAAATTGAGAAATATCAATTGAAATGCAGAAAAAAATGTTTATATTCAACATCGGCTCTTAAAAAATTAAAGCAAAATTAAAGCGTTGGAAAGCTAGAATCGAGGAGTATAACTGCGAATTTATTTACAAACCAAGTAAATCTAATGTCGTGGCCGATGCTCTCTCAGGACTTAAGATTGGTAACCAAGACTTGACCGCCTCAGTGAATGCTGAAGCGGAAACCGCTTCCGATGGCAATTGCTGATGTAGCGACAATTGCAAAGCGTAGTTCCTTCCCGGAGCACATTAGCGATAATACAGATCAAACCAAATCTGCCACTGAGACAATGCAATGACAGAGCGCAAAATTAACAAAACCCAAGTAAAAAACACAAATGGATGGCACTAAGGATACAAAATTCATAAAGCACGGTAGCACTGCGCACATAAAATGCATATAACATAAGCACACAAAATTCGTAAAGCACTATGGCACATACAAATCTTAAGGCACTATATAATTCAAGCATATAAAGATAAACACAAAGCATATGAAAATAAGTTAAGAGCCCTAAATGTAGATAAAAGGATTGATTTAAGTAAATTACATATAGTATTCAGTAAAATATATGAATTATTGAATAATGTGTTTTTATTTTATGATTAGCCAATGTTTTAAGTAGCTTTAAAATCTGCTTTATAATCCAAGTAATTGAAACTATAATTTAAAATAACACTAAGTACATTATTGGGGCACATAAAGCACTTCAGTATTGTACGCACTTTATTGAATATATTTTACAAATGTTCATTTTATATGTAGCCAATTGCATTAAAATATGTTTTCTAGTTAAAATTACAAGTTGAATTAAAATTGGCATAAATAATAACATATTCCGCACATTTATAGTTACAAACCACTAAATTTAAGAACATGAATTAACTGTTAGTAGAAAGTTGTTCCAGTATCCAACTGTCAAATTAGAACCAACTTTTAAACAAATATGTAATAATTTCGACAACCTAATCTTGACATCAGCTTATAACCCATTGTCACGAAAATCCTAACCTCTTCTAGGTAAGAATTTTCAAGGGGGGTTGGGTGAACCACACTGATGCTCCAGGCACATTTGCTTCAGACAATAAGCTTGCGCCTTTATTTTTCCATTTTTTTATGTGACCTAGGCCGAGAATGCGTGATTTCACAGCTGACTGGATTTGATATTTATTTACATACAATTTGAGGAAAGGAAGATTAAAGTTTTCAGTTTTTTGTTAAATAAATTAAGTTTTTGGAATAATATTTCTATTATTCAGTATAATAATAGTCTAGATTGTCAAACTAATCCAAACAAGAAGACCAATACATGGTAACCACTACAAAAATGTGTTTTTATAGAACTTCAAGGGGAGTGCAATCTAAGACTCATCTTATATCATTAAATATTACTATTTATGCCTTTATAATATATATAACTTAAAACATCGTATTCATTATTAATTTTACCAGTTATCTGTACCTATAGATGCCTGTTTCAATTACCTATTCAATTTCATTTTTCTTTTGTGTTGGTCAACTATTTCCTTATATAATTTACTTATTATAAAATACATTCGTGCTCAAATAACATGTTGTTCTTTCCTATGACCCTCATTTCAAGCACGAGTTCAGTCATGTCATTTCAAATTGGAACTCGGAATCCAAAGCTAAACCTTATCCATGAGTTCGCTTTCTGGAATCTGGATATGGTGCTCTGATGTTCAGCCATGGGTCTGAAAAGTACAATAGTAAAAATTTGACAATCAAAGTCATCATTAATTTTGCAATATATCTTACGAAATTTAATAAAAAAATAAAGTTGACTGCGGTTGTTTCGTTGGAACCGTTATAATATATATAACTTAAAACATCGTATTCATTATTAATTTTACCAGTTATCTGTACCTATAGATGCCTGTTTCAATTACCTATTCAATTTCATTTTTCTTTTGTGTTGGTCAACTATTTCCTTATATAATTTACTTATTATAAAATACATTCGTGCTCAAATAACATGTTGTTCTTTCCTATGACCCTCATTTCAAGCACGAGTTCAGTCATGTCATTTCAAATTGGAACTCGGAATCCAAAGCTAAACCTTATCCATGAGTTCGCTTTCTGGAATCTGGATATGGTGCTCTGATGTTCAGCCATGGGTCTGAAAAGTACAATAGTAAAAATTTGACAATCAAAGTCATCATTAATTTTGCAATATATCTTACGAAATTTAATAAAAAAATAAAGTTGACTGCGGTTGTTTCGTTGGAACCGTTATCATCATTAACTTGAATCCATTGCTTTTGCAAAGTCATACAATCAATTGCAATTAACTATTATGTGAAAATGGAACAACGAATATATTAATTTACCCATTTCAAACTGTAAGTTCCTTTCGGAGTCATCTGGAGTAAAATGTGCAGAGCAAATCCGAGCCGTATTTTGATTTAAATTGTCCTTCTGTTCCTTCTGCGAAAGTGAATCCATTGCTTCCGCAAGATGTAGTCTTTTGGAAGACATAAGACCGTAGATTTGGGTTTCCTTTGCCATTGTTTGCATTGCAGTTAAATCCTGCGCACCTCATTTCGGAAAAACAATCCTTACATTTAGCTCTTCACAATCTTCTATATAATTAATTTTAAATCTTTAAATCTTTTAAATTTTTCGCGCCGTAATCACAACCAATTTTCACATCCATAAATTAGTATCCGCTCGCCTCGGCCTACGTCACCAAAAAATCGATAGAACGGTGGCAAATATTTCGGATTTTCGGAAGGCGTAATCTTGTATGCATCATTCTTGCATTTGCTGCGAGCCATACTGTCACACAACACACACTCACTCACCCATCACCAATATCCATCACCAATACCCATCACCAATATAGCTTTTTCCTTCAATATAGCTTGTCAATTATGCTTTCGCACTTTCGACCTCCAATATCTTTTTACCTCTTTTATTTATGCCCGTGCTCCCCAAGATAGGCCGGTTTTGGCCCTCTCATACTCGGCAACCATACTTCTCAGTAATACCGTCGGCGGTTGTCCCACATCGTCGCGTGCCATGTACACTGAGATCAGAAATATGCGTTGCACACCTGCCTCCAGACATACATAGGATTTCATCACTTCGTCCAACCTCCAGTTGTGCAACACTTCACAGCTCAACTAACTTGCTTATGGCTTTTTGATAGAGGTCATCTGACTTCTGGTCTTGGAGAGACACGAGTTTGATGTGTCCTTGATGCCACCCCTCATCAAAGACGACAGGTGCTGGACCATTATTTTCCTTCATTAACTCGAGGTAGAGACGATTGATTACTATGTCAATCTTCTACCAATGGGCGGAAGAGAACACACAGTCATCATCATCTCTGTCGATGACAGCGTAGTTAAGGTCACCTTTCAGTGCCTCTGTGTAAGACCGAATCGGCACGCCTGTGATTGGATTACGCCTAGCTCTTTTGGGTCCATTGGGCTACGTCTCTATTGACCTGGCGCGCTTCCACGCAAGCTTGGACATGAAGTCCTAGGAGACACCCCCTTCCATTTCCTTGACCACCTTAGTGGTCCAGACCATGGAGCTCTTTTTCTTCTCGGAAAGTTTGTCAAGAGGGATTGTTACGAGCAAAATTGCACGTAGCAATTAAATTGTCTTTCCTCTAATGTTAAGCGAGGCAAAGGGAAACGGCGAACGTTGTAGAAATTCTGCACGGGAGCTTTCGCGATGGTAGGTACCGCGAAACAAATCTCAATGGGAGTACATATTGGTGGTAAAGTACCAACTGCTTTTATATCTATACTTTGCTATAATTTTCCATATAATATCGTAAACACAATAGTGCATAAAATTAACACACCAGAAATGAAAAACAATAGAAAAGAATAAGAAAATATAAATTCTATAAATCCGAGATCGCAAGTAATGAATTCTCGTGTATATCTCTAAATATAAGAAATGAAATATTATATATTATTTAAATGTAAGCCGTGTGAGGTTAATATAAAAGAAGGCGAAAAACATCTGTATTTAGTTGACGGATCCAGTAGTGAATTTTTTACAACAAGTAATTCCAAAGGAGGAGGTATAGCCATATATTTAAAAAATGATGTTATGTATGAAAGAGTAGAACGAACAACAAATTTGAACAAGCAAATTTGAAGCTTCAGTTATATCTGTATATAGGCCACCAAATTTAAATGTCAAGCATTTCATTATAGAACACTTCGATGTAATCGAAGCAAGAAGGAATTTGATAGTTATGGGCGATGTAAACATAAATTTAAAAGACATAACTACTCAAAAACTGCATACTCTATCACACTCGTGATGATTTAACAAGGAACACAAAAATATTAATTGATCACTGCTTGATAAGAGTAAGCAATGTTGAGATCAAATCAGCGGTGATCGATCAGCATCTCTGACCGCTACGCCTTGTATTGTGGAATGAAAGCGGATACAGATGTAAACGAATCTAGTAAAGAGCGACATGCACTCACTCAAGCAGTTGCACAAAAAATACAAGATTTCAACTGGGCCGAGTTAAATTCACACACACATGTGAACGAATTATATCTGCACTTCAAAGAAGTACTCAACAATATTGTCACATCCTCAACGGTTACAAGGAAGAAAAGAAGCACTGAACACAGTTGGACCATTGCAGATCTGAAATACGAGTGCAAGAACGTAATAGGCTGTACAGAAGGTACAAAAACAACAGACAAAATGAAGACTATCGCAAAGAGTATAAATCATACAGAAACGAGCTTAGCAAAAAGTAAAGCGGATAAAATCAAACTTTTACAAACAGAAACTCCAAGAGTGTAAACACAACCCAAAAGAGACGTGGAAGATTGTAAACGCATTACTTGGAAGAAGGTCGAAAAATCTAGACGGCATAATAAAAAAATAATTTTGCCCATGAAGAAAAATTTAAAAAAAATTGCAAAAACACTATTATTGGAAATTCGCAGTACAGTCAGTTCGAATAGTGTTCAAAACTGAGTATATGTACAATATGTTACCGATACCGAGGTTAAAAACATATATCATTCGCTAAAGTGCAACAAGTCAGCTGGAATCGATGATGTAAGGCCAATGGATCTAAAGATAAGCGCAGAAAATCTCTCGCCCTTGATAACGAAGCTTATAAATATGAGTTTCTACCAAGCAATCCCGCAGCTTTTGAAAACATCAATAGTGCGGCCGATACACAAAAGCGGAAGAAAAAAGAAATTGTGAACTACAGATCCATCTCAATTCTATCGTCTGTCAACAAGGTTATTTGGGAAGTATTGGGAAAGAGGCTTTACAAATATGTAGAAAAATGTAAAATCCTGAACAACAATCAATAATGTTTTCGCAAAAGCCAGAGCAACAACCATCTGCTGGCTAATTTTGACAATAGTATAGTGCTTCTATTCATAGATTTAAAAAAGCCTTCGATACATTAAGCCGCACACAATTACTGAGGCAGTTAGAAAAGATTGGTGCTCCTCAAGTTCCGGTTGAATCATTCCACCATACCGTCTGACTGTGGGTGCAACGGTGTTGTCTTTGTCTTGTGTATACATAAAGTTCGACACAGTTCCTTGAAGAACGCAGACTCGAAATTTCTTCCCTGGTCCGAGTGCCGCGCCAAAAGAACTCCGAAGCGTCATACCCAATTGTGGAAGAACGCATCCGCACAAGTCTTGGCTTCCTGATTCGGTATGGCGTAAACCTCCGGCCACTTGTTGAAGTAATCGATTATCACCAGGACCTACTTGTTACCATGTTCACTCGTAGAATGGTGGCATCGCAGACTTTGCCACTGAGCCCAATATGTTTTGGCTACAGGACTTTCGCTATCCATTTCCTCCCACGTCGAACTACTCCACGTTCTATGGCCTCGATAATTTCTGATAGATCTGGATCATTGTTTTGCCCCTGCGGATCTCTCTAATGTAAGAGCCATGGCACATCGATAATGTGTTCCTTTTTTTGTTTCTGTTATAAGCGGTTTTGTTGTTCTTCTAGAGCCTTTTTGATCTGGTCCTGTAAGGATAGCATTTATCAGTGACTGTTGCATATGTCCAAGCGATTGATCCATTTGTTGCTTTTGGTCTTTCAATGATTGTTGTATTTGTTCCTGCGACTGCTGCATTTGTTGTTTCTGCTCCTCCAACGACTGCTATATTTGTTCGCGCGACCGTTGCTTTTCTTGCTTTTGTTCTTGGACCAACATTTTGCATCATGGCCATTACCTTTACGCAACAGGAGACTTGATTGAGGTCCCAGAGAAGAGTGTATGGAAGAGTGCAGATGGAAATCACAAGGGTTCAAGTGGAGGACATCTGGACATTACAAGGAGAACTGATATAGCGGAACAGGGGTTCCATGCAGTTGGATGCCAACAGTCATTAAGAGAAGGGACTCAGGCAAGTGATATCTGCGTAAAGGGACCACAATGCAGCAGCTCAACGCTGGAGCACCAGTATGAAGGGACGCAATGGATACACAGAGAGCCATGAACGGGCCATCGTTTCAGGAAGAAGGTTTGAGCCATGTTCAGCGAAAGGTAAAAGGGCGTGCACAGCTTCGAACCGATGACGAAAAAGCACAGAGTGACGTTAAAGAGAGTTCTGGAGGTTTTGCTGACCGGCGGATGGCGTTGCTTGACAACCGCAACAGAGCAAAAGACTTCCACGAAGGTTACAAACACATTGGAATCGTCCCCCACCGTACAGGCAGGAATTCTGAATCTCTGAATACCTGCCTGTACGGTGAACAAGTTTAGGTGGAGGGTAGTGTGACGTGAATAGTATAACGCATATAAGATGAGATAATCTGGACACCAACGCCATCTATACGCAATTAGAAGAACGATCAACTCGGAGAAGCTTTCCCGTAGTTGTTTTACATACTGCAAGAATGGATGTCGCCGCCTATACACGGATAGGTTACAAAGCATCATGTGTATAAGCGTCAGCGGGGAAATTCAACAGACTCATGGCAGACAGTAGAATCTAGAACCAATACTGGGAGTATAAATATCGGCACGGTGGTCGATGCGAGTTAGTTCAGTCAAATATTTATTACATACTATATATGAACTGCACCAGTTTGGGATTTTATAGCGTTGAAAGTGATAATCTGTTCAGCCTGAATGCTGCCTTTTGTAGTAAAGTAATAGTGATTTTTAAAATGTAATAAAGTACAAGAAGTAAATCAGTGTTTGCAAAATAAATTTGTGCATATCGTGAATAGTGAACTTTTGTGTTTCATTCGTCACAATCCAGTGATCGAACCCGTATTTGACTCATATCTGAAAAAAGTAACATTTGGTGTCAGAAGTGTGATTGTGACGTAATGGGTGTGTTAAGTGATAACGATATGGAAAATGATGACACGGACGAACGTGTGATGCCAATTAAAACTACTAAGTTAGTTGTCCAACAAAACTTCTTCAAAAATCGTGTGATTTTGTGCATAATTTAATGAAACGTTTACATCTTTCCGACACCATTAAAAAATGTCGATTGACATAAAAATTATGTGCGAAACTATGAACTCCTATCAATCTGTGCTTGACAAACTCAAATCGCAAAATTGCCAATATTTCACACATGATCTGAAAAGCGATACACACATGATCTGAAAAGATATTTAAAGTTTTTTTTTTTGGATTAGGTGCATATGATACTTCAGAGTTAAAAAAGAACTCATTAGACTTGGACTCAGAGGGGAAACTAAAATGATTACCAAAAGGTACGAGGAATATACTGACATCTTTAATCTGGTTTCTCTTGAAAGCGGAACAATTAAACTCAATACGCTAAAAAAATATACTCGCTCCATCTTCCATACCCAGATTACAACGAAAACAGAAGAACAGTGTCGCAACTGTCATATGGTCGGACACGGCGAAAGAAATTGCAGCGTTAAAACATACTGTTCCATTTGCCCCGGTAATCACAAAACTACTGATTGCATTAACTCTGATATGTACAAATGTGCAAACTGCAAAGGGAATCACAAATCCACGGACAGAGCATTCGCGAGCAGAATCAAATATATGGAAGTGAGACAAAAAACCATATCAAAAGTCAGACGCACAGTCCAATCTACAAGCAACAAGAATAATAATAACAACAACATTCCTCTGATGCCAATGCAAGATTTGCCGGCACTACCATCACATAGTACTGCTAAGCGTGTGGAGAGGGAAACTAACAGTTCTCGCCCGAAAGCTTGGGAATATGCTCCAGTAACTCCATCTATGTGCAAGAATAATGCAGGCGCATCCAGCTCAAATGATGATTTGTTTACTATGGAAGAATTGAATCCACTCATGTTTGAGATGATCACTCAGTTAAGTACATGTTAAACTAAAATAGATCAATTTAGAGTTGTCGCTCAATTAACTTCTAAGTTTTCGTACAATAATTCTAAGTAATACTAACAAAAAGTTCAATATTATAACCTGGAATGCCAGGGCAATTGCTAACAAACACGTCGAACTCATAAATTTCTTGAACAAAAATAAAATAGATATTGCTTTGATTTCTGCGACGTGGATAAAGACTAGTAGTTGTATTTCATTGCCAGCTTTCAAATGCTATCTTTTATACAGAGTAAACAGAAGGGGTGGCAGAGTTGCTATCCTGATTAGGAGATCAGTTCAACATGAGATTTTAGCCTCCTTTTAAACAAGGTACATTAAGAATATAGGTTGTTGAAATTACGTTGGAAAACAATAAAAAAAATCAAAACATATTGCGTTTATTTTATTTATATATATATTATATATATATATATTTAGCAATTTGGTTTCGGACGTAACCATGGAATAGCACACCAGACTCTCAGAATGAGTAATATTATAAAAAAAAACAATCTTGCAATTGGTAATTCTACTGGTATGATATTACTAGATATTGAAGAGGCATTCGATTCTGTGTGGCATAATGGACTTATTTACAACATGTTAAACAATAACTTTCCGCCATTTCTTTGTAAAATTGTCCAAAGTTTTGTTTCAAATCGTTGTTTTAAAGTTTTTGTTAATGGTTGTGCCTCTGATGTTGTTAATTTCTGTTCCGGTGTACCCCAGGGATCAATCCTTGCACCAATCCTTTTTAATATATTTACATCCGAATTTCCACTTCTTCCTCATTGTAAAATCGCAATTTACGCTGATGATATAGCGGTACTAAGTTCGCATAAGTTCGCCCTTAACATTGGGACGAATTTAAGAAATGCGGTTGAAAAATTGCTTGTCTATTTATCCAAGTGGAAAAACTGAATGTCGGAAAAATTCCCGTTGTCTTTTTTAACTTAAAAAGAAGTCCTTGCTTTCTTCCGGCTGATAAGTTATTTATAATGGTCACTCAATAGCATGGAAACCATTTGTAAAGTACTTGGGCATATTCCTCGATCAAAAATTGACGTTCAATAAACACATTTCAGAAACGCTAAATAAGGTAAATGTCGCCACCCACATGTTATATCCTTTTATAAGCAGGAAATCGTTGCTTGCTAATGAAAATAAAATAATTTTACAAAAGATGATTCTCCAAGCTATCTTACTATAAGCCAGGTTTGGGGGGTAGCTGTGCTAAATGTCACATTAAAAGGCTTCAAATATCGCAAAGCAAAATACTTAAAATGATGCTTGAACTACCGTGGCATCACTCTACATTGGATCTTCATACCAAGGCGAATGTTGAATTGATCTCCTCCAGGATAAGCAAACTTAATCGAACATTCAAACTAAGATGTTATACAACTGACAACCCTCTAATTAGCCAACTATTTCCACTTAACCACTAAAATTTCCAAATACGTGAAATTTCGTTTCACTCTAGTACCCTAATTAATTTATATTTTATTATATATTTATATAACCCTATAATATATCTAGTACCCTAAATAAATACATAGAAAACTGTTTATCTTTATATAATTGTTCTTTATTAATATGTCTATTTTGTTATTTACCTATTAATTAATTTATTTATTTATTTATTTATCTATTTATTTACTTTTATTTATTTATTTCTGAATTAATTTAGTTATTATTTACTTACAAATTTATTTATCTTCCTATTAATGCATTAATAGATTTATTCGTGCACCTCTTGTAAGTATATTTATACAAGCATTATAATTATTTATTCTATTCATGTTTCAATTACCTTTTGATAATAATCATTATTATATACCGACATTTCGTTTTTTTTTTTTGTTTGGTTTGTTCTGTAAAGAAATTTTTGGATATTGCTACAGTAGAAAGATGTTAGTATTTATATCAAATCTCTCAAAAAATGTAAATTGTGCGACAACACATTGTAAATCAATTTTATATTAATAAACTGTAATATGTGAAAATATGTGAATAGTGAACTTTTGTGTTTCATTCGTCACAATCCAGTGATAGAACCCATATTTGTGGACAATTGAATTAAACCTACGTAGACCCTTATCTGAAAAAAGGGTATTTTCCACATCTGTGATTTATACAATTTATTTTTATTTAAAATAAAGGGATTACACTTAATTAATTTTCTGCTCTTCGATGTCGACCAGACGGCTTCAGCGGCTTAGTATAAAAGAGGACTGGACGATCGAGGATCTGCCTGAAGTTGGCTGCGATCCGCAATCGTCCAGTTCAGTTTATTGAGGGAGTCACAGATGGCGCTCACGGCAAAAGGTTGTTTTCATGCAATTATAGATTATACAAGAATATAATCAGCTTACAAACCAAATTTTTAACGGTAAAAATATTGCTGTTGCATAATACCTTCTTCATTTTGCCAAATGCCACACTAGCATTCTGCATTTTATGTCTCTTGACGAATCCGCTTTCCCAATAAATTGTGTTCCATAGGTATTTCATATCGTAAACAAGTTCAATCTTGATTGCGATTTTGTTCCCGATATGGAGTTCAATCAACTCTGAGATTACCATGAGTTGGGTTTTGGAAGCGTTTATTTCGCCCATATTCCAAGTTGATTTGGTTTATTTGATTCATCATTAAATTTAGTTCTGCCTCACTTCTTGCAGTGTTATCGGAAATGTAAGCTGAAAATATTTTAAATGAGAAAACAAATGGATTCTATTTTATTAATAAATCTGTGCAATTGAGCATTGGTGAAACATGTGAGTATATTTTCTTTGTGAAATATTTGCCGTCATTTATTCTTTATTTCAAAAGCAAGCAACAAAGACAGGACATACGAACAGTTTGAAGCGTTGGTTGGATTTATGGCCACGTATGAATGTCTTGCCAAAGGATTGTAGAGGAATTAAATTCCAAAGGCCCACCGAAGCGGAATATATACGGATAGAAAAAGGTATGATTGAAAATATGTTATGTTTTTTAGTTTCGAAATATGTATTGTATTTCTAGGTAACGAAGAGGGGGAGGTCCAAATAAATGTGTGCCACTAATACCTTGCCTAGCAGGTCTCCATTATGCACACGGACAATTTTCACTGGATAACCATAGCCAACCTATCTCGGCCGATTTGTGTGCTAAGCCTCCCTGTGCTACAAATTTCAGTGTTGCTGCATGTTTCAAAATTGGCGGTAATGCTGTTCGTCTTCCAACACTCGGTAAAAAATATTCTTCCTCCTCCAGCCGAAAGTTTTTCAAAAAGTTGCAATTAAATTATGGTATTGGTGTGAGATCACTAGACACCTTTTTATTTGGAGAATAACTTTCATACCGTCTTTGAAGCTTTTGTTCTCGGTTCTTTTTATCCTCAAAGCGTAGAGCTACACTGTCAATTTAAATAATACTTGATTCATAAATTTTATTAAAGAAATAAAATGGAAATTTCTATAAGTTTTTTTCATAGATTTAATAGTGCATTGCGACTATACTATAGTCCCTCGCTCGTTAGTAGTGGGTTTCAAAGCAGCAGTCCCTTTGGGGACTTCACTTTGGGGACTTTCCCAATAAATTGTGTTCCGTAGGTATTTCATATCATAAACAAGTTCAATCTTGATTGCGATTTTGTTCCCGATATGGAGTTCAATCAACTCTGAGATTACCATGAGGTGGGTTTTGGAAGCGTTTATTTCGCCCATATTCCAAGTTGATTTGGTTTATTTGATTCATCATTAAATTTAGTTCTGCCTCACTTCTTGCAGTGTTATCGGAAATGTAAGCTGAAAATATTTTAAATGAGAAAACAAATGGATTCTATTTTATTAATAAATCTGTGCAATTGAGCATTGGTGAAACATGTGAGTATATTTTCTTTGTGAAATATTTGCCGTCATTTATTCTTTATTTCAAAAGCAAGCAACAAAGACAGGACATACGAACAGTTTGAAGCGTTGGTTGGATTTATGGCCACGTATGAATGTCTTGCCAAAGGATTGTAGAGGAATTAAATTCCAAAGGCCCACCGAAGCGGAATATATACGGATAGAAAAAGGTATGATTGAAAATATGTTATGTTTTTTAGTTTCGAAATATGTATTGTATTTCTAGGTAACGAAGAGGGGGAGGTCCAAATAAATGTGTGCCACTAATACCTTGCCTAGCAGGTCTCCATTATGCACACGGACAATTTTCACTGGATAACCATAGCCAACCTATCTCGGCCGATTTGTGTGCTAAGCCTCCCTGTGCTACAAATTTCAGTGTTGCTGCATGTTTCAAAATTGGCGGTAATGCTGTTCGTCTTCCAACACTCGGTAAAAAATATTCTTCCTCCTCCAGCCGAAAGTTTTTCAAAAAGTTGCAATTAAATTATGGTATTGGTGTGAGATCACTAGACACCTTTTTATTTGGAGAATAACTTTCATACCGTCTTTGAAGCTTTTGTTCTCGGTTCTTTTTATCCTCAAAGCGTAGAGCTACACTGTCAATTTAAATAATACTTGATTCATAAATTTTATTAAAGAAATAAAATGGAAATTTCTATAAGTTTTTTTCATAGATTTAATAGTGCATTGCGACTATACTATAGTCCCTCGCTCGTTAGTAGTGGGTTTCAAAGCAGCAGTCCCTTTGGGGACTTCACTTTGGGGACTTTCCCAATAAATTGTGTTCCGTAGGTATTTCATATCATAAACAAGTTCAATCTTGATTGCGATTTTGTTCCCGATATGGAGTTCAATCAACTCTGAGATTACCATGAGGTGGGTTTTGGAAGCGTTTATTTCGCCCATATTCCAAGTTGATTTGGTTTATTTGATTCATCATTAAATTTAGTTCTGCCTCACTTCTTGCAGTGTTATCGGAAATGTAAGCTGAAAATATTTTAAATGAGAAAACAAATGGATTCTATTTTATTAATAAATCTGTGCAATTGAGCATTGGTGAAACATGTGAGTATATTTTCTTTGTGAAATATTTGCCGTCATTTATTCTTTATTTCAAAAGCAAGCAACAAAGACAGGACATACGAACAGTTTGAAGCGTTGGTTGGATTTATGGCCACGTATGAATGTCTTGCCAAAGGATTGTAGAGGAATTAAATTCCAAAGGCCCACCGAAGCGGAATATATACGGATAGAAAAAGGTATGATTGAAAATATGTTATGTTTTTTAGTTTCGAAATATGTATTGTATTTCTAGGTAACGAAGAGGGGGAGGTCCAAATAAATGTGTGCCACTAATACCTTGCCTAGCAGGTCTCCATTATGCACACGGACAATTTTCACTGGATAACCATAGCCAACCTATCTCGGCCGATTTGTGTGCTAAGCCTCCCTGTGCTACAAATTTCAGTGTTGCTGCATGTTTCAAAATTGGCGGTAATGCTGTTCGTCTTCCAACACTCGGTAAAAAATATTCTTCCTCCTCCAGCCGAAAGTTTTTCAAAAAGTTGCAATTAAATTATGGTATTGGTGTGAGATCACTAGACACCTTTTTATTTGGAGAATAACTTTCATACCGTCTTTGAAGCTTTTGTTCTCGGTTCTTTTTATCCTCAAAGCGTAGAGCTACACTGTCAATTTAAATAATACTTGATTCATAAATTTTATTAAAGAAATAAAATGGAAATTTCTATAAGTTTTTTCATAGATTTAATAGTGCATTGCGACTATACTATAGTCCCTCGCTCGTTAGTAGTGGGTTTCAAAGCAGCAGTCCCTTTGGGGACTTCACTTTGGGGACTTTCCCAATAAATTGTGTTCCGTAGGTATTTCATATCATAAACAAGTTCAATCTTGATTGCGATTTTGTTCCCGATATGGAGTTCAATCAACTCTGAGATTACCATGAGGTGGGTTTTGGAAGCGTTTATTTCGCCCATATTCCAAGTTGATTTGGTTTATTTGATTCATCATTAAATTTAGTTCTGCCTCACTTCTTGCAGTGTTATCGGAAATGTAAGCTGAAAATATTTTAAATGAGAAAACAAATGGATTCTATTTTATTAATAAATCTGTGCAATTGAGCATTGGTGAAACATGTGAGTATATTTTCTTTGTGAAATATTTGCCGTCATTTATTCTTTATTTCAAAAGCAAGCAACAAAGACAGGACATACGAACAGTTTGAAGCGTTGGTTGGATTTATGGCCACGTATGAATGTCTTGCCAAAGGATTGTAGAGGAATTAAATTCCAAAGGCCCACCGAAGCGGAATATATACGGATAGAAAAAGGTATGATTGAAAATATGTTATGTTTTTTAGTTTCGAAATATGTATTGTATTTCTAGGTAACGAAGAGGGGGAGGTCCAAATAAATGTGTGCCACTAATACCTTGCCTAGCAGGTCTCCATTATGCACACGGACAATTTTCACTGGATAACCATAGCCAACCTATCTCGGCCGATTTGTGTGCTAAGCCTCCCTGTGCTACAAATTTCAGTGTTGCTGCATGTTTCAAAATTGGCGGTAATGCTGTTCGTCTTCCAACACTCGGTAAAAAATATTCTTCCTCCTCCAGCCGAAAGTTTTTCAAAAAGTTGCAATTAAATTATGGTATTGGTGTGAGATCACTAGACACCTTTTTATTTGGAGAATAACTTTCATACCGTCTTTGAAGCTTTTGTTCTCGGTTCTTTTTATCCTCAAAGCGTAGAGCTACACTGTCAATTTAAATAATACTTGATTCATAAATTTTATTAAAGAAATAAAATGGAAATTTCTATAAGTTTTTTTCATAGATTTAATAGTGCATTGCGACTATACTATAGTCCCTCGCTCGTTAGTAGTGGGTTTCAAAGCAGCAGTCCCTTTGGGGACTTCACTTTGGGGACTTTCCCAATAAATTGTGTTCCGTAGGTATTTCATATCATAAACAAGTTCAATCTTGATTGCGATTTTGTTCCCGATATGGAGTTCAATCAACTCTGAGATTACCATGAGGTGGGTTTTGGAAGCGTTTATTTCGCCCATATTCCAAGTTGATTTGGTTTATTTGATTCATCATTAAATTTAGTTCTGCCTCACTTCTTGCAGTGTTATCGGAAATGTAAGCTGAAAATATTTTAAATGAGAAAACAAATGGATTCTATTTTATTAATAAATCTGTGCAATTGAGCATTGGTGAAACATGTGAGTATATTTTCTTTGTGAAATATTTGCCGTCATTTATTCTTTATTTCAAAAGCAAGCAACAAAGACAGGACATACGAACAGTTTGAAGCGTTGGTTGGATTTATGGCCACGTATGAATGTCTTGCCAAAGGATTGTAGAGGAATTAAATTCCAAAGGCCCACCGAAGCGGAATATATACGGATAGAAAAAGGTATGATTGAAAATATGTTATGTTTTTTAGTTTCGAAATATGTATTGTATTTCTAGGTAACGAAGAGGGGGAGGTCCAAATAAATGTGTGCCACTAATACCTTGCCTAGCAGGTCTCCATTATGCACACGGACAATTTTCACTGGATAACCATAGCCAACCTATCTCGGCCGATTTGTGTGCTAAGCCTCCCTGTGCTACAAATTTCAGTGTTGCTGCATGTTTCAAAATTGGCGGTAATGCTGTTCGTCTTCCAACACTCGGTAAAAAATATTCTTCCTCCTCCAGCCGAAAGTTTTTCAAAAAGTTGCAATTAAATTATGGTATTGGTGTGAGATCACTAGACACCTTTTTATTTGGAGAATAACTTTCATACCGTCTTTGAAGCTTTTGTTCTCGGTTCTTTTTATCCTCAAAGCGTAGAGCTACACTGTCAATTTAAATAATACTTGATTCATAAATTTTATTAAAGAAATAAAATGGAAATTTCTATAAGTTTTTTCATAGATTTAATAGTGCATTGCGACTATACTATAGTCCCTCGCTCGTTAGTAGTGGGTTTCAAAGCAGCAGTCCCTTTGGGGACTTCACTTTGGGGACTTTCCCAATAAATTGTGTTCCGTAGGTATTTCATATCATAAACAAGTTCAATCTTGATTGCGATTTTGTTCCCGATATGGAGTTCAATCAACTCTGAGATTACCATGAGTTGGGTTTTGGAAGCGTTTATTTCGCCCATATTCCAAGTTGATTTGGTTTATTTGATTCATCATTAAATTTAGTTCTGCCTCACTTCTTGCAGTGTTATCGGAAATGTAAGCTGAAAATATTTTAAATGAGAAAACAAATGGATTCTATTTTATTAATAAATCTGTGCAATTGAGCATTGGTGAAACATGTGAGTATATTTTCTTTGTGAAATATTTGCCGTCATTTATTCTTTATTTCAAAAGCAAGCAACAAAGACAGGACATACGAACAGTTTGAAGCGTTGGTTGGATTTATGGCCACGTATGAATGTCTTGCCAAAGGATTGTAGAGGAATTAAATTCCAAAGGCCCACCGAAGCGGAATATATACGGATAGAAAAAGGTATGATTGAAAATATGTTATGTTTTTTAGTTTCGAAATATGTATTGTATTTCTAGGTAACGAAGAGGGGGAGGTCCAAATAAATGTGTGCCACTAATACCTTGCCTAGCAAGTCTCCATTATGCACACGGACAATTTTCACTGGATAACCATAGCCAACCTATCTCGGCCGATTTGTGTGCTAAGCCTCCCTGTGCTACAAATTTCAGTGTTGCTGCATGTTTCAAAATTGGCGGTAATGCTGTTCGTCTTCCAACACTCGGTAAAAAATATTCTTCCTCCTCCAGCCGAAAGTTTTTCAAAAAGTTGCAATTAAATTATGGTATTGGTGTGAGATCACTAGACACCTTTTTATTTGGAGAATAACTTTCATACCGTCTTTGAAGCTTTTGTTCTCGGTTCTTTTTATCCTCAAAGCGTAGAGCTACACTGTCAATTTAAATAATACTTGATTCATAAATTTTATTAAAGAAATAAAATGGAAATTTCTATAAGTTTTTTTCATAGATTTAATAGTGAATTGCGACTATACTATAGTCCCTCGCTCGTTAGTAGTGCGGTTCAAAGCAGCAGTCCCTTTGGGGACTTCACGGCCGCTTCCCACAGACCGCCGAAATGAGGAGTCCTAGGTGGCATCAGGGCGAAGTTGAAGCCATCCTATGCCGCGTACTGGGGAACTGCTCCTCTTCCTCAACTGCATCCAAGCTTCCCGCAACTTAATCGGAGTTCGTCCCGTCACAATGTCACAATGTATCTTCTTGGGAAGTCCTCGACGAACGAGAACCACACAAAGACGGCAACATACGTTTTTATTGGCGGTCGACCACAAAAGTCAACGCCACATATAAGGGTCGTTGTACTCCAAGTCGGTCGACTCGCCAGACTCATTATCCATGATTCTCTTCAGTGATTTCGGCCTATACCTAAAACAGTGTACACAATTTTTGGGCAGTTTTTTTGCATGATTTGGGACCAGTATGGTAATTTTTCTGTGTAAATACCTCAAATACTATCAAGTCGTATAAGTTCGTATTTTTAAAAAGTACAAGCGTAAATTTTGCATCGTACTCAATCGGTGCATAGAGCTGCTCCATGCGTCCGCCAACTCGAAGAAGCAAGAATGTAACAACTTTGAAATCATGCATGAACGCATTGAGTTTCTGAATATGTGGTGCAAATGCGAAATGTTTGATCCCTATCACATCTCTATTATACTTCATTTCTGATGTAAACAAACAAAATGCTTAATGTCAAATAACGAAATGTCAACGGAATGTCAAAATTGAAAATGTAAGCAAATACCAGCCAGTGAATTAATTTAGATTAAATTTTCAATTAATTGGCACTGACTAATGGAAGCCAGAGGAACATCAATAGCTTTAGTTTGTTAGTTTAATTTGTTAGTTTAAAATAATCCAAACTGGAATATGAACGGCGTTTATTAGAATAAAGACACAATAAATTGACTAAAAAGAAATCGCACGCTCTTCATTTTATTTGGACTTTATATATGAATGAATGTGTATGTGTAATTATATAAAGATTATACAGTTAATGCAACAAAATTGCAAGGGAATTCGAGCAATTATGTGCTATAATGTTATTTTAGCACATTATTAATTAATAGATAAAATATTGCTTATTATATTACACTTTCAATATGTCTTTTATTTAGTTTCATCGCGCTAATATCTAGGAAGTTGTTATGAAAAAAAAAAAAAGATTTATTGAACCACAACTTAGTACAATCTTTATTTGCATGTAATTCGTCTCCCTAGTTATAGGGTCCGATTTCATTCACAATCCGAGTGCATTGATTCCCGAGTGGCCCCCGTCTTCAGCGTGGCTGCTACCACTTTACAAACTATATGCGAAATACAGTTATCCCCGCTTAATTGAAACTCGTTTTCACATTGAAGTTGAAAGCACTGCCAAAAATTAATGACTATTATTACTCATTCATTTCTGGCACTGTACACAAGATGATAGCAAGCTTTAGTTTGTCATTGCCATTCGAAAAGCGCGGTCCTTCTAACAAAACGAAGATGAGTGGGAACAAAACATACACAAGTTTGTCCATAAAACAGAAATTGCAAATAATAAACGACTCCAAAGACAAGAGTAAAACCAAGGCAGAATTGTATGAAAAATATAAATGCACTCTTAGTACGATGAAAAGGGGTTTTACGGGATGTGAAACACATTTAACAAAAATCGAAAGAGCGACTAACATTATTTGCAATGCCACGGGTATTACAAAAAAATCATTGTGATTGGAAAGACCAAGGCACCCCGAGATGTTTTAAAAACAAGGTAGTACCCCTACAATATTTCCATAACAAAAAGGCTTGGATGACCCAAAATAAATCTGTCGAAATTTTATATTCACTGGACGAGGAAATATATAATATGCTGCCTGTCACAAAAAGTTGGACAATTTAAAAAATATAAATGTTAAATTTTTACCATCAAATACGACTATCTATAATTCAGCCTCTTGATCAAGGTATCATTCACTGCTTTAAGTCATACTATCAACAAGCAATTAGAAGGAAACAAATCGCAGCTATCGAATGTGGCAAAACAATCGGAGAATTTTCAATCACCGCTTTACAAGCAATGCATTTAAGTAAGCATCTGGGAGTGAAGAAGTTTTAAATAAAGACAGTTGCGAATGTCTAATTGAACAATTATCAGCACCCAAAAAACTGCAACTAATCAGTGGAACAAAAAAATGTTAATAAAGAAACTATTAGTAATGTGCCCTTAAGTCTATGTAAGATATAATAAACAAGTTGTTTTGCTGGCCACGCTTTCTGTTTACACAGGAAATGACAAAAACTTTTGGAATTTCTTTGGATTTACAGATTTAAATCATTTAACTGACAGTTATATACTAAACAAAATTTCAAATCATGTTCTTATTCATCATGTTCATATTGACTCACTTTATGCCTTCAAAACATTTGGTTGTTTTGCTGGCCACACTCTCTGTTTACACAGGAAAAAGATATAATAAAGATATAATAAACAAGTTGTTTTGGAAAAAGATATAATAAAGATGTAATAAACAAGTTGTTTTGCTGGCCACGCTTTCTGTTTACACAGGAAATGACAAAAACATTTGCAATTTCTCTGGGTTTTCAGATTTAAATCATTTAACTGACAGTTATATAATAAAACAGACATTTAAAATTGTGTTCTTATATTGACTCACTTTATGCCTTCAAAACATTTGGAAAAGTAAGGGTGGATCTGCTTCTAAACAAAGGCAAACAAAATAAGCAAGCATAACGAAAAAGTGAAAAAAAAATCGTGAGATAATGAAAAGGCTTTTTGACACCACATGATTATGAGGACAGTTAAAGCCTCCATTTAGAGTGCATGACGAGTCAGATAATACAAATTTTCACTACAATAATTTTATAATAAATGCTTGGAAAAAATTCTTATAAAAATAACTGCATCGAAACAGTAAAGAAACATACCAATAAGGACCAAAGTGGCAATTTCGAATTTTTACCATGCCCAAATATCCCATTACCAAATATTCTCTTAGTTCCACAATTCAATTTGATATATGTATCAATTTAGTATAATATAATATAGTTAAGTTAGTTACGGTCTGAAATTGAAAATGAAATTTAAAATAAAACATATATATATAATAAATGAAAATGAAAGTATAAAAATGCATTAAGAACAAATAGAACTAACAATTCAAGAAACATATTAAATTGTATGGACTGAACACCTACAATCTTACTCACGCCACTGATTAATATAAATATTTTATATTAAATTTTCAGAACACAAGTGATGGGTTTATTTAAAGTATCTAGAATATAACAAAGTGGATGACAGAATTTCAAAGTTATTGTTTTAGTATAAATATAATAAACTTAATTGTACCTATCTTTTTATTTAAAGCGCTATGTATTTTAGTATGTAATTATCTCACACCTGTACCGAATGTAAACGAAAAACAAAACTACAAGCTACGAGCAAATAAAATTTTTTTTGCCTGTATGTTCATTAGAATATTTTTCTACACCATCACTATAAGGAAGTTAATAACAATAAATCACATCCTACGCTTTGGTCACAAGATCCGCAATAAAGGAAACCCCTTTGACTACAGAGGGATAATTCTCCTAAACATCGCATACAATATCCATTCTGCCGATTTTTGTGCCCGCTTAAAGCCGTTTATAATCAATCTGATAGGTTCATATCAGTGTAGCTTCAGCCCGGGGAAGTCCAAGATCGAACAGATCTTTGGATCCGAAAAAGGCTCCGGAAGTTCAGATATGACAGCCAGCATAGAGGCGAGCTATACATCGCCAAGTCTGCCAAACTCATCAGGTTGTGCATGGAGAACTCTCGCTGCTCCATCAAGGTCCGCGAAAGAGAGATTTAGACAAGGCGATGCCCTGTTATGTAACTTCTTTAACATCATCCTAGAGCAAATCGTGCTAGACTTAACCGCCTACACTAGAGGCACGATCTTCCAGAAGTACGTAAAACTGTTTGCATACTTGGATGACATTGACGTGATTGGCAGAACACAGCCAGCCGTCCATTCGGCGTTTGCTGGCATTGAGACGGAAGCGGCTAAAATGGGTCTTGTTGAATTCCGGAGGCGGACCCAAAGCAAAATAAAGAAAAAAACTAAACAATTTTGTTCGTGATTCAATTTAACAAAACAGAACTTTATTTAGCAAACAGGAACAAATGAAACACCCGGCACCGTCGTAACCAATCGCAATTTACTCTGAGCTAAACGTTTATTATAATATATTGTCACTACAACCGATTCTAACTGTATGTATATTATGTGCTTGTGTAAGTATCTGCATGTGCCAAATATGTAAAATATTCATACATAGTAATATACGTAATATACACATATATTTTAACTTACGTACATAGGTATTTAGGTATAGTAGATAGGAATAGTGTAAAATACAAATAAAGACCTGATTTAGAAAGTATCTTCTAAATTTAAATTTAAGGCATTTTTATTTAATTAATAATAATATAGTATGTTGACATGAGAGGTGACACCTACGTTGCAGAACATCAGCCAGAGATCAAAGATAATGGAGGATGGAGATATCCATCTTCGGACATTTTTTCCAATAGTATAACACCGGATATGTAGTGGTATTACCTTGTACCACACAAACCACAGATCCACTATGCATATATTGTTGACTCGTATTTTGCAGAGCATATACTTATATGTATTGTTAAATTTTCAATTAATTGACACTGGCTAATTGAAGCAAGATGAACATCGATAGCTTTAGCGGTGGCAACCAAAAACGACCAACGAATCGTGTTTCCAACCGATAACCTTATCCGCAATTTGTTAGTTTAAAATAATTCAAACTGGAATATGAACGGTGTTCATTAGATTTAAGACACAATAAATTGACTAAAAACAAATCGCACGCTCTTCATTTTTGGACTTTATATATGAATGAATGTATATGTGAAATTATATAACTGGAGAGGTATGTAGCTTGATTTTTCAGGTTCTTCAACTGAGCAATGTTCTTAACACTGATGCTGTGTACATGTTCCAGATCGATATTTCGTACCCGCTTCGCGATGTACGTTAAGGCCGATGGGAGTAGTTGAGTGTGCGAGTAAGAAGAGCTTGTAAATGTTATATTTTTTAACTAGATCAATTGTCCATTGAAGTTCGTAAGGAAAATTGTGTCTTCCTTGATTAGTTCGATTATCTCCAATGTGTTAGTGCGGAACGTACATGTTGTCTGCCCTCCATTTCTAAAGCCTTGGAATACAGAGGTCCTTTTCAAGTTTTTGTAATGATTTAGTATTACAGATCATCTTATTATTAATACAAAGGCATTCGTCGATAATCCCATAGGTATCCTGATGATTAAATAATACTATATCGTAGTCCATGTCAATCTGTAGACGATAAGTAATCGAAACTCACGTTGAAAGTACGTTAAATTCGTCACTTCTTACTTTAGGCATAGAGAGGACATAAAGGAGAATTGAACCACTCGTGTAAATGTATAGCGATCAAATCTATCGCTTCAATTACGTTGGTATAAGGTAAAGTTTAAATTTCATCGATGATCCTACTAATTTCTGCTTCATCCAGGAGGTGTTTACTGTACCACTTTTCGCCATTTGGCAGGCACATACAATTTCGTTAAACTCCTCATATATTACAATGTTAGCCAATGTTGATTTAATCCCATTATTAAATTGGTCTATCATCCAATTAAATTTCTTCGTAGTCACACCTAAGGTACTAAAGATTATTTATTTTATATTGTTAGTTATTGGTGGCCACAATGTCTTCTTCATTGGAAAATACTTTATTTCAGTCAGCAGCATCAGGATTCCCCGTAATCCATTTCCAGGCCGATCAAATGCAGTTGATAGATCTTGTGATTCGATGATGTCCACCTCTAAATGAGGACAATCTGTCGTTCGTTTTGTTGAGATAGAATTCCATTGTGGTCCTCTTTTCCGTTGAGAAGTTCCCGATTGTTGATTTGTTAATACCTTGCACTAAGTCTTCGAATTGAGTTAAATTGATAACGTGTACTAATTTAAAATTTCCATCGACAATCACCCTCTTTTATAGTTACAATTGGTTTTATAGTTACAATTGGTGAATGATAGTTGAATAACTGATAGTCTAGGGAGGAAGGCAGCATGCCAGCAATTCTGAAAAGAGGGATGCAAGTAAAAGCTTGCTCTTGTGGATCTTTACATGAAACTAGGGAAATTCTTATATGGTAGTACAAATGTTGAATTTTTATTTCTATATGAGTCCTACAAATACTCTTAGAAAATGTAATTATATAATTATCAGTTTATTATCATATTGTAAAATTATAAAATTTGATTTATAAAAATGAATGATATAATTCAATGTAAAATTCTAGATACTCATTTATACAAGCCAAAAATAGCTTTTTTTCTTTTTTATCTACCCAAGTGTGTCATAATACTCTACATCAAAAAATTACACAAACACAAATGAAAATTAGTGCAGTTTTCAATGCTTTATAAGTTGGAACCCACAGGTCACACCTGCCTTGTGTTTGGTAATTCTTTCCGATTATTACTATCATGTACAAACCATAGGACACTTTTGCGCAGAAAAAATATTTTTATTTCATTTAATGAACCCCTCTCACATCAAAGAAATGCACATACATGGCATAGTCTGGTATGGTAACAGTAAATTATCAGCACAAAACGATAAAATTTTGTTGTGCGCTTTTCCGATGATGATATTCAAATCCTTCAATTCAGTTCGTAACAGTCCTTTGATCAAATCAGATCCCCGATTCTTAGTCTAGTTTTTGCTAAAATGTCTGAATCACACAAAAATGTTCCAATTGGCATAAAAAAAATGATCGTAAAGCTTAAAGGTGAAGGAAAAAATTACGCTGAAGTATCAGAGATTGTGAATAGACCACGTGCAACAATCCAGCGTTATAAAAAATTATGAAAAAAATAAGAGCTTCGACATCGCACCGGGAAGTGATCGACAGTTATTTAAAACGAAAAATTAAAATATTATTGAATCTTTTCCTCGTTTCGATATGGGTTGCACAATCGGAGTTTTCCAATGCAACAGGATTGTGTACATATTAACCACTTCCAGGGGGAGATGTCTTAGCACAATGTTCGAGATCCCGTCGACTCCCACTGATTTTTTCTTTTCGCTTTTAGATCTGTCTTCGAAATGAACGGGGGATGAACCCCTTCTTCGGCGATAACATTATCTGCCATGTTATCATCATTGAACCCAACGAGGATAATGTTTTCAGATCGCCATTGTAGCAGATCTTCACGAAGAAGCGTGTTGTTAACCAGTACGCGGTTCTCCAGATCGTGGTTCGGGCGAGCACTCTCGTTCACCTTGTACACAAGACCGCGCCAAGTACCTCCACTTTTTCTTGCGGATCTTTGACCTCAAAGAAGTTGTAGTCGATTACGTTGTTATCTGGATCAATATCTGCTGTAGTCAGTATTTTTTGACACTGAATATGACACTGAATATCGCTTTGCTTGTTAATTATAAAGAATTTGTTTATCTGAGGGAACATTCTCGGGTTGTTGGATCGTACAGCTCGAATCTTATTGTTCGAATACATGTTGGCAGAAAGCTTGTAATTCTGTGCAATCAATGTTTGAATATTTTTCATTAGCGATTTCAGTGTTCTAACTTCCTCGTCTCTTCTTTCCGTAAACCGGCTGTACAAGGTTTTTAATCTTGACCGGAGTCAACTTTTTTGTTGGTGAAGTACGTCGATTGTCGCATTGCGGTACATTTTTTGGTTGTTTGTACGTATATACCGTGGTATCGTACTGTCTATCGTTCGTTTAAATGTCTCGTCCAATTGAATGAGGTACATGTCAATCTCTTCCATTTGGGCGATATGTGGAGCTCATTCAAAGAGAGTGCTCTCGTCATTTGTCTGGAGAAGGGATACGTTTGAACAAACTCTCCTAATTCCGCAATATCGTTATCTTGATTTCGGCACTAAGTCCGCAATGGTCACTGAGATACACGAAGGTGTTTAAACAGTTTACCGTTTGTGAGTTTATGTCTGTCACCTGTAATCTTGTGTCAAGCAGCAGGAGGTTCAGATAAGAGCTGCTTCTCGGTAACAGCGAGATCTCTGTTGCTTTCAAATCGAGTCTAAGCTCGATACTGTGTAAGCAAAACCAGCTATAAAGCCCCCCTGTGATTGGAAACTGTGTTCCCCTAATATCCATGTCGGGTATTTAAGTCCCCGGCCAAAATGAAATAGTTATCTTATCAATCTTAGACATCGAAAGACTGAATCGAGCTATGATATTGTTGTTTTGGAACTAGGGTTACCGGATGAGTAGACCGACACCGCATACAACCTCCTTCCACTGCGGAGCGGAATACACAGGATGTAGGCCTCAAACTCATGAAACCTTCGTGCTTCACTACTATACACTACTTTGCGTTTTATGTTATTTTTAATAAAACTTGTGTTTTATGTTATTTTATTATATCGATCGCAACACCGCCTCCATCACTGGAATTGGGCCGGTCTCTTCTAATAACACTATAAATACTGTGCCCCAATTTGCCTCTCTGATTTAGCTCTGGGTTTTGATCATCCAAAAGTTTATAGAGCTCGTTTTTTCGGGGGATTTCTATCAATGAATTCGCATTCACTGCAAGGTTCTTGTAAGTGAACTCCGTCTTTTGACGTTGGCTCTGCAGGAGCGGCAGAACTTGGTCTACCCGCTCCTCTAACTGATCCATAGGCCTTTCAATGGACCATTTCCAATCAGACGTTGGATCGTGTGCTCGTGGCACCGAAGGCTGCGGCAATACTTTCGGTATTTGCTGGGGTAGTATATATATAGGGGTAGTTGTATATATATGTGTAGCTTCCGCCCATCTCTCCTTGTGAAAAAAGGCTTAACCCGGACGATATCGATACCCTCACACACTTGCTCTTTGAGCAGTTGGAAGACCTTCTCCGGATCGAGCAGAAGGGTAGTCCTCAACAGGCGGGCCTAGCATTTTTCGGTGTCCAGCGAGTCGAAGCTGTTGCTGCTGACAGTGAATAAGCCTTACCCTCCGTCGGGCACGTGTTGCACAGTTTCCTCCTCCTCAGACTCTGCTGCTGTTGTACATAGGGAAGCCGCTTCATTGAGGTCTCCCCCTTCAACCCTTTGGGTGATGCATTTATATTGCGGCGTTTTCCGCTTTCGGGAGAACGTCTTTTTTCTCCTCCTCTTCGCTGTGCCGTCTTTGAGCACTGTTACGTGGCTGCTTGAATCTGCCACCGGTCGCTGTAGGTCATTGTCCGCTTCTAAGAGCGCGGACAGCACGTTCAATTCCGCTTCCTGCTCGGCGGTCTATGAACGACTGAAGGAACACGACAACCAGTGGGAATATATGCTTGCTAAAGCAGGATTAAACTGTACAGCAAAACGAATTCGTCTATTATTCGCTATAGTGTTGACTACAACTCGAGCACAGATATTGTGGGGTAATCACAAAGATTCAATGACTGATGATACATTGCATCAATATCGTACACGCTGCAATGATCTAACAATATCAATTAGCGACGCTATGTACAAAGAAGCACAGATTGCAATTGAGGATCTTTTCATCACCATTGCCAACTTACCTCTCAGTCATTTCTGTATGCATTCGCCTAATTGAAGTACATCTGATTTGATAAAAACTGAAATGAATCGTGAATTACAATACAATACTGTAGAAATGGCAGCATTTGTTACTCGCATTGTAATATTAATGAATGAGGACCAAAGAACCATTTACGACCGCATTATGCTAGCGGTTTCAGCACGACAAGGTGGAACTGGCAAAACATTCATTATTTCGCCAATTCTCGCCGATGTACGATCTAATAATGCCATCGCACTGGCTGTTGCATCATCTGGCATTGCGACAACTTTATTGGATGGAGGCAAAACTGCTCATTCAGTATTTAAGTTCCCACTAAATATTCAAAATAACCCAGACGCAGTGTGCAACATCAAAAAACAAAAATGATTGTCTGGGATGAATGCACTACGGCAAACATTCGCTTGAAGCGTTGAATAGGAAATTGAAAGATGTAAAAAACAACGACAAACTATTTGGCGGCACTCTGGTACTCCTTTCAGGTGATTTCAGACAAACACTCCCTGTCATTCCGCGTTCAACATACGCTGATGAGATCAACGCGTACTTGAGCAGTTGCTCTCTGTCATCCTCCTTTACGTCTTCCGACTCGGATGACAGTAGGGAACTGACGGGGTTGCCTTTACCTCCGTAGGAGAATCTCCCTTCGTCCTCTGCCGACTCGAAGAGGACGTCGTCTATTGATTGTTGTTGTTTTGTTGTTGCTGCTATTTTTTAGCTTAGTCTTTTTGGCATAACTGGTTTAAACAGCTGACACACGTTTCGTGTTTTGTTTCACTGTCAAACATCTTCAGTTTGGTCTATAATTTAACCATGAATCGTCTTACAAACGAACAACGCTTGCAAATTATTGAATTTTATTATCAAAATGCGCCCTCTGTTAAGAAAGTTCTTCGCGCGCTTCTTCCATTTTATGGTCAGTTTAGACGAAGCTCATATTTGGCTCAATGGGTACGTAAATAAGCAGAATTGTCGATTTGGGAGTGAATATCAGCCAGAAGCATTGCAAGAGCTACCACTGCATCCAGAAAAAGTCATAGTTTGGTGCGGTTTATGGGCTGGTGGCATCATTGGACCGTACTTCTTCAAAGATGATGCGAATCGTAACGTAACGTAACTGTGATTGGTGAGCGCTACCGTGAGATGATATCCAACTTTTTTTTGCCCAAATTGCAAGAGCTTGACTTGCCACACAGCGCGGGCAACATAGGACTTATTGAGAGGCGAGTTCGGTGGACATTTTATTTCACGTTCGGGACCGGTCAATTAGCCGCCTGGATCGTGCGATTTAACGCCTTTAGACTACTTTTTGTGGGGCTATGTTAAAGCTCATGTCTATACAGACAAGCCCGCTTCCATTGACGCATTGGAAGACAACATTGAAGCATTTATTCTTGAGATACCGGCCGAAATGTTGGAAAGAGTATGCCAAAATTGGACTAAGTAGATGGACCATTTGAGGCGCAGTCAAGGTCACCATTTGCATGAAATAATCTTCAAACATTAAATTATATGGACCGTACTATCGATTCAAATAAAGATTTCATGCATTTTTCTGAATATTATGTTTTTTTTTTTTTTTGAAAAACTTTCCTATAGCTTTTAAAAAAACCACCCTTTAGTTGCAGGTGCTGCTGCTGCTCTTGTTGTCGGCTTGCCCGCAACGTAGTTGACACCTGAGGTCAACTTAGTGACAGTAGTTCGGCGTTTCACCGTGGTTGGCTGCGGTAGCACGTTCTTCCTCTCTGCCTGGTGGCTTGGTACACAAGCTTGGTGCCCTGATGTGCCCGTTACTGGTTCACTATTTTTACCCGTTTTTGGGAGCGCGGGTTTCTCCTCTGCGTCCATTACGCCACTCACACAATGTGTCTCTCTTGTTTGTTCTTAAAAAATATGAACACTTTTTAGACTTGCGTATCGAACCCGACTCGGCCGTATCACGAGCGATGATACATTTTTTTCGATGTAATTTTGTTTTTGTTGTATTAAATTTAACTTACATGCTAGACAAAAGAACTTAAAACTAGCTTAACTAACTTAACAATTCATAATTGTTCTTAATACTAACATACTGACCCTATGTGGGTACTATAAGCTAATCTAATCTACATTATTAATGTGCCCTTCGGCTTAATCTACGTGTTTTTTTAGTCCTAAATGACAAACTTGTATTCATTTTTATCTGTATGTATACCTATGCTTAACATATATAATTTATGCGCCGTGGTGCACCTTTTTTTGGGTTTTTGTTTTACATATTTTTTGTTTTATTTTTTTTTTTTTTTTGTTTTACTACCGGATCGTTTAAAAGGCCAGCTGTGGCGGAGACTGGTTTTGGTGTAACCACCAGTAAAATTGCCGATCTTTGGCAGACAGCTTTCTATCTCGACCGGGGATCGCTCGACTGAACCGAAGAAGATCCTCGTGGGTGCGAGCGACATCCGGTTCGTATTGGAGTCGCCTGTCCACTGTTCGGCGTACGACATGGAAGATTACAGGGTATCCGTCTGTATCCTGTATTAGGCCAATCGTGTCTAAATAGAGGAATACTTCGGGAGGAATAAAGCCGTTAAGGCGCACCCTTTCATGGTACATAATATTGGAGTAGTAAGCCCCGAAAATCAGACTGTTGGAAGAAGTCATAGCTCGTGCAATGTGCCTTCTGATCAGCTTAATAATATCCTGTTCACGTTTGCCTCGTTGTACAGGACTTCGTTAGGATAGTACTTCTTATACTCAGACTCGGGCATGACATGACCGAAGACACTGTCTCTCGAACAACCTCATCCTTTCCATCTGGAAAGGACTCACGTTGAACCACAACGGACAACTGTACGCCATAATTGGGCTGATGAGGGCCATTTAGCAGATTACCTTCACTCTCGAATCAAGTTGGCTGCTGTAAAACAACCCCCTTGCCATAGCAAAGGCCTTTCTGGCTTTCGTCAGAGCAATTTCTATATGTTTGTCAAATAAAGCGAGCGATGACGGTACCCACTGATATATCGACACTATATAATTTACCGTGTTATTTTGCGCACTTGAAAAGTAATCCTCTGAACTGAATCAGAACACGTCTGCATTGTGTGGAGGTCTATGAACGACTCACTGCCAATAAGTCTCAAGGCCAAACGATGTCTGTTTGTGGCTTGGATTTGAGTACACCATGTTTTTCACACGAACAATTATACGTAGCGTGCTCTCGAGAAGGTAAACCATCCAATTTGTTTGCTAAAGATGGGATTACAAAAAAAATTGTACACTCTATTGCATTAAGGAATTAATATTGTTTTTAAGTAATACTGTAATAATAAATGATGCATGTATAATTTTAAAAAACCAATTACAATAAATTAAAAAATTTAATTTTTAGCGTTTTATATTTTTCTTTATCCCTCCGATCACAGCGCTCCATGTCTCTCACTCATATACCACATCCTCACACACTCACAATAAATTAGTTACATTTTTCTACCAAAATATGCTCTGGAAATAATTTATATGGCAAAACAACATTTGTATATATATATATATAATAAATGAAAATGAAAGTATAAAAATGCATTAAAAACGAATAAAACTAACAATTTTAGAAACATATTTAATTGTATGGACTGACAATCTTTATTCAGGGCGACACCTGATTAATATAAATATTTAGTATTAAATATTCAAAACACAAGCGATGAATAAACCCATCGCTTAAAGTATCTAGAATATAACAATGTGAATGACAGATTTCAAAATTATTGTTTTCGTATAAATATAGTAAACTTGAAACCTGCGAGCCGCCGAGATGAGATTTCTTCGTGCAGTAATTTCGTCGGTCTCATACCCGGTGGTGTAACGAAATAAATTTTTTCCTGAGTAATATATTTTGCATTTTTGTTATGTATGCAGAGCAAATAAAATTCTTTTTGCCTATGTGTTCATTAGGATATTTTTTTCTTTAGGATACAACAAATCACATCCTACGTCTTGGTCACAAGATCCGCAAGAAATCCCTTTGACTACAGAGGGATAATTCTCCTAAACATCGCATAAAAGATCCATTCTGCCGATTTTTGTGCCCGCTTAAAGCCGTTTATAATCAATCTGACAGGTCCATATCAGTATATCTTCAGCCCGGGGAAGTCCAAGATCGAACAGATCTTTAGATCCTGAAAAAGATTCCAAAAGTTCAGATATGACAGCCAGCATAGAGACGAGCTATACATCGCCAAGTCTAGCGTTGACATACCTGCCAAACTCGACGAGTTGTGCACTTATTGAGATTTAGACAAGGCGACGCCCTGTTATGTAACTTCTTTAACATCATCCTAGAGCAAATCGTGCCAGACTCACACGCCTACACACTAGAGCCACGATCTTCCAGAAGTCCGTAAACTGTTTGCATACTTGGATGACATTGACGTGATTGGCAGACCACAGCCAGCCGTCCATTCGGCGTTTGCTGACATTGAGACGGAAGCGGCTAAAATGGGTCTTGTTGAATTCCGGAGGCGGACCCAACGCAAAATTAAGAAAAAAACTAAAAAACTTTATTTGTGATTCAATTTAACAAAACAGAACTTTATTTAGCAAACAGGAACAAAGGAAAAAATAATATAATTTGCGTTTGAACAATGCAGCGCCATCTACTCGCTCGACGTGGTGTCACGCTCAGGGAGGTTTTCATTTTTAACATTTTCCCCCCCAGTGTAAAGACAGCTCTCAGCAGAATTCTCACCGTCATTTGAAACTTCCTGGATGTCCAACACCACCAGTTTCACTGCAGGCCGCATAAATACCCCCGTAGAGGTCTTGACTGTAGCTTTTCTGATTTGCCCATCGTCCGCCTTGAAGACTTCTACAACTATGCCCTTCAGCCAACAATTTCTAGGTAGGCACTCGTCTACGATGACGACGACATCTCGTTATTTTCGAAAGTACCTTCTTCACTGATCCGACAAGTCTTTCCCAACTTCCTCCCATGTGTGGTGCCGCTGGAGGATTGAGGAACCATTGGGTTTCTGACGAGTTTATTTTGTCGTACCACGTCGTGCCATAAAACTTCTGATGCACATAATACACGCATCCGTTGATAGACTGCAAGCCGCCTCCAGATTCACAGCTCTGATGGTCAAGCACGTGAAGAATACTAACCACCTTTTGTCGGATCTTCTTCCGACAATGACAATCCTTCCTGCTGGTAATGGAGCCATCTCTGGGCACATCGGCTTTGCAAGTCTCTGCTGGCAATGAACACACTTCAGTCTGAGGCTCCGTAAATCAGCGCGCAAGCCCGGAATCCAAAAATGTTGTCTCAACTCGTTAAGGACAGCTTTATGGTAACAATGATGATGTTGTTGGTGGTAATGCTTAATTATTAAATAAGTCAAGCAATGACGTCTGGGTCAGTAGCACAGGTCGCGGCGTGTTGTAGTCTACGTAGTTGGCTCCATCGATTCTGCCTCTCATCCTAAGCACAGATAGCAACTGGTTTGCTCCTAAAGGATTAAAGTGCGGCTGGCAAACTCACCAACAAATCCGGTCCTTTTAATAGCAGAGAGTTTAGTGAAACACCCTTTACTCGTCCCAAACTAAACGCACTTTCTCTGGCTTATTTTGATTATGTACCATGAAGGTAGGCAAATACCAAGCTCTCGGATAACTTTGCGTCAAATCAAAATTTAGTGTCAATTTGCGTGCGTAACCCTTATCGAGAAGATTCCCAAGTTGTTGCTGTTCGTACCGCCAAAGAAGACCACTTTCGAACCGATCACCAACACGTCTTGTAATATTACTTAAGATGTCCATAGCTTTTTTGTCGTGGATATTTCCTACAAACTCCTTATGATTACCATGACTTTCTAGCGACATGAAGGAAACCGCTCACATTCCCACACCGAATTGTAATACACATGATGAATATTCTTGACTCCTGAAGCGCAGCCACAAACAACCCATCCCAGTCGAGTTTTAATAGCGATTGGTTCTCTTTGATTGCCTTCGCGAACCCTGAGCGCTAACACAAGATATTCATCAGAAACGCAAATCAACAACTTCAGCTGCACACTGCGATACGTCTCCAGAGGAAGTCCCCTCAAGTAAGCAAATTTCTTTTGAGCGTCCTGTGAATCGAACGATACATGTGGTAAACTTAACTTTCTTACCGTACTAACGTCTTCCAAAAGATACTGTTTCGGTGGCACTACTGATTTTTGCCGAGAAGAAATCTTTACAGAAATAAGCTTTGATGAGTGTTCCACACGTCGTACGTCCGTAGTCCACCTAAAGCACAATGGTTGTTGTGCTCCCTCAAGATCCAAACTTTGCGCAATATCTTCTTCCATATCTTCTTCCAGCATTGTCAGTGACGATCTACTATCCAAAACTGCAAATTTGTCCACATGTTTTCAATTTGCATGTAATGTTTCTGGTGCGATCCGGAACAATGCACATACGTTGATTTCAAGTTGTCGTAAAATCGTGGAGGAGATTACGATGCCTAAGTCCACATCCGTCTACTGAGCAACCCCTCTTCTCGTTACACCTCTTCCGCGATGAATGACGCAAACAGTTTTCACAAATGTTGTTCTTATAAATAAGCCGCTTTCTCTCACGAATGGATTAAATTCTGCGCATTCGTATAGACGATGACTTTGTTTACATAGATAGCACTCTCTTGTTGTTCTGGATCTTTGAGGTTGTATAGCGTTTTTACTTCCTGGTGGGTATTTATGTGCCCACGTCGCCGTTCAGTCTTTCTTTTGTACTCATTAATGGTTGTCATCTTAAGAGCACCTCCTTTAATGCCGTTAAGCCGCTCCCTGAATTCGTTCAGATTCTCACTCGAATTATGTTCAGTATCCAAAGGAAGCTTACATTTTCAGCGTCAGAATAACCACAAAGCTCAGTGCTATTTCGGTAGTTGCTGATGAACTTTGCCCACTCCTCTGGTTTGCCACTGAATTTTGGAAGCTTCTTACATATTTTGTGACAGCATGCCTTGCTGCCAGTTGCTCCTGTGTTAAAATTCTCTTTTTTACACCCTCTTTTGGAAACTGCCTATCATCCTTAAAAGCCTTCATAATTGGCTTCCGGACTGCCAGATGATCTACCTCAGTACCTCTCAATTCCTAGGTTTTACGTAAAAACTGATCCTCGTCATCCTCGCTATTTTCTGCCAATGCCAAGAGCTCGTATTTCTTATCCAAATGCTGTTGATCCAATCGACGCTGTTCTTGCAAACGCTCCAATTCCAACTTCATTCTTGTTCGTCCACGGCTTCGTATATGTACGCTCCCTATGTACAAGTGATGGTTGTATCACAGGTGCCCCATGTGCCTGTGCAGCTTGCTGCTGTCCCGTAATGACAGTACTATTTGCTGCACAGCCTACACAACTCCATGAGCGTTTTGACACAGTAACATCCACTGCACCACAAGAATAATGAAACCATTTGTCGCACTGGTCGCATTAGACCATGTCCATTGAGGAATCGGACTCATTGCAGCATGCGCAAGAAGATGGTTCAGGATCCTGAGATTCCATTTTGTTCTTCACACTTTCTTTTAAAGATTATAGCAAACTATAAAAAAAAGTGAACAACTTTATTCGTGATTCAATTTTACAAAACAGAACTTTACTCAGCAAACAGGAACAAAGGAAAAAAAGAATATAATTTGCGTTTAATCTTTGCTACGCTTTAAAAAAAAAAAGGTCTAACCGCCTCGATTTTTCCAATTCAATTTCCCAATTTTCACTCCAAGAAACATCCGTTATATTTTTTTTTGCCAATCAGAGTGTACTTTGAAATTTGTAGTTTCATCGCAGCGCCATCTACCTGCTCGACTGATGTCCCGCTCAGGGAGGTTTTCATTTTCAACAGTTCTAGTGATGAATGAGCGTAAAACGAAGTATATGCTGCCCTTAAGAAAGGACATACAACATCGACTTGGCGGGAGTCAGGGACTTCGTCTACCTAGAACAACATCTGAACCTCAAGAGACAATTTACTAATAGAGCCACCTCTCGAAGGACCTCGATCACCCCAGTCCTGCTGTGCGAAGCGGATGCATGGATTCGATTCGAGAGAAAAGTTCTGCGTGCAATCTTTTGTCATATTTGCGTCGACGGATTTTGCAGGAGAAGACTTAACCACGAACTGTTCGGTCTATACAGCGACATGAGCCTAGTCTATGGTGAGGTGGCCGGGCCATGCAGAGCGCATGGACAAACCAGATCCATCCCGAAAAGTCTTCAACTTCGAATGACCTCAACCAACTGAACGTGAGGCACAGGAGGCAGCTAGTCAAAGATTGTACTAGTTGGAGACGCTTGTTAGTTTTATACCCCAACTGCAATTTTATACTCAACCTAAAACACCTATTGAAAGACTTTAAAATTTCCAAGTTATTTTAAAGACTTAAATATATACGAAACACTCAACTCCAAACATTACGCACCACTGCAATTGTAAATGATTTCGTATCTTGTCTTAAGTGTTAAAATTAGATTCTTAATTTATATTCTTAATATACTGCAAAGCACATAGTCTCCGCAGCTAGGCTCTCTCAATTGTTTTCATACTATTTTTGAGTTTCTGATAATATATAATAAATAAAAAAATTAACCTTCTTGATCTTCGTTATACCAGGCATCGTTGTAACCAATTGCAATTTACTCTGAGTCAAACGTTTATTGTCATACATATATTGTCTGTACAATCGATTCTTACTGTATATATATTATGTACTTCTGCATGTGCCAAATATGTAAAATATTCATATATAGTACGTAATATATAAAGGGTGATTTTTTAGCTATTATCTTTTTGGCAACACTGGTTTAAACAGCTGACGCACGTTTCGTGTTTTGTTTCACTGTCAAACATCTTCAGTTTGGTCTATAATTTAACCATGAATCGTCTTACAAATGAACAACGCTGCAAATTATTGAATTTTATTGTCCAAATGCGTCCTCTGTTAAGAAAGTTCATCGCGCGCTTCTTCCATTTTTTAGTCAGTTTAGACGAAGCTCATATTTGGCTCAATGGGTACGTAAATAAGCAGAATTGTCGATTTTGGGGTGAATATCAGCCAGAAGCATTGCAAGAGCTACGAATGCATCCAGAAAAAGTCACAGTTTGGTGCGGTTTATGGGCTGGTGGCATCATTGGACCGTACTTCTTCAAAGATGATGCGAATCGTAACGTAACTGTGAATGGTGAGCGCTACCGTGAGATGATATCCAACTTTTTTTTGCCCAAAATGCAAGAGCTTAACTTGCATGACATGTGGTTTCAACAAGACGGTGCCACATGCAACACAGCACAGCACACAGCACACAACAATGGACTTATTGAGAGGCGAGTTCGGTCAACATTTTATTTCACGTTCGGGACCGGCCAATTGGCTGCCTAGATCGAGTGCAATTTAACGCCTTTAGACTATTTTTTGTGGGGCTATGTTAAAGCTCATGTCTATACAGACAAGCCCGCTTCAATTGACGCATTGGAAGACAACATTGAAGCATTTATTCGTGAGATACCGGCCGAAATGTTGGAAAGAGTATGCCAAAATTGGACTAAGCGGATGGACCATTTGAGGCGCTGTCAAGGTCAACATTTGCATGAAATAATCTTCAAACATTAAATTATATGAACCGTAATATCGATTCAAATAAAGATTTCATGCATTTTTCTGAATTTTATGTGTTTTTTTTTTTTTTTGAAAAACTTTCCTATAGCTTTTAAAAAATCACCCTTTACATATATTTTAGTACAACTTACGTACATTGGTATTTAGGTATTGTAAATAGGAATAGTGTATTTCATCATGCAATTACAAATACAAATAATAATTTTCAAAGACCTGATTTAGAAAATATCTTCTAAATTTAAATTTAAGGCATTTTTATTTAATTAATAATAATAAAATATGTTGACATAAGATGTGACACCTACTTTGCACAACTTCAGCTAGAGACAAAGATAATGGAGGATAGAGACATCCATCTTCGGACATTTTTTCCCATAGTCAACACCGGAGATGTAGTGGTGTTGCCTGAGATTGCTGAATTTGCCCACTATGCATATATTCTGTATTGTTATATGAAGTTACGTGAATAGAATTGAAATACTATGTCCATTGAACTGGAACTATTTGACCTCAATTTAATTCTTAAGCCTAATCATAAACCATATCTGACAAATTGTCTCAAAAAATGTATTCCACTCTACACCCTTAATTAATGAATTCTGAAAACTCATAAGTTCAAATTTCATAATTTGATAAGAACAGTCGCAAGAAAATGGCAATAATAACTAATGCATAAAAATGGTTGTCAAAGTTTGAGGTTAATTTCTACCAATATTTCTGTAAAAATAAAATGAGCAAAGACACATTTTATTATAAGTGATTCATGCAAACGTTTCAATCTTATTATTACTTATCTGTACACCAGAAATTAGGTATGAGAAATGCCCAACTTCCTACCTCTCTTGACCATTAAAATTTTTGACAACCATTTTTTATATCGTTTTATAAGGCCAAATTGAATAATCCGAGAACGGCATTTACGTTTTTTTCGTGAATAACTGTCAAAAATTCATGAATAACCGTCAAAATTTTCATGATTATCCGTCAAATTCGTCGATAGACTAGGGGTCAATCAGCAGCGAAGTTGGGTATCTCTATCATACTTCATTTCTGCTCTATAGTACTTCATTTCTGGTTTTCTAAAGCCAAATTGACCAATCAGACAACGGCATTTACGTTATTTCTTGAATAACTGTCAAAAATTCATGAATAACTGTCAAAAAGCCTCTGAAATTCGTCGTTGGACTAGTGATTAATCAGCTGTGAAGTTGGGCATCTCTATCATACTGCATTTATGCTGTACACGTGATTCGTGTGAAGGCCTTTATACGTAAGTATTATTCATACACAAAAATACATACACTATGTAGCACTTAATGAATCAACTTCATGAACATACGCTTTATGCGTTCTGAAATAACGTCCAAGTCACGTGCGAATTTTCAAATAAGAACTGTAATTTACCTTTACTAAGTGAATGGAAACAGCTGTTCTCAAGAGCGCACACGTATTCACAGCTAGGGGACAATAATCGTATAAAAAATATATTTGATGAAATCAAGGGGTAAGAGAGGTCGAAGTTGGATATCTCTATCCACCATTCTCCGACATCAGCTGACATTAGCCGACACGTCAAGTTATACACAAGTGAACATAGTCATAATTCGATTTTAATTATGGGTTATTGTATTAGCTAGTTTATTAAATTCACTAATATTGGAACGCACGAAAGTTTATTTAAAACTGGCAAAACTTTTTTTTTAATTTTTTCAGTTCTAGAATGATGAAAGATCAAAATTAACTCAAATTAGATTGGTAATCTATAAAATTACGGAAACTTTATCGCGCCACCTAGATGTGAACATTAATAAACGTGTGACACTTTCTCAACTTCTTGGCACTCCCGTTAATAGCGGCCTCAGTATGTGATGCGTGTTTTCGTCGTTTGGCGCGCGCTTCGACATTCGCCTACAAAATCGAATCAGCTGCTCGCTTAAAGTTAGTAGTTTTGCATTTAAATATCGTAAATTTCACCGATGAATTACCTGGTTACTTTTGATGCCATGTAATACAAAATCTGCTTGGCAGATTTCTGATATTTTTCTTAAGGTTTTCATATCAAAAGTATAATAATTTTGACACATCTAATACATGTAATACATGTGTAAAGAATTAAATACTTACGATTTGCTTCTCGCCATTTTGACTTATCGCGCTGTGTGGTGGCCTTTCTATATTCATTATTCCCGTTTGTTTTTTCGTAGATAAATATTTCCCATTTATTTATCCTCTATATATCATATGTATTATTTTCAAAATCGTTGTTTGGGTAATATAGTTATTGTATAAATTGGTGTAACCAAAAAAAAAAGAAACGACTGTGGCTGCAGCGACGACATTAATAGGTGTGTTGTCGAAGGTAGTCTTAAAAGGAGTTCACGAGAGTCAATTGTTATGGCACATTCGGCGGCAGATGATGTGAATTACTTCGTCCAAGATGAGCAAGGTAAAATAATTAAATGCCGGTTCTTGAGTTAGTATACGTATGTATGTCGATTGACCATAGTTTCTAAATCGTTTATATCAAAGTAACACCGCACCTGCGAAATAATCATACGAATTATCGCGCTTTTTTCTAATAATTGAGGTGTTGCAAAATAAAATATGTGCAATTTTTCATTTACCCGTTTCAAATAAAGCTCATATTTTATATTTTAATAGGAAAGATTTTGAAGATTTTAAAGAACGGCGAAATCAAACAAGAAAATGAACCTATATGTTCAAACACCAATGTGTACACGACGCATAGTTCCTGCATAGGGGGAGGAGGGTACACCCAACTGGTGAGTTTAGAGAAAAATTTGCCTAATATATAGTATTCTTCTGACGATTGCAAAATGTTAAACTGATATTATTTATCACAAAGGACGGTTCAAATCAAGCCCATTTTGTGAAAATGCAACATAACTACAATACACAAACCGCAGAAAGTAAGTAACTGTTTAAATGTATTTTGTCCGTACAAATTCCTAAATGTTTAAAATGTCTTTTATCCTCACAAATTCGTAAATGTTTTGCAGGTGAATTAACATACACAGTTATTCCGGCTCCAGGAACATCTGAGCGGCAAAACACGATGAAATATGAATCACCCATTGTTAAATTTGAGGCTCCACATTCTGTAAGTAAATATTGTTATATTTATTTTTTTTATATAAATGTGCCTACATCTGCATGTGGCAACATTTTTGTTTCGACTCTAATTTTAATAGTATCATTACGGATTAAAGTACGCAGCAACGTAACGCAAAACAGCGTCATTAAATATATCCTAATATTAGAGACGTGCATGGGTTTTAAATATGACAAAAACATATGCATAGAAATATGTTATAATAAAACTACATACAGTGGAACTTCGATAACTCGAACCATCACTTGCCACAAAAAATCGAGACTTCAAGTACATATTTATTTATTTGCCCTATGACACAAAACGTAGGGGGAAATACATAGTTATAATTTAAAATAGACATATGTGCGAATTTTATAGTTTCGTTCTTAAAACAATCTTCAATGAATTCAAACCATTCTACACAGAATCGATTGTTTCCTTATTGGTCTTTAAATATGTAAGTATGTATGTATGCATAATCTCAAAATACTGTTGTTTCCAAAAGTAAAAACAGCTTTGGGGTCGTATAAACCAATATACTAACTAAGTAATGTATGTTCTAACCCCTAATAACAAGAAATTGTACTATTCTTTCTATAGACATTCGAGTAATCGAAGTTCGAGTTATAAAGAACAAATCACATGTAAATTTCAGTCTTGCGCTATTTCCAACCAATTTCATTCGGGTTATCGAAGTTCAAGTATATATCTGTAGTGGAGAGATTCATAATAATTCTTTCGTTATATGCATATATTGTGTAATGTAGCTTCTTACCTTAGACAGTTCCTGTCGGTTTTATGTGGTTAGTATTCCCAACATACCTGCTCAATGTAACGCATGTGCGTAGGACTTAACATTTTTTCTATTACTGTGCTTTCCAGTTAAGTGCAACGGTGCGAGGTGCTTTTTCCAGGTTGTGGTTATCTTTATCAAGTGGAAATTGTATCATCAAGAAAATGATTCCTTGACTTTACCATATGAGAAACGTCAGCAAACATGAACAATTTGTGGGTGGGTTTTGTTGGGTGCTCAATGTATGGGTTTGTTTTCATGAACACCATACTTCTTCCACAAACCAAGATTACTATCGCCAATATCCATCGTTACAGCGACATTCTGGTAGCCAATAAAATTTAGATTCCCAATCATGCTATCCATCAGGCCCTTGGACAGTTTCTTGTCGAAATTTAGGCATTGGCTTCTAATTGCTAAAAATTCCTCTTGCCAATATATTATAATATTTTGTCATTTTAATAATATTTTAATAATAAAATTACACACAAGAATGTTCACTACACTGCTAAAAGGCGCGAAAATGAATCTGCATATACAACTGTCAGATTTGTAGGATACAAGTGACGTCGCACAAAGATCGAATGAAACAATTAAGATTGGGAATTATGATACATATATTGTATTCTGTGTATCATGGTGAGCTCATATGAATGACCTTACGTCTACCACCGCTTCTAGTAGGGCAGTACGTTTCCAAGTTTTAAGAGGTAACGTTTTATTTGTTTTCCAATTTTAAAAGCTCTACCTCTAGTTTTGCGGTTTTCTTGCAATTGATGTCTTGTTTGTTTTCAAGCTAAGTTGGTTTGAAGTCGAAAATATCTTGTACGAAAATAAATGAAAATAAATTGGTTGCACAAGATTTTAGATCAAAAAAAGAATTTTCTTATAAATCAAAGTGAAACAATTAATAGGGATATGATGCAATATTATCAAAAATACCCTTTTCAAATTTCACAAGTGTGTATGTATTTTGTCCCGCGACAACCCAATGCGGATTTAGGGTTTTGACCCATTTTATCATTATAATAATAGGGAAGTACGAATGATGTCCGCCGGAATACAAATTTGGGTTTCAATGTTTCTCTTCATGTGTAGATACATTACTTTCAATAAATACAGAGTTGAGTGTTAATTTGGTTTTTGTATCGAATTTTACTTTAACCGAATTTTATGGGGTGGGTGAAATTAAAAATATATTAGATATAATGAACTAATAAAAACCGGGCCTGAGCCTGCACTCGTTGACTATTATTCACTATTATTCATGGAGATAAATGACTTTGAGTGGTCATCTCTTTGTGTATCCTAATGGTACTCAAAACTTCAAACACGTTTTTCTCGAAATCGTGTTTTCGAAGTCGGTGGGCACTGCAACTTAAGAAAAGGTTTACCGATCAGTGAAAAGTGTTATTATTTGTTCTATATTGCTTGCCCTCCGTGTGAATGAAGGTTTTTTTTTTTTGTGAGAGCCGAAAATGAGAGAAACTTGGGTTGAAACAACAAATTTAAGTTTCAACTTCCATTTTTAGAAAAATCAAAATTTCTACAGCTTCTCTGGAAGACACAAAAAATCGGATGAACTATATTCGTTTTTTTTTTCAATATCTGAAGGTACACAATGTTCGTTCTAATTGTATAAACCGGTATATGTATATGTAGTATAGTAAGTAAGATTTAGTTTGTTCACTATTTAGAATATCTTCTACAAAATAGTGTGTTCACTATATCGATGTTCATATATACATCTGTAATATGTCAATTGTCTTCACTTTTTAATTCTTTGTTGATAATATTAAATTATGTAATAATAAAATAATTAAATACAATTTTTCAAGTTAATATTTAGAAGTAATTTCCAAATCATTTTTTATAGCAGACGGTTGTCAAATCTGAAAAGAAAAATCAAAAATATCTTGTGAATAGTACCCAACACACACACTACAAATCAAAAGCGTATGTGAAAATAATGACAACAAAATTGCATACATAATAAGAGTATTCAAATATCTCTAGGCATACGAGCGCACAATCAGTACAAAGAAAACGTAAACCAGAAAAAACTGGCAAAGGACTAAAGCATTTTTCCATGAAGGTTTGTGAAAAAGTGAGAGATAAGGGAACGACTACATACAATGAAGTGGCTGATGAACTTGTTGCTGAAGAAGTTCAAAATCAATCCTATGACTCGGCAAACTGTGATCAGAAAAATATACGTCGACGGGTGTACGATGCCTTAAATGTACTCATGGCTATGAATATAATCGCGAAAGATAAAAAGGAAATACGTTGGATTGGTTTGCCTAAAAATTCGGAAGAAGTAAATTTTGTATTATTTTCTTTATATGTTACATATACTAAAACTAATTTAAATTGGGTTATAGCAACATACTGCATTGGAAGCAGAGAATATGAACAGACGAATACGGATCGAAAATAAACAGCGCCAATTACAGGAATTACTTATGCAACAGGTGTCTTTTAAGAGTTTAGTGGAACGTAACAGAAGGGCTGAGGCGCGAGGAATAATTCCCACACCCAACTCTTCAATTCAATTGCCTTTTATTATTGTGAACACGCACAAATCTACGAAAATAAACTGCAGTGTTGCAAATGACAAGTGAGAAATATATTTTATAGTAATGCTAACTTGTCTAATTTCCTCTTATTATTTGTTCACAGATCAGAGTATATATTCAAATTTGATGATACATTTGAAATGCATGACGACGCACAGGTACTGAAAGAAATGGATTTAATGTTAGGTAAAGTCCCCGAACAATTTATACTGCTGGATTTTATATGAAATCGCCTACTAATTTAGGTTTGAACAAGGGTACTTGCACGTACGAAAACATAGAAAAGGCCAAGGCATTAGTTCCCCACAATTTTAGGAAATATATAGAAGGTATGTTTTGTATTTATATTCGTATGTTAATACATACATACTTTTATTCAACTCTTATATCAATAAGTAAGTGTACATAACTTTTCTCTTAAAATAATTGCTATAGAAAATTAAAGGAAAATTTATCTTCATTTCACCGGTTGATCTAAGTATATTACCAAATGCTATTTGTTAGCACTTTCTACTTGTTGAAATCAATATATATGTAAATATATATTATATTATTGTATAATATATATATTGGTTTCAACTTTGTGTGGTATCTGATAATATAAAAAAACCGGTGAAATAAGAAAATGTAATAATAATTTAACAGTTTATTAAAAAAATAGTTTACAAAATCCTTGTTGGAGTAAAAGACATCGCATCCCACGTAGTTCAATAAGCTTAAACTAAGCATTTCAATAGATTTCTTTCAATAGATTTAGTATAATCCTTAATCCTTACTTTTTTCTTGAATCTGTAACAAATTACCTGCAAATTCTGTAAATTTAATTTCTATGATGGACAATTTTATATTCAGCATACAGTGATGGACAAGAAATTAATACACAAGAAGATATTTTGGAAAGAAATTATGTTCCACAATCTCATGACGTAAAATAAACAAATTCATGTAATCCGAAAGAGTGTCGCTATCTATAGCTAGAGTAATTGTTGCAAATGTACAAAAATACGGGTTAATACGTGAGCGAAAACACTATTAAACACTATTAATTGTATTATTGTATATATATTAATACATTTTTACACTGAAATATAAAAGTTAGTCAGAGCTTTGTTGGCATATCTCAGCAGGTTTCGATTTCCATGCAGACTGCACTGCCTAGCAAAGTTAGTGCTTATTCTTAGGGTTTGTACTTTTGTAGTCCCAAAAGTATCTTTGACCTGTTGCAGTACATTTTTTTTATCGGATTGATGTCCGGCGATTTATCAGGCCACTCCATAAGTTCAACCCTTATAGAGGCAAGTCATTCCCTTTTCAATTTGGTGTTTCAAATGTCCACACCGATCAGCATTTCCTCAAGATTCCTTCGTCATATTTCAATTCACGAGGTGTTTGCGACCCCAACCATAATGTGGCTACCATCATACTCTCGGTCTCTCGGATTCTAGGCTTTTGTAGTTCACGAATGAACTAGTTCAAAAAACAGCTCTTACAAGTGAACTAAGTGAACTAGTACACAATGTCACTTCTTTTTAGCTCATTTAGTTCTGTAGTCGATCAAACTTAGGTATTCAGTGGGAACAACCGAACGAAATCTAACTGAATTGAGCGCTTTTTGTGTTTATGTTCATTGCGCACATCAGGGTTGTATTTGTATACCGCACATCGAGCATCGTTGCGTTGCCGGTGGATGGAATTTTAAAAATGTATGTGCACGAATGCACTATATAAGCGTTATATGGTTTTCGCAATGGTTTTATGACGCTTTTAATGGATCAACTATTAAGCAAATTTGTTTCTGGTTAAGTTTCACTGAAGCCCGTATTTACTTTTATCTCTATATTTTTGATACATAAAATCACATCCTTGCAGATCAGACAGCAAGTCTTTGTATTTAAGGTAATTCTATGTATGTATTATCTGTAACGTGGGATGTGTGTATGTGGCAAATAGAGAAAACCAGAAGAAATGCCAAGAATCAAGCTGCTAACGTCTGAATAATGTAGATGTTTTACAATGTTCAATCAAATGTGTTTGACTTTTTCGAATTGATGAAGCACTTAATGGCGATTTCATTTGTGACTTTCACCCTGCTTTATTTTATGGATAAAATATAGTGTCATACGAACTTTATTATGCTTTCTTAAGTAGTGACCTACATTGAACTAAATGAGCTTGAAGAATGAACATGTTCAATAAAAAGATTTGAACTAAACTGAGCGCTCCTGCAATGAACTAAAATGCACAAGCATACAGGATTCCATTCTGCGTTCAGTCGACGACTCACATGCTCACACGCTCACACTATCCTATCATAAACAATAATTAACTTACTTTCAACGCTCGAAGGGATATTTCGCCACATTTTAATAATTGAGGATGTTATTTAGAAAAAGAAGTTGAATATATTATTTTGTTCGTCACGCACTTATTATGTGTACTTTTAATACCAGAGTTCTGTTTTAAAGCTATTTACCTTCCGGAAAATTCAGTAGCTCGGGAAAATTAGCAAGCTCTAATGTTTTAAATTTTGTTTAATAAATCGGGTTTTACGAAGTGAATGGTTGTATGAAGTTATAAACGTTCCCACGGTGTCGAAATTTAGTGATAGGGAATATGACTTCGGAAGTTCCCCATGTTTCTTTTATCATATTATCGAGCTCTAATTATTATTTATATAATAGTCTCTCTCATCAATATCTCATTAACCCTTTCGAAACGCTATACAGCCAGTGAACTTACACCAATCATTTTTTGTTAATCTGTTTATGACTTCCCTTTCAAACATTTCTAGCAAAAAATAAGTTAGCACTTCGGGAACAGTGAGTGGGGCATATACATCTGTACCAGCAGGTACGAAAAGGTTTAAAGATAAGACCAGTCCGCAGGAGAACTCTTACTAAACTAATTTTAGTAACTCGTGAGAATTTGACTTTGAGGGAAGCGATAGTATATTACTTTGGGAATTGCTATAGTTTTCGCTTTGGGGACGGTATTATGATTAGGGAACTGAAAAGAGACTTTTAAAAATGTCCTTCCCCGTTTTGAAGACACGTCAGTGTGCAAATATGTACCAATTTTCTGTATATAAATTCTGGTTTCAATACAGTGTTTAAAAATGTGGTGTATGGTTTCATCAATTTAAGTTGTTTTTTGATTGTGGCGTATTCAGAAGAAGTCCCAAGAAGACTGCCAAATCCAAATTATGAGCGAGGTATTACTTATGAAATAATGACTTTAAAGTGATTAAAGTGAAGACATTCGCTTTAAATAATACTAAGTTTTATAGAGCTTAGTGAAGTTATAAGTATTACAATTTAAAATTGGGTTCACATTTCACAATATCCACTTACAACTGACTGAAACTTTGAAAATTGTTTATGTATTTTGTAATTTTGTACAGATTAATAATATATGAAATACATAATCATTACTTATAGCTTACGGTCGAGGTGATCCAATTGTCTGTGATTCAGATAGTGAAATACAATATACAGAACTTACCAACGATTCTCTTGGACTTTCCTGTACCAGAGAACAATCTCCAGATGATGGCGAAATTGACACCAGCGATATCGACTGAACGTATATTCTTTATATATAGATATGCTTTTATGTTGTCGGCAGCAAAAAATATCGATCGTATAATGCAAGACCAGACAAGACGAAAACAAACTATCCTCAGTGTTTGCAAATGACATAAATTGGATCAAAATCATTCATAATCCAAATCCATGTAAATGTTTGCAAATTAATCTATCAAATGGAAATTAAGTTAAGCAGAACTAAATGCTATTATATTTTCATTATTTTTTATATTGCTTTTTAGTAATACTGACCTGTAATGAGATAAATTTCATCAATAATTAAACATTCGGTTTCATTAGCTTTTGTGCTATTCCTCTTTTTTATTGTATAGTTAAAATTGAAATATTTTTATTTAAATTAAATCTCATAAAAGATGTCAAGTGAATCACGCCAAGTTTGTAAAACAATCAGATGAGTCTACCATTATAAATATAGATATTACATATGTATAGTTTTTATTTTGAAAATTATGTGTTGAAAGTTGAACTTAAACATTTTTGATTTATGTATGAGGTAGTTGTATATCTATATATAAAGAAAATGATTGAAGACACGTAAGTATTCCTCCAGGTGGATGGAGAGAAAAACATATTTCCTTAAAGGCTTTTTATGAACTTTCATGAATAATTTAGTTGAAACTTTGATAATAAGAGAAAATAAAAATTAATAAGCATATTGTAGCTATGTAAATTTTATATACAATTTTGTATACATAATGGTGTATTATAGTTGATCAGTATAAATAGATAGATATAGCTGTCAATGCTGTCCAAAATTTTCCCGTTTTCTGTTTCAATTAAATTTTAATAATTTTTGTTTATTTTTTTTTTGTTTTTGAATAAGGAAAAACAAACAAACCAGATGTTTTTGAAAAAGAATTTCAAACAAAATGTGCTGTTGTAAATAAGAAATAACTCTTAAGATAATAATTGAAAATAAAGCGAAAAAATTGAAAATAAATATTAAAAAGATATTCTAATTAATTATTTTTAAGATACAAAAATAACCAAAAAAAAACACAAATGCACACAAAATAACAAAACTGCAAAAAAAACACTTGTTTTATTGATGGTGTTGTCTAAATATTTGGATATTTGAACACCGGCTGTGAAACCGCGAGAATGAGTGCATGCAGAGAGAGAGAGAGAGTGCAAGGCAAGAAAAAAATGTGTGAGAGTCATAATCAGAGCAGCGAGACTGAAGGCGTGTCGTTACCAAAATCGTGCAGCCGTGCGTGCGCGTGAATGTGTGCATGTTCAGTAGATATTGCATGTACGATAATGGTTCATCGGAATGCGTATGGTATGTAATGTGTGTTATATGTGTGGAGAGAAGTTCTTCTGGGTTACAATCAGTGTTGGGAATGTGGTAGATCTACCACAATTTTGCGAAATTTTGAGATTACCACATCTACTACCCAAAGTGCAATGTCTATCACACTTGCAATTCTTCCTTATTATGTCATTTGTTGTTGTTTTTTCTTGTTTCTGAAACCCTTCCCATAATAAAATTTCAAGGGAATCATATGGAAAAAATTACAAAGAATTGTCACGACCGTGTTTCAAAAATCTTAACACATGGGAAAGTAAGAAGTTACTTCATTTAAGAAAGCGTTCACGTAGTATTTGAAATTAGTGATATCTTAGAAATTGAGTGTGTAAACTAGACCCACGACGATTTTTTCTCAAATCTGCTACTCATTTTCTTCTTTCACTGGTTGCAATGGGTTTGCCTATGCATGAATGTACTCGTATGAGAGAGATCATGGTCACTCCGGATTTTGAATTCGTTGCGAGCGAGGAAAAGAAAAAAATTAATAAAATAAAAGGATTTGGTGACAGACAAACATATAGAACGGGAGGAGATTTTACAGAAGGAGAAAATAAAAAAAGGGAAAATAAGAGAAAATTATAAGTAACAGAAGACGAGGACGCTAGAGAAGGAAGGAGGACAACGGGTAGACAAACAACAGAAAAAGCACCGAAGAACGCACAAAGGGTAAGAAAATCGCGGAAGCTCCCAGTTCGTCGGTCGTTGAGTGTTTTCGGCCTTCCGGTGGTTTTGTGTGCCCCGTAGCTTAAGGTGCCAGAGGCGCACCCACAAGTATTTCATGTATTTTGTGTTTGCGTGGGGGTCTGAGCACGGTTTTCTGTGTAATATATATCAGGTGCTCCTGAAGTGAAGGCTGAGGTTCTCGGACCGAAAGCTGAAACTCTGGCCCTCCAAAAGAAATTGGGAAATTTTTTATTTCCATATATATATTATATATATATATATATATATATATAAAGGGTGGTTAAATTTATATATATTATATTTAAGAGCCGATGTTGATTTTGAATAAAACACAAGTTATTATAGGAAAGTTCGTTATCATTTCACGATATTCACAGTAACTGCCTGACCGGCCTCATTTTTGAAAAAGTAGGCCCGATGATGCCGCCAGCCCACACGCACCAAACAGCCACTCTTTGTGGGTGCATTGGTTTTTCGACAATCACTCTTGGATTATCATTCGCCCAAATGCGGCAATTCTGCTTATTGACGAATCAACTGAGGTGAAAATGTGCCTCATCACTGAAGATGATTTTCTTCGAAAAAGCACGATATGCATTTTGATTTGAACGCCCATTTTCATAATAAGCCTGATTGTGTTGCTCGATTGTGTATCTTTCCATGGTTCAAATTGAGTTAGTCTGAAATTGAGAAATGTCAAATGAAATGCAGAAAAAAACTTGACGTTTAGGTGTGGTTCACATTCAACATCGGCCCTTAAAATTTATAAAACAACACATAATTTACCGAGTTCAAAGTAAAGACAGCTAAACAGACTCATGACTCATGGTCTGGAATTGAGCGATTTTGCTGATCAATACACTCTAACTTACTTGTCCAAAGTTTACTATTGAAACTATAACCATACGCTTTTTTTGTCAATTTGTCTATGAAAGTCAGGTATATTAATTTACTAAAATGATAGATATCCATATGAAGTATTTCATTCATCCTACTTGGAGTTTCTGTAATATTGAATTTCGGTTTACTTGGTTTCATATCATATTTACCTTCTTGACAGGTCTCACAGTTTCCTATTACTTTCGAAATTTCATGGATTAATTTTGGTAAAGAATATTTTTTTCCTTTAGAGTACGGTATGTTTCTACTATCCCTAAGTGTTTACTCTCCTTGGTGTGGTAAAGAGATATTTGTCTATTAACCTCTTCTTCTTTCTCTAAATCCCTTGATCTTCGTTTTAGTTTACAAAATTTAACTTTCTTATCGTGTCCGTATATTTCTATAATTATCTTCTGCACGTCATTGTACTTATGGTCGTCTACTTCGGAAAAAATACCTGTAATTCCTGCCTTTACCGTTTGTCTAAGTAAATCCTTCCAGTAATTTATTTCTCATGTCAACATAAATAATTCTCTTGTTATGTTTAATTTCTATTTCATTTTCGACTGCGTTGGTGAGTATCAACTGCGTCTTATACGATATCGTATATGTTAATAATCCCATCTTTTATCGGTATGTGGTCTAGCATTTTGTTCTTCGTGTGCAGTTTCTAACTCGGATGTTTCATTGACTTCTCCTGGCATTTGACTTAAGAAGTCCGCAACTATATTCCCCTTTCCTTTTATATATTCAACGTCGAATTCGAATTCTTGTAATTTTAGAAGTCGTCTTTGAACTCTTAAGCTAATTTTTTTTACCGTAGAGGGTAATGGGAACTTTTGAATTACTTCTACCTTATTGGGGTTTGGTTTCATCCCTTCGGATGTTAGAATATGACCCAAGTATTCAGTGTTCTTCTTTAAAAACGAGCATTTGCTTAACTGCACATTAAGGTTATGTTCAGTTAGTTTTTTGAATATCTTATCAAGAGATATTATATGCTCTTCAAGTGAGGTGGAGAAGATAAGTATGTCGTCAAGATATACTGTACATATGACACCTATATACTCTCTCAATATATCATTCATTAGCCGTTGGAACGTGGCTGGGGCATTTTTGAGACTGAAAGGCATTCTAACTTATTCATACAGACCGTTTGGTGTAACAAATGCCGTCTTATGAATATCGTCAGGATGTACCGTTATTTGATGATATCCCTTGGCTAAATTAAGGGTGGAGAAATATTGTGATCTGCAAAGCTTATCCAATATTGCATCTATATTCGGTAACGGATATTTATTTAGGTAATTTCGTTTAATACTCGATAATCTACACATAGTCGAAACTTAGTTTTCCCCTCACTGTCGGGTTTTTTAGCTACTACGAGGATTGGAGAGGCATAACTACTATTCGATTTGCAGATGATGCCTTGTGTTTCCATATCCCTAATTTGGGTTTTAACCTCTTCCTCGTGTTTTGAAAACCCGGTGTGTCAATCGATTTCTTGTTCAATAATAGTGTCTCTGTGAATGTGTTCTCTGTGTTCTTGTGAGTTTGAATGTGCTATGTTCATGGCAACAACCTAAGGTTGCTGCTTGACCTATTTAAATCTACAGACGCAACATATTTATGTTTCGGTTTTGTTGCTTCCGTTGTTGCTCAACATAAATATGCTGATTGTTGATCGATGTGGAGGTCACCATATAGATACGTAACTTGGGTGACGACTTCTTAAACAAAATTCAATGGCATAAATAATGCAATTGCAACTATAGCCGCTCGAGTTGATAAATTAGAGGAGAGCACTCTCAATGGCTCTCAAGTGCTTGGTGCAAAGGTTAATGCTCTTAAGCAACAAGTGATTGCCCTTGAGAGTTTCTGATGCTGCGCCCTCCGGTGTTCCTGCTCTTCCTGGTGAAAACCTTCCACAACTCTTTTATAAGCTATTTGAGTCTATTATTTATAGTCCTCTTCTTGTTCATGTATTTAGAGCGAGAAAGCGTTATACTGGCAACAACTCTGCTCTCATGGCTCCACCTTTAATAATTCTGAAATTTAAGACCCAGTATGAAAGGAATGATCTTCTCATCGCAGCTGCTAACTACTGTAAGCAAAATGAAAAGGCACTGCGACTGACTGACGTTGGTATTGCTTCAAGTGGGAACTGCTACCTGTATGAGAGTCTGACCAAACATGCTCGCATTCTATTGCAATCAGCTCTTCTCTTAAAAATGAAGAAAAAACCATTCACCATGTACACTAAATCTGGTATTGTTTATGCAAAAGAAAATGAAAATGGAAGAACGTTAGCTGTTTATTGCTCAGAAGATCTCTGCTTCTCTGTTGCTGGTCATGTTGCCGCTGAAAATGTTACAGCTAGAGGTGTTGCTGCTGGTAATACTGTAGCTGTTATGGGTTATTGATCTGTAACAAACATTTTGTGTTTATATACAAAGCGAATTTAATTCTATTGATAGTATATTAAGTCGTGTTAATACCCTTACATTTCTTAACTTTCCTTTCCCTTATCATCTTCTTTGTCTTAAGGCACTATGGATACAAATTATGTTTATAACAGTGTTGGTGAAAAATTTAACTCACAGTATGGTTAATGTTCATTCTAATTATTGTGATGGTCTTAGAGTTTGTTGTCTGAATTCACGTAGCCTTAATGAAAATAAATAATATTATCTAGGGTACATATTTTCAAATTCAAGTTCTGATGTTACTTGTTGCAAAACATTTATGACGCACGCTATAATATAAACAAATATGCCGTTTAAAGGAATGATAAGGAAACTATCACTAGGGGTGATGGGATTGCTATTTATTACAAAACTTCACTTAAGTGTAAAATCTTTTCCAGTTCGGTTGATTTAGACTCCAAGTTTTTGATTGTTGAATGATATAACGGTTCAAGTAAATGTATTATAGCCTGTACTTATGCTTCTGACCGTACTTGCTCTCCCCGGCTTTTCTTTGCTTCCCTTGCCGAATTTTCTGCTTTATAGCAGAGCAGCAGCACGTCATTGTTTGTGGTGACTTTAATGCGGATATTTTCAACAATGATTACAGGGCCTTTCACGTTAAAGACTCTGCACTGGGACTTGAGAACGAGGAATAGTATACATATATAACAGTAAGTACCCCACATGATTAGCTAAAGGCAACACTCCTAGTCTCCTTGATCTGGCTCTAGTATCTGATCTAAATGCGGTTCTTCTCTTTGATCAACTTTCACTTCATTCTATTTTTGATCATGACCTTATCTTTTGTACCTACAATGTGAACTGCATGGTGCATGGTGCTGCATGGTTGAGCAGCTGTTCCTGTGACTTTTACATATAGAGACTATCAATCCATAAACGAAAAAAATTGTAAAATTTCAAGAGATAATTCTCGAACTATTTGACCAATTTGTTTCTAGTAAAACTGCAAACGTTCATAACAATTGTTATCCCTGGTTCACAACTGAGATGATCCTGCCTTTTATCGTCTCCCACATGGCCTATATCTTAAATCATTGTATTGCAACATCCACTTTTCCTCGTTCATGGAAAATATAGCGGATATTACCGATCTCTAAGTCCAACGGAACCACTCCATCATGTGCAGCGGATTTTGGGTCTATTAGTCTTCCGTGTTTGTCAAACGTTTTAGAGAAAGTTCTTCCCAAGCAACGTCTTGACTACCTGTCTAGCAATAAACTCCTCTAGGTAGGACAACCCGGTTTCAGAGCTAACCACAGTACCAGCTATGGTCAACATTTTAAAGGACATTGGGCAAAACTACGATACAGGGTGTGTTACTGTTCTCTGTCTTCTGTTTTTCTCTAAGGCCTCTGACAAAGTGAATCATGAAATACTTTGCTGGAAGCTAACATTTTTCACATTTTCAACTGTTCATTTCTATCATCTGCATACGATGTCCAAATGTATACTAGTCACAATAATAATATAGATGACCTTGTGAATGCTAGCAATTATGATTTGGATGAAATCTATCATTGGTCTATTAACAATGGGTTAAATTTGAATTCAAAAAAGTCGCAGGTGATTCCTATCTCCAAAACACGATGTCTCCGTAAGCTCTGGTTGAGTCATAGTTATACCCCAACCGATACCAGACGAAAACTAGTTTCTTCTCTTATCTTACCTCTTATTTCCTATGCTGAAGTTGTCTACTGTAAACTTGACTCCTCTTCCCAACGAAACCTAGAAGTAGCTCTTAATGAGGCCGTCGGATACATATACGGGTTGCGCCGTCGTGATCATATATCACATTTGACTAGGGAATTTTTGGGAACTTCTGTTACACTTTAAGCTTTTATGAAAAATTTAGATTTGCTAGGCCTACTACTGCCCTAGTAGTCCTAGTATTACTCGTATTAATGCGATCTTCATTTTCGCAGAGTATGGTTAAGTGTTAACTTTCGGATGTAATAAGTATCCATTTATTAGTATGAAGTTTATGAGTTATATCTAAAAGTCCATTAAAAATTTTAGCATCGCAATTTTTTGGTATGTTCTTAGATCTTCCTGTTAAGAGAGTTACTTCACAATTAGTGTTCATAGCGGTGGAGCAATAAATAAAAGTCAGATCCCGAAATCTGTTTGCACAAGTTTAAATCGTTTATCTTTTCGTATTTCTGATTGTTTTCGGAGATACCTAAGAAATTAAAATTAGGTTGCATATAAGCATATTTTGCGAATTTTCTTTATTTGGCATTGGTAATGGTATCTGTTAGGGTGATATTAATTACAAACATAAGTTTATTATTTATGTAGAAAACTTGGAGATCAATGATGTCCATAAAGATGTGAGCATTCTCCGTACTTTGAAATAAAGGAAAATTAAGAAAGAAAGAGGTAATTGTTGTTACTTAGTTCGGTGATGAGTTGGATAGGTGTAAGGATTGAGGGTAATACGTTCCGTTTGGCAAATAAGAATAAAATTAGATTATCGAGTACTTCACTCAGCTCTTTAGTTAAGTACGTAAGAAGATTTACATGCTGAGCTGCAATTTCAGCTAGTTCTAATTTATTTATTTTGTTAGAAGAATTTTTTTTACATTTTCATTCAATGTATTTTCGCAAAACCTTAGATTACTTATTGTCTCATTAAAATTTGCAATTGTTGTCTTTACAACATGAACCTGTTCTTTCATTAAATTTAGCATTTCATGATCATCTTTTCTGACGTCGTGAATAGATTTCTCAAAGTATGTGGCATCCTCATAATCAAGTGTACCGAATATAGTTTTAAAAACTGAAAAGTCCTCTTTTTTCCTTATTTTATTTTTTCCTAAAAGGTTTTCAATAGATTTATAATTGAGAGACTGTTGAGAAAAGTAGAAATATACATGGTCTAGACTCTACAATTGGCATAAGGAGAGTGACTTAGAATAAGTGATATTGATAAGGCCTAATTTCTCAGTGTACATTGAAATATTGGTATATGTTATTATTGATGTTGTCGAGTTTGAACATTTGTTGCATTCCATGAGTATTAAACTGGAATTAAGAAGCTGGTTTCAATCTGTTTACATTCACTCTTATGGGTTTTCTATTAATGTTGATCGTTATATTTTGATTATCGTTAATGTTAATGATTTCGTAAGGTCCTTTCCTGGGATAAGCCTTTGCTTTTATTATTTAGTAAAAAATACCTTTTCGCCCATTTTATACGAAGGCATTTTTGTCATAATATGATTTTGACCGTTGCTTTGAACTCAGAATATTTTCCTTAGCTATTTTATGTGATTTATTCAACCTATACTTGAGTAAAGTCATCATATGTGTATTTGAATTCTGGATCTTGAGTTAAAGAAGATGGAAAGATCGGTTTATGTCCGAATACTAACTCACATGGAGTACATTTTGTAGTACTGTGTACAGAATAATTTTATGAAAATATGGCAGTTCATTTTATAATATCATTTATATAATGTTTTAAATAATCCTTGATTGTGGAATGGCATCGTTCGAAGGCCGCATTACTCTGCGGATGATATGCGGTGGCACGGATTTGTTTCATGTGAAAGAATTTTGAAAACTCCTTAAGAAGTTTTGACATGAAGTCCGAGCCTTGTTCTGTAAGTAATGTTCTTGGGAATCCCTGGAAAATTTCATTGAGTTTTATCTCATGGTCATGTAGAGACGATGCATATATCACAAAGTCATCAAGGTAAACATTAACACTTCTCAATAACTAGTCCTGCAAGAACATGATTCATTGCACGTTGAAACGTGGCGGGAGCATTTTTTAAGCCAAATGGCATACGACAAAATTCATAGTGGCCATTGGCTGTAGAGAAGGCCGTCTTTGACCTGTCTTCCTCTTTAACATTGATTTGATAGAACCCGGAGGCTAGATCCAGGGTTGTAAAATATTGAATATGACCCAATTGGTCTAATATTTCACATATGTTGGGTAATTGGAAGGAATCTCCTATAGTGACTTCATTAAGTTGCCTATAGTCTATGACTTCCCTCCATTTCTATCTACCCGAAGCATCGGTCTTTTTTGGTACCACCCATAACGGTGCGGACCATGGAGAGTTAGAAGCTCTAATAACTTCTTGATCTGGCATTTTCGAAATTTGTTTTGAGACTTCAGTTTTATGTATTTCAGGTTATCTATAAGTTTTACAGTTTATCGGTCTGTTATTATATAAATGAATTTCATGTTCGACTGATTTCATTGCGGAGAGTTTATCTCATTTAAGGAAAAATATATCAGTATTGATTTCATATTTTAAAAAGGCTTTATTTTTATCCAAATTAAGGTGATCCGTTCTTATTTGCTTATTTAAGAGATCTAGCCGATCTCTACTTAGAGTAATTCCGTGTTGGAATTGGAAAGATGTTAAAGGGATTAAATTGGCATTTGCCTTCAACATTTTTACTGGATTTTCAAGTGTATTAAGTACTGTAGCTAATGCTTGATTGTTCATCGATCTTAGTAATTGCTTTGCTTAGATAAACTCCTTCTAAAATTGGAAGTTCTTGAATAATTCCTTCTTTAATTTCTGGGTTTAATATATTTATTTTTATTAAAGTTTCAGATCGAGCTGGCAAAATAAACGTATCGTTTTTGGAATTGTTTATGAAGAATGGAATAAAATCTCCATTGTGTAGACTCAATGTTTTATTTTTATAGTTTAGATTGGCTTTTAGAAATAAGAAAATCGTTTCCCAATATACCATCGTAGAGAATATTGGATGGAGAATCAGTAATATGAAATATGTTATCAAAATTTAGGGTCTTAGAATTTTCGGATTGGATAAAAAAAATTAGATTTAAGAAACCTATACTTTCGATAGGATTTTTACCATCATTGTTTCCTTTCAGTTTTATTTTATTATCTGAGATAAATTTTGTATTTTCTTTGAGGTTATTTTTTTTACTATTGATACACTTGCACCACTGTCAATTAAAAACTTAAAATAGCCCAATTTGGATCTATTTGATTTAACTATGACAAAAATTGTATTGTCATTTGATAAAATTATTCTGAATGATCTGCTGCTGTTACAGCTTCCTTGTTTCGAGAGTCTTTATGTTTTCCGAATTCTGTGAATTATTGGAATTTTCGTGTTCCACTTAAGTTTCCTACACTCTTGAATGTTATGTCTCTCATTTTTTACAATATTTGCAAGATTTAATAGCATTAATTGAAGCAATGTATAGGATAGATTTAGAAGTATTTGGTTTTTTGAAACAATTTTTCGCTGAGTGCCCTGTTTTATGACAAACAGAACAATTAACAGCCTTGAAATTATTTTTCTTTACTTTGATAAGTAATTGAACTTTTTCTTCTTCTCTTTGCTAAATTAAAGGCCTCATTTAAATTTCCTATATTCCTTGCTCTTAACATGTTGCTTATGTCGGGTTTGATATTTAATATAAATGCGTGTAAAGCTAAATCATTCATTGCGGCAAGTCTTCCTGGTAATTCAATTGCTATTGTTGTATTTTGTTGAGTTGTTGTGTAGCATGTCAGCTACAAATACATTGCGAAATTGGTTCAGCAGGTTTGTTTGCAAGATAAAAGCTCTATAAGTAAGTGTCTGTGATGCTTAGTATCTGCGTATATATTTTTAAGAAAATGTTTTAACTCTGTCCAAGTATTGAAATCATGATTAGAAACTGCTGCTTTGGTCTTGCCACTTAACTGTGTTTTGGTATAGGTGAGCAAAATATCAACTTCATCGGGTTGGCAATTCTAAAAGCTGCATCAACAGCATTTAAACTATGGAACTGTTAAATGATTGATATAATATCAGAATATTTATATAATCACAAGCACTCAATATGTATACACTAGTATGTATTCAATATAATTGTGTATGTATATGTTTGATGTCTTCAAATCTTTTCTTTAATTAATTTTAACAATTACTTCCGCTTTGTTTTACTAATCAATTTACCTCTGTTACCTCTAAGGATAGTAATCCTGACGCAAAGTCGCCATCAGAATACCCGCACTTCTTCGTTTTCCCTTATTTACTTCTCTCTCTCTCTTCCGTATTGCCATTTGTTTCGTTTTTCTTTACAGATTCGTCCAACCTGTCTTCGTCGACGTCCTCGTAGAGTTCTTCGTCGAACTCTATCCAGGGCTTCATTCTGTCGGTTGCCCAGACGGATGAATACGGTTTTTGGTTAATTTGAGCGAACGACATGTCAGCTATTTGGTACCTATCATATTGAAGTTTAGCAAATACCACATAGGGTCCTTTATACCTTGTCTCGAGTTTTCGCGAAGAGCCAGTTGAGTTAACGGAATCGTTTTTTGTCATTAGTAGATCACCCACGTTATATTCCTGCGCTTTACCATGTTTGCTTTCATGTCGAGACTTCTGTTTGGATTGGGTTTTATTGATATGTTCCATTCCATGTGAACGAATGCTTTCTAAATTTAGAACTTGTATATTTGAGTCCACTTGTTGAGCGAGAACATCTGGCCATGGATCACGGGGAACATACCCCATCATCAGACGTTGTTAACCGCCCACTGAACTGGTTTTATTTTCTGATCCCAACGATTTTCGTCTTCTACACTTGCAAGTAGTGCTTGAAGGACAGGGCGATTATATCTTTCCACTTGACCTTTCTAGCTCTGGGAGTTCTAAAGGCATTTTCAACGTGGATGTGGATGATGAATTCTTCGAACATTTTTTATGTAAGTGGACTTTGTGAACGGTCCCAAATAGTCTGTATGAACTGTGTTATAAGGGACATCTGTCTTTTTTTATGAGATGAAGTTCTCCACGGGGTTGCATCTTATTGCTATTGAACCCAACGCAGGAGATATTTAGGGAGAGAGAGATATTTTCTTACGCCTTGTGTCATCCTTGGAAACCAGTATCTACTTCTCCGAGAAGTGTCCCATCAAGTCGTGACTATTTCTGACCACCCGATTACGAACGCCCTTCGGCACGTACAATTTAGGGTTGTTGTCAACTCGCCTACATACTCGACCATCCTGAAGAGCGTAGTCCGTGTGGATTTGTTTCTCTTCATTGTTACTCGGTTTCTTTTTGAGACATTGAATACAACCAGTCAGAATCATCTATACTAACTTTCATCACATTCATGTCGATAACGTCAGGTTCACTTGCGTTCTCATTATCACATCTGGATAAGGCGTAGACATGTGGCATGAGTTTACCAGACCGGTAATTGATTTCATAACCAAATTCTAGCATCTTAAGCCACCAACGGGCTATTCTGGGGATCAAATCTACACTCTTACTCATAGCCGTTTTAAGAGCTTCGCAATCTGTTGTTATTTTAAAATGTTTGCCAAGAAGAAACTGGCGGAACCGATTGGTAGATTCCGCGACAGCAAGAGCCTCAAGCTCATAGCTATAAAAGAAACTCTCACCGTCTGACGATTTTCTACTATAGTAAGCCACTGGACGAAGCGAATTTCCTTCATGTTGTAATAAAACCCCTGCTATCCCTCGGGAGCTGGCGTCAGTGTGAAGTTCATGGTCGCTGTTTGGATGAAACAGTATGAGTAAAGGGCTGTTTATAAGGCAACTCTTCAGTGTTTCAAATGCAGTCTGTTCACTTTGTCCCCATTGGAACACACATTTTTTCTTTGTTAAATTCGTCAGTGGTAGAGCGCTAAGTAAATAGTTTTCAATGAACTTTCGAAAATAACTGGTTAACCCAATTAACTGTCAAACTTCATGTTCGTTTTTAGGAGTTTCAAACTTTTCTATGGCCAGTGTTTTGGTTTTACCAGGTTGAATTGTATCGTCTTTTACTACGTGGCCCAGAAATTCTATTTCTCTTTTGAAGAAGACGCATTTTTGAAGATTGAGTGTTAAATTATAATCTTCAAGTATTTTCATGAATGTTCTTTGGTTTTTCCATCCCTTCTTCAAAGGATTCGGACGGAATTACTATATCATCCATATAACAAATGATTTTGGTGGGTCTCATTATCCGTACGACAGTGTTCATTAACTTTTGATAAATGGATGGAGCATTAACAAGTTCAAAAGGCATCGAAGTGAATTCGTACAGCCCGTCGTGCGTAATGAAAGCGGTGTAATGCTTGTGTTCCCTCTTTATAGGTATTTGATAATACCAAGAGGCTAAGTCCAGCACACTGTAGTATTTATGCCCTACAAGATCGTTGAGTTGTTCAACTAGAGGCATTGGGAAACGTTTGAAATTTGAACACTTCGTGACGGTGTTCAATTTGCGGTAGTCAAAACACATTCTATCCTCGCCATTCTTTTTCTTTACTAGAATTACCGGTAAAGCGTATTCGGATTGTGATTCGACCACAATTCCACATTCCAACAAGTCAGAAATCATTTTAGTTAACGTTTGCCTTTTCGCATAGGGCACTTTGTACGGTTGATGTACTATCGGATCTTGCTTTACTAGTTCTATCTCCATCTCGATTAGTTTGGTTCGACCTAATTCGTTTTGGTTCATGGCCATACATTTTCGATAGTCGTTCAAAAGTTTTAGAAGTATAGGTATTTGCTCTTCTTGGTATATTTGAATGTCACCGACAGTTATTGGTTTAACAGAACAAATGTCAATATACATTCTTTGCACAAACAAGCTTTCACCTTGTTTGCGCATATTACACGTGGGATTGTTCAGAACATCCTTTCCTATTAGAACAGGTTTCGAGAGAAAATTATTTTCAACCACGATTGCTTGAACAGGGAAAAAAGCTTCGTCTGTTTTTATTTGTATTTGACATTCAGTGCTTCGAATCGAATTACAAATTGTATTTTGTTGAGTTGATGTTAACAATCGTTTTAATGCTGTTTCAACTCTACAAATATATTGCGAAATTGGTTCAGCAGGTTTGTTTGCAAGATAAAAGCACTATAAGTAAGTGTCCGTGATGCTTAGCATCTGCGTATATACTTTTAAGAAAATGTTTAAACTCTGTCCAAGTATTGAAATCATGATTAGAAACTGCTGCTTTGGCCTTGCCACTTAACTGTGTTTTGGTAGAGGCGAGCAAAATATCAACTTGATGAGTTTAACAATTACTTCCACTTTGTTTTCCTTTTAAATTTACCTCTCTCTAACTTCAGTTAATGTACCCGTGTCAGAAATTGTGGTTACATTTCGATCATTTTCAACGATTTCATTTTGGCTTCCACGTTGGTTTAAATTCAAATGTGCAAACGATTCGCTGGATTCAACTGTCTATCGTGGTCGTTTAATCTATTAATAAGCGTTCTTTCGGAACCGCTTATCGGGAGATTTATTTTCCTCAATTCTTCTTGGAGTTGCTTCACATTCATGCTATCCATGTCGCTATCAGAAAAAATTAAATAAATGTGTTATCATTAATTAAATGACTGAGTAGTTTGCAGAAATATCCTCATTCAGTTTGTATTTCAAAAATTTAACCTATATAACCCCTTTACATTTATAAATACGAACAACATCTTTCAACTAATTCTTCAGTCATCAAACAGAGATGACATTATGCCTTTTCGTTAACCGAAAGTGCAATCTCACACATAGAAACATTCACCAAAATGTTGTAGCTAGAGACAGACATATGCCTTTTCGTATACCAAAAATGCATTGAATTCAGTCAGTTAGCTACAACTATCTCCTTCTTTTCCATCCACCATATCTCTTATACACACTGTCCGCGAACGCAACAGTAGCGACATGTACACTTCACTGTATTCCCATTCCCTTGAGCAACAGAGATAGCATTACCTTTCCATAAACTGAAAATGCAAACTCAAACTGCTTCACTCATTCCAGGAAAATGAATAACGGTTAATACCGCATCTCTACTAACGCTTTAAATTCTACCTCTACATTGTGAACCAAAATCACCTTTGCAACCAAATTCCAAAAGAACTCATCTTCAACACCACTTTCGAACACAGAATCATTCATTTCACAAGACCTATTGTTCATAAAATGCTTCGAGCACTCACGCAAAACCACCAGTTCCAATGGAAAAAAAAAACATAAAACACTTGCATACGTTTTATCAAAACACTTTTAAAATCTGTAATCTCACCCTTTTTCTTTTTATTTTCTATGGGAACAGATCCTATCCCACTTCTGATCTTTAATATCTTCAAATATTTTCTTTAATTCATTTTAACAATTACTTCCGCTTTGTTTTACTTTTAAATTTACCTCTCTCTAACTTGACTATCCTGACACAAAGTCACCATCAGAATACCCGCACTTCTTCGTTTTCTCTTATTTACTTCTCTCTCTCTCTCTTCCGTGTTGCCATTTGTTTCGTTTTTCGTTACATATGAAAATTTATAAAAAATTTTATAAAAACATATTGTGAAACACTTTGACTTACAAAAAAAATTTATTTCTATTTGAATATCAATTCTAAAGATACGTATATATATACTTGTTATTGCTTGATATTGCAGCTGCTCCTGTAGGTAATGCGGCGGCACGTCAACAGCGTATATTTCTATACTCCATATATCTATGCAATTTGGTGATGACAAGAACGTCGATAATTGAATTATTTAGAAAATAATTTTACTTCTGAAACCAGTGCTACACTTTAAGCTTTTATGAAAAATTTAGAATCAAAGAGAAAAGAAACAAGTCTTAATTCGTTGACTCATCGTACAATAATGAATGACTCTATTAACTGGTACCATGCTACAATTCTTAAAACTAATATACATACACATGCATATTTACCCACAATTAAGTTTTATCGTGTCTCTGGCTACTGTGTAGATCTCGTTACAATATTCTTAGAAATACATAGAGTAGCACAGAGACAACGAGGAATTTGCTACAATTGCAAATTGGTTCATAACACTTCTCCTAGACATCACTTTGTCGCCAGAAATTGCATATTCCTGTATGACATCATTCTCTCAGAACACGTACTCTAATTTCATAACGCTACCGCGTTAATATTTCATCGCGCTTTTTCTTCATTTACGCCGTACAACTATGGAACTCCTTTCCAATTTATATCAGAACAAATATTAACGCCAAACGCTTCGCGGAAAACTATCCTCTCGCCATACACTTATGGCGAGAAGATCCTCATTTTAGTCCTCGGTCCTATAATCTGGCCTTTCCTAATAGCTGATGTCAAAACTGCTATCATCGAAGCCGACTTACTTCCACACTATGGCCTAGTTCTTGATATAAAAACGAGACGGACCTTTCATAAAACCACATCTCTCGCAGTGCCTGGAACAATCCTACTTACCTACTTACAAATCCAAAACAAATAATGTCCACTACCACATCATAACAACCGGTCAACCTACTGTCGAAAGACCACGACGTCCCAGTTGCGAAAAACTCCAGCAGGCCAAGATTGACGTCCATGTCTTAATCAAACAGGTAACTGCCGTTCATCCAGCAGCTAATGGGCAAATCCTGTCCACATTGTCAAAAAGAAAATACTGGCGGTTGGAGATGCTGTGGGGACTACCGTCTAGTAAACGCGAAGACTCACCCAGATCGGTATCCGATACCACACTTTATGGATTTTACGCAAAAACTCCACAACAAAACCGTTTCCTCTATATTGGATTTGAACTAATCCTACTACCAAATTCCCATGACAGAAGAAGACATTGAAAAACTGCCGTCGTCGCCATGCTGTTCGGAAAATGGTCTGATCATCAACATTAAGAAATGTGTCTTTGGCAAGTCCGAACATACTTACTTGGTGTACACTATAAGCAAAGATGGATGCAGGCCTCCAGAATCCAGAATATATCAAATTCGATAATCGAATCACGACTCAACCAAGAAAAAACGATAAGCGACCTATTACTTGGACAAACTGAACAAGCATTCGAAACATGCAAAGACAGAATTAAAAAAGCGGCAAATAATATTGACCCTAACACCAAAATAACTCTCATGACAGATGCTTCGAATACTGCAGTAGGAGCAAAATTAGAACAGGTCAGGAATAGCGACTTGGACTGTTTTCGTGCAAACTATTATCTGTGCAAAGTCGTTATAGCACATATAACCGGGAACTACTGGCAATTTATCTCTCTATGGATCATTTCAAGCACATCCTTGACGACAGGCAGTTCGTTGCTCAAACAAACCATAAACCACTGATGTAGAGACCAACATACCAGCGAAAAAGCACCTTAGCGTCGTTTAATGCAACTCAACTAAAGGGTGATTTTTAAAAAGCTATAGGAAAGTTTTTCAAAAAAAAGAAAAACACATAAAATTCAGAAAAATGCATGAAATCTTACAATATTTTGCGACATGTCGGACAATATAATCCGGCCATATATCTAGATACTTCCCTTGCGACGAAAGGCATTTGAGTCAATTCAGAACCCCTCCCATGCAAGTGGCTGAGCAACTAGCTTAAACAAAAATACATTTGGCCGAACATCAGCACACCAAATAAAAGCCAACATCAATTGCTGTTCTTGATCATGCTCCATGATGTTCATCCTCTGTGTAAAGGCAACAGATACTGTCTTACGATGATACAGCCGGTGGCCCAAAGCTTGTCATATGCAGGATATGAGCGCGTACACAGTTCCTACATCCTTTTACACTCATTGTGCTGCCCGATTCGGCTCCCCTGTGTTCCTCACGACTGACCAAGGAGCACAATTTGAATCCTGACTTTTCAACGCACTAGCCAAAATATGTGGAACCGAGAGCATACGCCCTTCTCCGTGCCACGCTGCATCAAATGGACTGATGGAACTTTGGTACCGTTCTTTAAAGGCTGCCCTGATGTTCCATGAAGAATCAAATTGGATCACTGCACTTCCCATACCTTTACTTGGGTTAAGAACAGGGTACAAGCAAGACATTCAATCTTTCCCAGCTTGGAACCAATTTAAGAGTTCCTGGTGAGTATTTCATTAATACCTATATAATTTTGAATTCAATCCACAGATTTTTGCTGAGAGACTTAGACAGATCATGCGACAGTTGCGTCCTACAGCAAAAACAAACTGTTCGTCTCTCCAGAGCCACAAAAGTGTTCACACGTATTCCTGTGTTGCGAAACCGTGAAGAACCCTCTGCAGACACCTTTGAAATAATTAGCGACCATCTCTACAAAATCAAATTTGATGGACGAGAATCAAATATATCTGTGGAAAGGAATTGAATTTGACAGTAAAACAATTGACAGCATAAAAAAAAGGAATGTGACATTTCAAAATGTATCGTGTCTTTCTCATGTAGTTATGTAGCAACTAGACGCTAGCCATCAACAGATGTCACCACAAACAACAAAATTAAAGATGACATTAAATCCCGTTACCAACAGATGGCATACAAATCAAAAATCGGCACCACTATTCTTGGCGTATACTCTCGTGCCGTTAAGATTTATTGAATTTGCTTCTCTGTAATGAAAGTTTAAACCTAGAAGTTGTGTTTCTCTCATAGGTGGCAGAATTTAAATAGCTTCGGACTAGTAGTTTGTACACCAACCAACCACGCCATACACGAATTTATTTACAAGCACTGGCTTACTCTTATGCTTTATTACACTTTATCGACTACTATTACTTTACTACAAAACTCTTTGCTGCCTTTCAGGCTGAACCGATTAACATTTTGAACACTATAAATATGTAACAATTATTTAACTGAACTGAACTTGTTGTCGGACTTAGGGAAAACAACCGCCGCAGCCGATGTACCCCACTGTTTAAGCTGCATCAGCAACAATCACCAGAGGGAGCCTAATCAAAAAAAAAAAAAAGATTCTCTCTGATTGGCCGTTTTAAAAAATCTTAAATACAAACTTATTTATGATTGAGGAATTGAAAGGCGACCAATCGGTGAAAAGAGTTTATATTATTTTTGAGCCAACGCTCACAGAGTTCAATCAACATTTCATCAGTCTAGTTTCAATCTGCTTCAAGAGAACACCAGTTTTTTAAAAAGCCGCAAGCCATAGGCAAAATGTTGTCTTCCAGGCCAATAACAGTCGTCGTTTTCACCCATCTTACCGCTTCAAGAGGTTAAGAGGGACTCCACCAATTTTGACAATGACATACGTCGTTTTAACCCATTTTACCGCTGGAAGAGGTCAAAAGAGACATCCCCAATTTTCCAAATATAGGACGTCATTTTTTTCCTATTTTACCGCTGGAAGAGGTCAAAAGGGACTCCATTAATTTTGCCAATAACAGAACTGTAATAATTCTCCAAATAAACTGACCGTAATAATTCTCCAGCTGAACTGACTCGCATCGACCACCGTGCTGATATTAAAACTCCCAGTATTGGTTATAGATACTACTGTCGCCACGAGTATATTGAATTTCCCCGCTGACGCTTATATACATGATTCTTTGTAATCTATGCGTTGATGAATGAATGTTGATGAAGATGAATAATTATGGGCAGTGATGTTCTTTCACGCATGAAGTGAAGTACATATATAAAAATAACCTATTGTACACAATCATAGTGTTTTAATCCTCTGAAATCAGCAGAATCATCCTTTCTTTTTGCCGCGACTTGATTGATCTTGTTCTTCTCTCGGTCTACTTCCCAAGTATTTTCGCCTCATCACCCGTAACTGCTGGTAGCCGTACAACGTACAACGGCAAATGTAGCTGAGATCACCGGCTACGCCAGAATAAACGACATAAAAGTGACTATAAAAAACCACAGTAAGGGGAAAACACCAACACACAGACCGCAGAAGAATCGACAACTGTGTTTACACCTCAAAAGCCTAATGGTAATTAAGGGAGTACACTCTTCCCACGCAGATGAAGAAATCCTAGATGGAATTAAGAAACACCATTCATTAAGGTATCTGCGTTCAAATCGATCCCCTTTAAAGAAGTAGTTGCTGCTGGACCAGGATATCTACTGGGAGCACCTGAAATCAAATAACACAGTGCAATGTAGGAACTGCAAGCGATTTGGTCACATTGCACCCAACTGTGGGATGTAATATGTATGCGTGCAGTGTGACGCAAAGCATCAACCAGGGGAATGCCCGAGGAAAGAGAGCACAGGTTTCGAGGTACTTTGTGCTAACTGCAAGAAGCACTGATATTTAGCTAGCTACAAAGGGTGTACCCTTTATAAAGAAAAAGTAGCACAAAAACCCGAGGCTGTAGCTGCAAAGAAAGCGCAACAAGAGTTCACAGCCAAATCAGTGCGCACACTGACCAGGCCCACGATAAGTCTCGCAACAGTAGTGAAAGTAAATACATCACCCAAACTACCAGTGAACAATGTCCCAGCTGCACCACAGCCACGACATCGTCTTAGTTAGCGAAACCCGTCTGACAAGCAAAAATAATATCTTTTTTTAAGGATTTCTCTATTTTCACAGATCCGACGGTACAAATGGGAAACGGGGTACAGCCGCAGGAAGGCCAGCCACAGGAAGACCATCAACTGCACCAAGATCTTAGGTCCGAACCTTTTATTTGAGGCCACCGGAGTCGTAATCCATGTCACAGCCACGGAGACAATAATGGTCCTGAGCATCTACCACTGTCATAAAAGCAATGGTGCCAACATATATCATGATCTTGATGTGATTAATGCACCCTTATCAAGACATACTTATAGGGCCATAGGAGGTGACTTCAGTGTAAGACACCCTATGTGGCAGGACACAGAGTCAGATCGACAGTTGAAGCCATCATCAAATGGCTAGAGGAAAATGCGGACAGTCACTCCCCGATCGTGATTTCCCAGCCCAAGTCCACCTACCAAAGGAAACCATCGATACTAGATTTCTTTCTTGCTACCTCAAATCTTGTAAACATCCTACTAGACATTCGGAACTATTCCTGCCAGACGCTAACGAGTGAATTCGATCACGAGGTGGTGAAACTGGTAATCAACTTAAAAAGTCCAATATTTACCAACAGCCGACAAGAAGGGGACTTTATCAACCTACATCAGCTAAGCTACAAGAAGATATACTGGAGAACATACAAATACCACCGGTAATAAGGAACCTGACCAATACGGAGATTCGCACAGCGATTGAGGGACTCGAGAACTCAATCACCAACGCCTTAAAACAGCAAAAAATGCCCAGGAAAAGCAGAGATATCCCGTACATATCCAAAACTTTTATCACCACACGCAAAAGCTGAGGAAAAGGCTCCAGCGAATACACCACAGGGAGCCGAACACACGAGGCAGCGACTACCAAGCTGTACTCAGTGAGTTGAAATGCATGTTTCGGAACGCGGTACAAACGCAGAACAATATACAGCTGGAGAACAGGCTCCGCAAATACAGTTAGCACCGGACACATTCCGACAAATCCACCAAATCATCGGTAAGAGGAAGAAGCTGCCACAAACACTGACAACAAGGGAAGGAGAAGCAAACACACAAGCAGAAGCCTTTTCATCCTTTTTCGATTTCAACTTTCAACCATCACCGCTCGATGACCCGGAATTTGTCACAAAAATCAACACCTACGTCAATGCCCTTGAGAATTCATCCACACCACACATCATCTTCAGCGAAACCAAACCAGCGGACGACCCGACGGGAAATGATGACCTCACAACGACCGAAGAAATTGCGGGAATTTTTCAACATAGCCCAACGAGGAAGGCAACCGGGGCTGACAATATTTCGAATATCGTCCTAAAGCGAATGCCACAAACGGTGATGATTCTTCTCACAATCATAATGAACAATTGCATCAACAACTGCTACATTCCTAACAATAAAAAAAGGGGAACGCTGCCAATGTGTCAGGATACAGGCCTATATCGCTCTTGAGCAATATAAGCAAGATCCTGAAGAACCTGGTAGTGCGAAGACTAAAGCGATGAAACATCATTCCGGATATTTAGTTCGGATTTCGGGAAAAAACATTCAACTCTACATCTTCTAATGAAGTTCCACCACGATGTTGTAGCTACGCTGAACAATAACGAGGTCATATAAATAATAAATAATAAATAATAAATAATAAATAATAAATAATAAATAATAAATAATAAACAATAAATAGTACATACAGTTAAGGCTCGATATAGTGAACACGCAATATTTCATACAGGCTATCCTAAATAGTGAACAAACAAAATCTAGATATAGTGACCACTATTGTTTTATTTTCTTTGAACCTTTAACCATGAAAAAAACAGTCAATAGTGCATTTGGAAGTATGCATAAGTTAACATCGCCTAAATAAACAACAATTATCTGCGGTCAGCACAACAAGGACCAATGCACCGTTACGCAAATGCATAACGCAATCTTAGGTCAGAACACCAAAGATTTACAAATCCGTTGCTGCAATGCTGCTCTCTTGACACCGAATATAAGTGGTTTTTGGAGCAACGTATAAAACATGTGCCGGTGTGTGGTCTAGCCCTACAAGAAAGAAACAAAAGCCATTGCTATTAACACCGATATTAATAAAAATCAAGGCGGCTTCATTGCAAGTGATGGTTGGCTGCAGAAGTTTAAGAAGTGATATAATGTTCATACCTAAAGATATCAGGTGAAAAATTGTAATCTCAACCAGAACTGATTTGCCCTTTTAAGGAAAAACTCCGCGAGAAAATGTTGGTGGTGCAACAGGTTTATATTGGAAGCTTCTTCCGAGAGAGACATGCATATAGTGAAAAAACTACTCCAGGGCAAAAAACAGAAAAACAAGGGATTATATTTTTAGCGTATGCTAATGCTAAAGTTCCCCATAAAGTGAAACCTTTCGTCATAGGAAAAGTACAGAAAACTTTTTTTAAGGACTGGTTCCACAAACGGGTTACCAGTTAAAGCCTTGTTAATTTTGGACAATGCCTCCAGCCATCCTCCAGAACGTTCAAACTTCCACGGTTTAAACTCCCGATGGGAATTTGCTGGAAATTGCTGCTTTCAGACAAAATTTGTGAAGCTATTAAGAGAGTGTCAATAAAAGACGCTGTTTTTACCTTGGCTGCAGCATGGGACAAATTAGAATCTTCAGCCATTGCAAAAATGCTCGAAAAGCGTCATTTCGTTTGAAAATTACTCGAAAGATGATTTTAAGGATGAAGATGAAATCCCTCTCAGTATTCTTCGCAAAAGTTTATCATAGAATGCTAAAACAGTGGCCACGGAAGGAGTCATGTACCTTCTGAACCATTCAGTTTTTCCAAGATCCTTTTCAATTATTTAAGAAAGTACTTGAATGGGCAACTAACAATAAAATGGAACACAGGGATGTTTTGGTACTTAAAAAGTTGCAAGAAAAGGAGATATAAGTTTATAGAAAACCCAAACAAGATACAAACTATTTTAGCATAGCTATTTAACACAGCACATCGGATTGTTTATTAAGATCATGGAATGTCTTATTTTTGCCGTGTTTTACTATGTATTACGTATGAGTTGTCTTTCTTGAAGATAAAATATTCCTTTTTTATAAATACTTCTAGTAATTGGAATGGAAAATTGGTATTTTTTTCTAATGTTGATACGAATTGCACGTATAATCATACACATTTTGATGCAAGTAGTTTCAAGTAGTCTACTCTCGACAAAGTAAACAGGCCCAGTTTTTATTTGTTCACTATATCGAACGTGTGCTGCAAGGTGGGGGGACATATGTCATCACTGCTTGAAAAATCTCCTTGAAGATCATAATTGTGTTGTGAATATTCAGGAGTGATTTGCGATTAATTAAGGGACAAAGGATTTTTATAAGAATGTTAACCCTATCTGAAATCTGATGTATGTGTTTACCGAAAGTCAGTTTCTTCTCTAAGTACACTCCAAGGTTCTTAACAGAATCAACCCACGGTATAACAGTATTGCCTGTGTGGAGGGTTCCAGTAGGTAAGAAGCAACAAATCCTTCTTCTTGTAAAGAAGATAGCTCTGCATTGATTTTTATTTTCCAGTGCTTGTAGTATTCAGAAAATTGCTGGATTCCAATCTAAAGAATATACTCTATCATAGAACTAAGCTCGTGTGAAAAGTAAAGGGTGATTTTTTAGTTACTATCTTTTTGGCAACACTGGTTTAAACAGCTGACACACGTTTCGTGTTTTGTTTCACTGTCAAACATCTTCAGTTTGGTCTATAATTTAACCATGAATCGTCTTACAAACGAACAACGCTTGCAAATTATTGAATTTTATTATCAAAATGCGTGCTCTGTTAAGAAAGTTCATCGCGCGCTTTTTTACCGAAAAATTGTGTTCAGCGACGAAGCTCATTTATGTCTGAATGGGTACTCCCTTCGATTTGGGAGTGAATATCAGCCAGAAGCATTGCAAGAGCTATTATTGCATCCAAAAAAGTCACTGTTTGGTGCGGTTTATGGGCTGGTGGCATCATTGGTCCGTACTTCTTCAAAGATGATGCGAATCGTAATGTAACTGTGAATGGTGAGTGCTACCGTGAGATGATATCCAGAGACCTTGACTTGCATGACATGAGGTTTCAACAAGACGGTGGGACATGCCACACAGCACGCGCAACAATCTACTTATTGGGAGGCGAGTTCGGTGAACATTTTATTTCACGTTCGGGAGCGGTCAATTGGCCGCCTAGATCTTGCGATTTAACGCCTTTAGACTATTTTTTGTGGGTCTATGTTAAATCTCATGTCTATACAGACAAGCCCGCTTCAATTGACGCATTGGAAGACAACATTGAAGCATTTATTCGTGAGATACCGGCCGAAATGTTGGAAAGAGTATGCCAAAATTGGACTAAGTAGATGGACCATTTGAGGCGCAGTCAAGGTCACCATTTGCATGAAATAATCTTCAAACATTAAATTATATGGACCGTACTATCGATTCAAATAAAGATTTCATGAATTTTTCTGAATTTTTTTTTTTTTGAAAAACTTTCCTATAGCTTTTAAGAAATCACCCTTTATAAAGCCAATTCATCTGAATATAGTGCCATATCACAGTTTGCTACTCTGGGAAAATCAGTTAGAAACAGGGTGAATAGGATAGGGGCAAGAACTGATCCATGGCACTCCAGCTGGGTCAGGTACTGTTGAAGAAAAACTTCGAAAGCACGATTTAACAGAAAACTTCGAATGATTTTGACTAAATATTTTAGAATGTTTAGTCTAATAAGTTTGAATAAAGGCTTTTTCAGTATCGAGTTGGAATAATCCTATCGACTTTTTAAGATCAAACTGTTGTTAAAAATGCACCTACCTTCATTTTGATGACAAGACATTGCTGAAACCGTTTAATACTAATAGGTCTATAACTAGCCGGAATTGATGGGTTTAAACGTTCTGATCCGACAAGCACCAAGGAGAGTACACGTCATTGCAAATCGACAAGTCTATGTGGCTCGACAGTGGTATAAATAAGAAGGACGGCTGCACGAAGGGCTAATGGAGCATGTACTTTATTAGATTCAAATTCTGGGAAAAAGGTTTTCGCTTGAAATTCGTCGGAAGTGGTGCCTGATGGATAACACTACTGGACGACATTCAGCCAACCGAGTCCCAACTTATTACATGGTGCAATGATTGGCGACTAGGTGCTAACCGTCGTAATGTGAGGGTTGCAACGTTATTTTTTCCTTTTATCTTCCTTTCAGTACGATGTATGACAATTGAGCGAACAGTTAAATAACTCAGACTAGAAGTTGGCAAGAGAGTCCGGCGTCAGTAAGAGTGAGTTAGGGGCACAGTGAGTGAGGCGATTCATATTCTAAAAGTGAAGCATTTCATAGTGATACAGAAAGGAGAAACGTTTTTTTTTTTTTCTCAATAAGGACGGAGAAATTAAGGAAGGGTATTCTCACTTGATAGAGAGTATTTTCGATTCGAGGTGTTTTTATGTTTGTGAGTTGAGAGCGTACAGCCAGTAGCGTACATATGGTGAACAGGAGCAGGAAGCCGTCATCTGGAGGAAGCATCCCACGTCAGAGTCAAACGCACTAGACAAGTGCAAGGAGCCACAGGAGAGAACGCACAAATATTCGCTTATTCAGTATTTGGCAACCAATTTTTATTGGACACGCATAGGCAGTATCCAAGTCTGAGAGAAATTACTGTCAGAAAGCTGTAGTCAGGGTGGACCTGGCACTCAACCAACAAGCCTCTCCATCTAGCACGATCTCTGGCTAGCTTCCTCCAGTGCCGCACGCCCAATTGATTGAGGTCCTTCCCCACCTGGACGCAGCACCTTAAACGCGAGCGTTCTCTGTTGTCTTGTCCCACTGGTTCGGAGGCGAAGACTCTTCGGGCCGGAGATATATGTCCACGCGCTCTACTGACCCAGCCACCTTAGACTTTGGATCCATAGACGTCTGACTAGACTCATTCTCTGGGCTGTACAGTGAGTTCTCCAAGAACCGTCAACGCAAACAGGACCAAAGACCTGGTCTTGCATAAAGTCAGCTTGGTCCTTCGAGAGATGGCTCGTATGGTGTTCGTACTATTGACTGCGGAGCAGAGGTTGTTGTTTTTGTTGACTACCTCGAAGTTATAGCTGCCCATTGTGCCGCTCTGTCCATGATGTCTCATTGACGGCTCTATGTGATCTGTCAATTGCGTATGTTACACTGTTGCGTCTCTTCCAAATAGTTAACAGACCGTACCAATAATATTTTAAAACAAAATTAACATAAGCGCGGACATACACATATACAAATTTGGCGTCTAAGTGGTGTACCGTTCGTAAATTACACCACATTCCATAGACATGATCACACATACACCAGTAGAAACTATGGTGGATGAGGAAGCAGACACACATATATAGGGACAAGCCAGCTGCAAGATTTGAGGTACTGCAGAACCTTTATTCCTTTGTGCGATCTGCAATTCATATTTCCAAGAGGGTGATATGGGAAAAGAAGATCTCCGGACTTGGTGCCGTGCAAAGTGCACCCATCGAAAAGATAAGTATAGTGTGTTAAATCAAAAAGTATAGCCTCCATTCCCTCCAGACGCTCATCGAAATTGTCTTTACAGAAACGAAAGTTTCCCGAACTTCAGCGTCTGGAAGAAGAACGACAGATGGAGAAAGCGTTCTAACAACAAAAGTACAAGATCCTTGAGCAGCTGAATGATTGACAAGATTCTTCCGATTAAGAACTGCCACCAGATAATCTTGAAGTTCACCAATGGCTGAGATATATAAAAAATAATGCAGAGATGGGGGCATTCATTCAACTATACCAATCGACGCATTTTCTTCAACTGTGGTACCAGTGCGATAAGTCACCAAATAATAGATAAGATCACCGCTACGGTGGCTGTGAAATCAGCAGCTCAGAAATCAGTTACTACGCTTTTGGGAGCTGAGATGATCCGCTAGTATAATATCCAGGCAGCTGAAAAGCAACATCCAGACATCCGTTTCAAAAAGTTCAGCTAAACACAGCCCGTGCAATTGGAAATAAAGCCACCAGTTGCGGTTCCGTCGACGATTTTCGAGCACCCCACAAATAGATTTGAAAAGCCGGTAATGATAGCAAGGCCTACTGAAACGAGCATCAAGACACGAAGTATTACAAAAGAGCAAATTGTTGCCAGACAGGTAATATCCCGAGATCTTCGGCCCGTTAGCGGACGTCAGGAATGGCAAATGTTTATATCGACATATAAAACTTCCACCGAAATCTATGGATACTTGGACGAAGTGACCCTGCCACTTGCAAAGAAGCCTCTGGAGTCCCAGCCGCCATTGAAATCCTACGGATGTTGTATGGCAGACCGGAGATCATAATAAACCATCTTAATGCGGTAATAAGAAAAGAATCAGCACATAAGATAGAGAAACTGGAGACAGTAATTCAATTTGCACTAGTGGTAGAAAATTCCAAACTAATCGTTCATTCTTATAATTCGTGTCTGCTGCAAGAGTTCGTCGATAAGTTACCTTCCAATTGAAACTAGACTGGGCACGATACAAACAGAGGTTGTCAACCGTTAACATCCCGGCATTTGGATCCTGGATCTACAGTATAGGGAAATCTAAACATAAGAACGGGATATAATGTTGCATTTGCAAAAAGAAAAGTCATAACTTTCAAGGCTGCGAAACATTCCCAGAAGTGGCAATAGGTAAAGTTGAAGAAGCTCTGTCGGACATACCTGGAATGTCATGGAACTGGCAAATGTGAGTACCAAGAATTGTGTGGAGCCGACGTCATACGTTGTTCAATAAAGTTAAAAAGCCACAGCTGCTTGACGCAATGGCAGTGAATTCGAACCAATACTTAACCAATTCAGATAAAGAAGTATCAACATTGTTCCGCGTCCTACGTGTAATCCTCAGCTATGGGAACCTGAAGGTTGAAACGTTTGCGTTCTTTGACAATGGAACACCCTCATTGAAGAAGACCTAGCAACGACAACCGCTGAAAAAAGCTGAAGGCTGCCTGGAAAAAAAAAATTGTCCAAAAAATAGTCCTTAAAACAGTATATGGAGAAAGGGCACATCCGAAAGGACGAATTAATATCTGCCTGCCGATATTACCCGTCGTCAATAAAACCGAACCGGGAAAGTTCCGTATAGTGTGGGACGCCGCTGGCAAGGCAAATGGAATTTAATTTTTTTTATTTATTTATATATATATATAATTAAGTTTAGCCAAGTTTTTTTATAAGTTTTCTTGGCACATAATAAATTAATCAAGTTTGTCAAGAAAGACTAAAAAAAAAACAAGTAGATTAAGCCGAAAGGCACATTTATAATTTTAGATTAGATTAGCTTAGAGTACCCGCATAGGGTCAGTAGGTTAGAATTAAGAACAATTCATGAATTGTTAAGTTAGTTAAGCTAGTTTTAAGTTCTTTTGTCTAGCATGTAAGTTACTTTTACTTTACTTTTAATTTCCCATAATGACTTGCTGCTGAAAGAACCGGACCAACTGTCGTCGCTGATCTCTATCCTGATACGATTCAGAGAGAGACAAGGAGCCGTCTGCAGAGACATAGAGGACATGTTCCACCAAGTCCTCATTAGAGAAAAAGACCAACATTCACAGCAATTTCTCTAGCGGATGGACGAAACGAATCCAAAGCCCGAAACATTCGTTATGCAAGTGATGTCATTCGGTGCAACCTGCTCCGGTAACCGGCACAACTAGTTAAATGGAGAAATTGGATAAAACTACTACCGGAGGTGGAGAAGATTCGCATACTTCGCGCTATATCCAGAGAGGTTCACCAGATGATTCTAGCATCTAACTCCAGACCTTTGTTTATGCAAGTGAGAACGCCTATGCTGCCGTGATCTATCACAGGATAGAAAGTTCGCAAGGTGTTGAATGCTGTCTCCACTAAAAGGACTTTCCATTCCTAGAATGGAGCTTGGAGCAGCGTAACTCGGAACAGATTGGCTAATGGAACTCAGGAAGCTTTGTCACTTAAAATAACTTCAAGGCAGTTCTGGACAGATTCGAAAGTTGTCATGGCTTGGCTTAGCTCCGATCAGCGAAAATACAAACAGTTCGTCGCCTTTCATATAGGATAAATCCTGGAAAACTTAGAGGTTGGAGAATGGCGTTGGCATCCTACAAAATTGTACGCTTCCGACGCAGCAACCGAATGGAAACCAAATCCATGTCTTCGTTCTGGATGCAGCTGGTATCGAGGGCCAGAATTTCTGTGTCTTGCTCCATTGTTCAACCGAGATGGAGAGCAAAGGTCATATGATACATACTCCACAAGAAAACAATTGACGTGGAAAAGTTTTCCCAATGGAAAAGAGTGGTGAGAATTTCATCATTCGTTTACCGATTTATATTCATCCTCAGAGTCGTCGAGAAGCTATTTCATAGTGTCTATCCTAAAGGTAAATTGACAAAATTCCGAAACGCGGCAGATCTCCGAATTCCGAGGGTATATCCAATCCCTACCTCGCAGCATGAGTGGTACCAGTGCGGGTAAAAAGGACCCACGGGCTAATTTTTGTAGTCCATTCCAGTGTTTGCTTGACGCGGATGAAATGGACGAAGTTATCAGAAAACTAGTGACTATGTGCATAGTTTCATGAAACCTATTTATATTCCACCAAACCTATTTCATTAAAATTATTTTTATTTATTAACCATAGGAATAAAAATCACTCTGATATAAAGAGTGAAAAGCCATTCAAAGTAATGTTACATGGACTTGATAACATTGAAGCAAACACATTAAAGCTTGTTTGAAGTGTATTGACGTTAAGAAAATCACAAGGAACTACGAGAGATATAGTGACAATTTGTACTTAGTTTCGCTTGAAAATGGATCAAACAAATGAATTGATCTTAAGAAAAATATCCGATCCGTTTTGCACACACAAGTGCCTTGGAGCTTTCAAAAGAAAATTAAAGGCAAACTGACACCACTAAACACACGGGAGACTAATACTCACCAAACAACAGGTTTGAACAATATTTTAGCAACAAAATTTTTGTATTCTAATGATGATCAGTAATAATATGGTAGATAGTAATTTAAATATAGTAACATGGAACGGGGAATTCGAAATAAAAGCGCGGAATTCATAAACTTTTTGAATTCAAAATACGTAGACTTAGCTTTAGTGACCGAGAATTGGTTAAACCAAGATCATAATCTATCTATAATACACCAAACTTTAAATGCTATCGAATTGATAGAACTACTACACCTAGTGGTGATGTAGCTGTGACACTCCTACCAGAACACAATTGGTACTAAGCCTAGGTATCAAAGTGAAATTAAATAATCAAAGAACTTTAAAAGTTTTCTGTGTCTACTTTCCTGGTGGCATTGTATCAGATATAAAAAAAATAGTTTAAGAAATGATTTGCGTAAGTTGTTTTCCTTGCATGACGATTTCTTAATCGGAGTTGATTTAAACTTCCGATTAAGAATTCAATAAATAAAGCTTCAACATGTTAATACAGTTAGATCAAATAACAATAAGCAAGATGTTGACTCTCTCGTTAACACCTTTACAAAACACATCTTGGATTCTGCTGACGAAAGTATACCAAAGGTAACTAACAAAAATTCTTTCAAACTCCCATGGCATATTTTAAATCTAAAACCCTTTTTTTAGGAACCAGATGAAATACCTAAGCAACGTTATCAACAAACATATTTCTCAGTTGCGAAATAAGTCCTGGAATAAGAAGCTTCAAGATTTAGACAGGAATAGTCCGAAATAAGAATAAAACATTTAAATATTTCTTTTACGGACAGTGAGAAAGCCATTGCTCTAGCCGTAACTTTTGAGCGTAACCATTGCATATCGCAACATTTGGGTGATGCGCATACAAACTCTGTGGTTGATAGTTCGGTTGAGAGACTAAGAATACGGAACATAAATACACCTGTAGGTGATTACGTAAACGAAGAAGAGATCTTGTTTTTTATGAATAATAAGGTAATTAGAAAGTCTGGAGGATTAGATCATGTAAGAAAAATCTATTTTAATTACCAAAAAGGGGGATCAAAATGATGGTGTATATTATTAACTCCTGCCTTAAAATGCACTAAGATCAAATAGAAGCTTGCCAAAGTCTTACCCATATTAAAAGCAGGTAATTTGACGGTGAATCGGGATAGTTATCGACCAATAAGCCTATTAAGTAACTTGATTTATGAAAAAATCGAATGGAATCTGTTCAAATCTTTCCGAATGAACAGTTTGGTTTTAGACGCAACCACAACACTGCCTATCAAGTATATTTCTTTATTTCTTTTATTTCTTTATTTCTTTTATTTCTTTATTTCTTTATTTCATCTACCGAGTTAACTCTCTTACAGATTGCAGATATATGTATAATGTATTTTAATTTAAGTATTTTAATAATAATAAGGGAATATTTCTTATATAATTATTTAAGTCAGTAAATAGCTAGTTATAATAAATACAATTAAATAGACGTATGAACTGAACACCCAACAAAATATAGTTGTCTAACAACAGTTTGAAATTTAAACATATTTAACTAAGGCACGAAATGACTTTTATTCAGAGATTTGGAATTGAATTTTCAAATTTCAGTCTATCATCACATAGATCTATTTCGATACAAGCAGAATTAAAATTTAGAATGCATTTTATATGCGGCTCATTAAAACCATAATTATATTAGTGTCTTGGTTGGAATAACAGGTTTCTTAATCGAAGATTTCTTTCAGGGGCATACAGTTTAACACATTATAGATTGAATACTTCGTCTTTTTTCTAGTGTATCTAGTCCTATTAAGGCACATCTTATTTGATAAGGAGGCATAGATTCAAGGTTCCAATTCATTCTTTTTATAACGAATCTCGTAAAGGACTTTTGAACCTTTTCTAAACGTAACAAGTGTTTTGCATACGATGGAGACCATATTACGGAACAGTATTCCAGATACGGACGTACAAGAGACATGTAAACTGACTTTAGGGCATACGGATTAGAAAATTCATAACAAGAACGTTTAAGAAACCCAAGCATTGAGTTTGCTTTAGCAAGTACTTAGTCGATATGAAATGAGAACTTCAATTTCGTATCAAAAATTATACCAAGGTCTTTAATTTCTTTAGTTTTTCTCGTTAGAGTCATCTCATATATAGTATATTCACAGAAAATTGGCAACAAAATATAAATCAAAATACAAAATTGGCAACAACGAATGACATTTATTTACATTTAACTCCAGATGGTTGATATCACACCATTTGAATAACGTGACTAAATCATTTTGAATTTTTTTACAGTCTTGGATGTTTGCAACACACAGACAAATATTTAAATCGCCAGCATACATTAAACAATTAACATATTTAAAAATTGACGGACTATCATTAACAAATAAAATAAATAGTAATGGCCCTAAGTGACTGCCTTGGGGAACACCAGATAACACCTTGATAATTCTATATTGACAAGTAACAATTTTCACAGTTTGAGTCCTATTAGATAGGTAACTCGAAATCCCGTTAAGGGATGTAGAATGAATACCAAAGGACTTTAATTTATTTACCAAGACTGTATGACATACTGCGTCAAAAACTTTACTAAAATCTGTCAAAACCACATCAACTTGATGTCCTGACTCTACGGAATCAAAAATATATTTCGTGAATAAAGTCAAATTAGTTAAGGTGGATCTTCCAGACATAAACCCATGTTGTTGTAAGCATACTCTTTCTTTAGTAGTAAAGTAAAGATTTTTTGTAACAATTAATTCGAACAATTTCGGAATGGCGGAAAGCTTTGAGATACCTCTATAGTTCTCAACTTTTTTTCGAGGTCCGGATTTGTACATAGGTATTATAAATGAGCTTTTCCATTCTTCCAAAAATGTTCCAGAGGACAAAGATAAATTAAACATAATTATTAATGGAAAAGACAAGGATACATTACACTGCTTAAGAACTATAGACGGTACATTGTCAGGACCAGCACTTACACATGAATTTAGGGATTTAATTCCTTGTAATATATCATCTGTAGACAAACAGAGTGATCCGATACTCATATTATATACATCTTCATTTGGAGAAGGTGTATTAATATTTGAATGATCAACGTACAATGTTTCGAAGAATTTTGCAAATAGCTCGCAGGTTGTCTCAATGTTATGAGATATAATCCCTTCGAACTCCATATTTTGAAAATAATCCTTCGACTTCCTTTTATTATTAAAAAATACCCAGAAACCTTTAGGATTGCAAGAGATATTAGACTGAGTATTCAATATATACTGTTTATACAGAAATTTGTTCAAATATTCATATTCTCGGCGTAATTGGCAAAACCGCTTTCTATTAAATTCTGTATTGGAATTTTTCCATTGTTTGAAAGCTTTGTTTTTTGCATTTTTCAGATTAACCAACCTTTTATTATGCCACGGCTGCTTAAAATAGTCTCTTTTCTTAATCAATGCTATAAACTGAGTAAATCCGAGTTCCAATATATTGAGGTCTGCCACATACATATCTTTAAGGTTTTATCCAGAAAAATGCTCAACCAATCAACTGACACTAAATAATTATTGAAGCCTTTCTAGTTACCTTTGGCAAAATTATATCCAGTTTCATAAATATTTTTGTTTCGTTTTATTACTGAAGGAACGCAATATTCGACATTTAAACATAGAGCTACGTGATGAATAGAATTTTTCATTAATTGACATACAATTTCTCTGACAGAACAGTTAATGCAATCATTTGCAAATATTAAATCGCGAATTCTATAGATAGAGTTTTGACAATCATTCAATTGGAACAAATTACAAGCAAACATAGCTTCAATCAACAAAAATTCACAGTCCGTTTTCATGGTTTATGGGATTAAACACTTATCTTCTGGTGAGTAAGACCATTTGATGTCACCAAGCTTGAAATCGCCCCTAACGATGAGGTGCTTCTTATCGATCAGCTGATCAGCGACAAACTCGATGTTGCAACATGTCGCTCATATACACATAATGGACTGTCAGGTGGAATGTAACTCGCAATAATAACAATCTTTTCTCGCACCGATTCCCTCTCACAGATGTTGATAGCAACACACAGTTGTTCACTCGCGAAGTCATCATAAGGAAGGGCAATGACATGCATTGGTAGAGTTGACCGTACAGCAATTAATACACCTCCACCGCGAAGATAACCACTTCTTGCTGAGCGATCAACACGGTGGACTGTGTAGTATTCGTCAAAGTACTCCGCCATTGAGTAATCACTATTCAGCCAAGTTTCAGTGAGATGAATCATTAAATGAGACAGTATGAGAAATGTTTTGCTCATTGTTTACTTTCCAGCAATTGCACTCTAATTTTTTGGAAAAAAAACGAAACTCTCTTATCCGAACATTCAGCGGCCATTTGTCAGCTTCCATAGCTTCACTAATGATGTACACCAAGACGAAAGTTTATAAATTTGAATGTTGAGAGATCAGCCACCAGTTAGGTGGTGTCTTTTCATATGATTTTTTTGCTTCTCTTTTTGTCTCTCCTCGTTTGAGCACTGTTCCATTCAAAAATCGACCGGATGATTTTACCTGATATTGGAAAGGCCTTTAACTGTGTCTGGCATAATGGATTGATACATAAAATGATAAAACTAAACTTTCCTTCTTATCTGTGGAATATAATCCTAAATGTTCTGTATGATCGTCGTTTTCAAGTGCATATCAATAGTGGCGTATCTAATGTAGTCTACTTGAAGTCCAGAGCCCATTCTCTATAATTTATATTGCTCAGACCTTCCAGATCTGCCTGAATGTGGATTAGCTGTTTTTGCTTATAACACAGTAGTATTTTCATCCCATGCATTTGCTCTCAATATTGAGATCAATCTAAAATATGCGATGGAAATACTAGAAATGTATATTAATAAATGGAAGATCCAATTAAACAAGAACAAACTGCAAGCTATCTTTTTCACTAGAAAAAGGAAAGCTTGTTGTTTGCCCTCTTCTAACTTACAGATATCTGCCAAATATTGAGGTATCCATCTTGATTCCAAAGTAACACTCCAGGAACACATCTCACAGACTGTTAATAAGTTTAATAATGCAACGAGAGTCCTTTAAACATTTATAAATAGAATATTATCACTTCCTCTGCCAAACAAAATAATTATATTTTAAGTTTCATTTCAAGCTATTCTTCCTTATGTTTGTTCAGTTTGGGAAAGTTCCGCCTATTGCCACATAAAAAAATTACAAGTAGCTCAGAATAAAGTTCTAAAGTTAATATTAAGCGTGCCATGGGATTATCCTACTTTACACCTTCATAGAAGAGTGGGTGTTGAATTTGTTTCTGAGAGAATATCCAAAATCACTGAAAAGTTTATGTATTCTTGCGCTTTTGCTGACAATCCCCTAGTTAATGATCTGTTTGCAACAACTAGTCCAAATGTATTGTATGATATATTTATTTATATTAACTTGTTTGTTCGTTTATTTAATTATTTTTGCATTTTCATTTTAATTATTTGTTTACTTGTTTATTTACTCATTAGTTTATATATCTATTTATTAATTTATTTCATAATTAATTTATTTATTTCATTGTATTCATTTATTTGTATTTATTTATTTATTTATTTACTTATTCATTTTAATTTGTTTTACTTATATTGAAGGTTTTGTCGTGTTTCCTTCAAAATTCAAATTCTTGTTTAGTTACCTTTTTTAAATTTTTGTAATAACTTCTTAGAGTAAATATTTATAATGAAAACATCTAATCTCTGTGATATTACTAGATAATAAGACTAAATAAGACTATCTATCTATCTATGTTCATCCTCAAAAACCGGCTCAGCCCCTACCTAGATGTAAATATAATCTTAAGGATCTGCAGACCAACTTTCACACCCTCTTCGAATTTTCCATACCTGGGACGACCCATCATACCTCCAAGAGACCATTATATAACGAATCTTATCATCAAATCGCATCACGACAAATTTTACCACTTGAACAATGAAACCGCAGTGAACCAAATACGCCAGCGTTTCCAAGTCCCATCCCTACGAACAGCTACGAAGAAGCTATTACTGTAGAATCCGCGGAGCCAAACCGTTCGATCCATATAGAGATTGCGTCAACATTGTCAATAGACTCATGCATTCACAGCCTACGAAAGTTCATCGCGCGTAGGGGTACTACACTAGAGATCTATAGAGACAACGGCACCAATTTCCGAGGAGCAAGCCGGCAACTGCGAAAAGACTGTAATGAGATCGACCATCAGACATCAGCTAAAAGTTTCATCAGCTCAACGACTAAATGGATTTTAATCCCACCAGCATCTCCTCATATGAAAGGAAGCTGGGAACGTATGGTAAGATCAGTAAAAAATGTTCTCACTCCAAGTCTTGCCCAACAGAACTCCAACAGAGGATGAGTTGTATAGTCTGCTACCGGAAGAGGCCACCGTAAACTCTAGCCCATTAACATACCTCCCGGTAGACTCCGAGGAGTATAAGGCGTTGACGCCCAACCACTTCCTTTTGGGATCATCCAACGGCGCTAAGTCAATTGTACCTTTCACCGATGAAGGATGCGTATGGATCGCCAATGCCTTCCGGATGCAAGAGTACCTACCAACTATCACAAGACACACAAAATCGTTTCAAACGTTTCTACTTCGCATTTCACATCGAACCAACGAAAAGGTTCTCAGACGAAGAATGGACATCGCAAAAGAAAACAAAATTTTTAGAGTATTTTTCAAATAGATACACAGTTTGGTTTTGTTTCAATGTTCGTTTTTCATAAACTAGTGTCAATAAAGAATTTCTGTGAAAAGTGTGTCTGAATTGCGTCTCGTCCAAATAGTAAACAATCCGTAATAACGTAAATGTCCTCCGCGAATGCTAACAGTTGAGCGGACTTCTGGAAAGTTTCAATGAGTTTGTTACCGACCTTGATGGAGCACCGAGAACTCTCAATTGCAATTCTGCACAACCTGACGAGTTTGGCAGGAAACTGGGGAATAAGTTATGGGTGTCGATCTGAACTTCTTGGGTATTTTTTCAGAGTCTGCCGTAATGTTAGAATCTGGTCGATCGTGGACTTCCCCGGCCTGACAAACGACAGAAAGGATCTTGTATGGGATGTTAAGGAGACTTCTCCCTTTTGTCGCATCCCGATTGTTCGTAGAGCTCACGACCAGCTCTCGTTAATCGTCGCTTTGTAGGCTTCCAACTTGTCTGCATATGCCGGCTTGCACTCGTCGTTAAACGTTTTTTCTAGGTGGTGTCGTAAAACCCAGCACATCAGTGGACGCTATTTTATGACTTCTTGACAGTCCTTCCGATTTTTGCGCAGGCGGCGACGATATTATACTTAGAGAGATATTCCGACTTAGAGAGAGATCGTAACTTTCCGACGTCAAACCGTGGTGTCCTTTCTCGACTCCGCTGTTCTGTTGGTATCCGAGTTCTTACCTGAGTTTTTTTTATGGATGTTGAGGTGTGGAAACCGCGTGCTAGCTACTGAAAGATTACGTCCCGTGACAAAATCCACCACCCTGAGTCCATTATCGGATGTGGTATCGTGCAGGCTGTGTTTCCCGATGACTATAGCAAAGATGTCTTCCTTACCAAGGTTTGGGCTATAATCTCCTAGAGCGATCTTGTTGTCGAAGCTGAGCCACTGACCGTATGTCCTTTTTAGGAGATCAAAGAAGTCATCCTTGCTGTTGTCATATTCGTCCTGAATTAAGCCTTGCCCGGCCCATTACATTTCAGTTTCTGGATTGCGGTGATGTCTGCTTTGTGGCAGTCCAGGGCCTCCGCCAGTTCTTCGGCTGCAAGTAGTCCGTTAAGGGACCTAACATTTCACGTGCAGAACAGAAAGAAAATCGCTGGCTTTGTTTCGTTTGCTGGGGTTGTGAACATAATGTGACGTGAATGGTAAAACGCGTATAAGATGCGTATAAGATAATCAGGACACCAACGCCATCTATACGAAATTAGAAGAACGATCAACTCCGGATTTTAATTGGCCTTTGAAGTTCGATAAATTGTTTATATTTTCGGCTGAACAGTTTGTGTTGGATAAAGACAATTGGTGTCCTTCGTAGAGTCGTCTACATTTCATTAATAACTCAACACTAACCCTTGAAACATGGAGTTATTCGCTTTGTATTGTTCACCCTATTGATCTTCAAATATATTTTTTCATTCGTTATTTTAATTTCTAGGGAAACTGGTGCGTTATTTTTTGTACTAATAAGTTATGGGCCCAGAGTATGCAAACAAAATTCTAAAGAAAAAGAAAATAATTTTACCAAGCATTAAACAAAATTAAAATGAATTAAAATTGAATAAAAATGACACACGTAATTCCATTTCAACACGTTGTCGAAAAGCAACTACGAGACATGGAAGATACATATGGAAGACATTTTAATTAGAAACGAAGCATGGCCAGGGAAATACCAAAACCCAAAATGGAGGCAAGTTGATGCAAATAGATGCATGGATGATACAAGACCGCAAGGCAAGTGCAAGCTTGATGGAAAGATTCGGTTGTTCGTGAGTGCTTGTATGAGGTCATGAGTCCCAGTACAGAAAATTGTATTCCAATAAGATCTTATACAACAGGGCAAACCTGATACGAGTGCACAATTTCCTAGTGAAGTTGATTCGAGGTCATACTGCCAGAGCGATGAACTCGGTCAATAACTTGATCTCGGGGGCTTACTACCCCAACTCAATTGGATGGGCGACTCAACCACGACCGCTCCGTTGCACAACGAGCTGAGGAAGGCCTCCTCCGAATCAGTAAAGTGGTATCAAGGCGGGATGTGCGTTTAGGGTAGTGTGTTAAGGTAGTTATTATGGGTTCCTACTGTTGAAAGGTTTTCACCTAGAAATATGCTACAGATTCGTCATGGGAGGTGGGCGTATGGGGCATTGATCGTGACGTCGCTAGAATCCTGTGATTGTTACATCATCTCAGTAGCGCTGAGTGTAGGGTGCATGGTTGTAGCGCAGGGCTGGCAGCTTCAATAGCGACATAGGGCGAGTGCGACTTCCAAACTTTCTTGTTTTGTTTTTTCTTCCTTCGGGTGCGAACTTGTTGGTGTTCCTTTGGTTTTCTCCTTTTCAAGGACGCGAGGTGTTCCTAGTGTCGATGATGGAAGGATAGCGGTCTCCTTGATCGGGTAATCGATCCAACAGACGTTCGTCCCGCCAGGAGAACGAAAGAGTGAACATTTGATCGGGATGTCGTGGGTGGCTTGGGATGTCGAAAATTGTGGCGTGGTTGGAGACGAGTAAGTTTCGGGAGTTGGTGAGAAGCTACGGATTTGATCGGACTTGCTAGTTCCCGGCAGGCTGGCCGCGGAATTAAAAAAAAAGAAACGCACGGGAGGTCGAACAGTAGAGGAGTCGGGGCTTGCTAGCTTTTCAATTATAAACTACCCTATTTTGTTTCCCTGTATGTGATTTTGTATTTTTTTACCTCGAGAAACTATGATGTTCGTTAGCCGAAGGCGGTGCGCGAGAATTTCTTGTGTTGTTGACTGCGACGGTTCACCGGTGTAGGGTTGCATTTCGGAGTTAGTTTTTTTTTTTGCTTTTTTTGTGTTTCTGTTTCCCTTGGTGTCCTGACTTTGTGGTACTTGTCCTTTCCTAAATCAATTACATTTTAGAAATTATTTGCTGTGAATTCTATTTATTATTTTTATTTGTTATTGTTTTTCTTTTTTTTTACTACCGAATAAATATTGTTAGTTAGTAAGCTAGATTTAAGAATTCATGAATAAATTTTAAACAGTGAAGTCCTTTTTTTCCTTCCATTCTCCTTGTTGTCTTAGTGTTGGGCTTCCACTATTTTTTTTTTTCTGGGTAGGGTGCAAGTCTTACGGAAAGATTGGATTCCCCCCTAGTCGCAGTTCTAGAGGTAAGAAGCGTTGTGAGCGGAAGAGCAACTGCGTGGCGCTCTAAATTACCATCAACAACCTACGGCCTATCTCCATTGAGCGGCAGGCGTTCTTCCGCCCAACTCCAATCGGTTTCGGGGATTTCGTCGGTAACATAGTTTTTAAAATATAAATAGTGAGAAAAGGGAAGAACACTAAACACACGCGTACACATGTGTGTACCTATGTTCATATATTGTACATAATGTTAGTACATATATATACATATGTGTATATCATTATATACACATATGTATATGTATGTCGTTTAACTTAAGTTAGTTTAAGTTATTTTTAAGGTAGTATGTAAGTTAGTATGTAGGTTTTAATAAAAATAATATAGTTCAGTTATTAAGTTTTTGCAATTTTTCTTAAATTAGTTGTACCTATAAATATATTTTCCTTAGTTAAAAAAGCAAAGTTAGGTTGAGTCGAAAGACATAGATTAAGATTAAGTTTAGCTTAGAGAGCCCGCCAAGGGCAAGTCAGTTAAAATAGAATCATTGTTCGTCCAACTCGTTTTAAGCATTTTTGTCTAGTATGTAAGTATTCAATGAATTGATTAATGAAAATGAATTAAAAAAAAACGCAGGGTAAAATCCGAGAATGCATAACCTCCAGAGACATTTGGCTTAAACTCTTACATCGATGAAATTGTGAATGAAAGACGGTTCCTCGATAGCTGATGCCCATCACATCTCTGGAAAAATAAGACAATGCTCAAAAATATTCAGTTGACACAATCTACGCAAACCAGAAACGTGACGTTCTCCATATTCCATATATTCCCACTAGTCTGATATACATCGCTAAAATTGTGGATAAAGATCAAGTGTTGTTTACTAAAAAGAGAGCCACAATCAGAAAACAAATGGGAAATATGAAAATTGTGGCAGATCGCAGCAGAGATTATTATTATTTTACTTGCGTGCAGACGACACCAAGGTGAACTTGCATCAATCAAAAGAGCTGAAAATCTAGAAACCTGGAAACGAAACCTTGGGCATCTAAATGCACACGCAATGATACTTATGTCCTAAAACAATGCGAAGCGTGTGTAGTATGAACCAGAAATAATATGATAGAGATGCGAAACTTCTACCTCTGTTGCCCATTAAAATGTCTGACAACCATTTTTTATATCGTTTTCTAAAGCCAAATTGACCAATCGACATTAAAGTTATTTCGTGGATAGCTGTCAAAAATTCATGAATAACTGTCAAAAAGCCTCTGAAATTCGTCGATGGATTAGGTGACCCCTAGTGAAGTTGGGCATCTCTATCATACTTCATTTCTATCTAACAACCAACAAAAAACATTTACAACGCGAACAAAACGCTTAAAACACCTGCTATAGGAAACTTTGATGATATCGCCTCTTTCAGGAGGAATTTTTGTTGGTTACTTCAAAACATAGGAAAGTTATAGTCTAGGTTACATGAAAAACGAAAATCTACATATCCAGGGATGTAACATTTTTAATAGATTTTAAAAATAATAGCAACATTAGAGATTTTACTTTTACTACGATTAATTCATCTATATAATATTATATATGTAATATTACATATTTTTTATATATATTACTCTATAATTTTTTATAATAAATCTGAAACACCCAGAACGACCAGTAGAAATACGAAATCTAAATCTCGCAAATGATATTTGGACTGTTGTGGATAAGCAATTACAATTGGTTGCAGAATGGTAGAAATATGTGAAATCCGGACGGTACGTTGACATAAAGCCAGACTCTTTGCAAGAAGTTTTACCCAAAAACCAGGAGTTGACTTCCATGACACATTTGCTCCCGCAGCGAGACTTAGCTTGTTAAGGCTTTTAATTGGCCTTGCAGCAAGTTATTACCTATTTATTCATCAGATTGACATTACATCAGTATACCTGAATGGCACAATCGACGGAGATATTTAATTTTAGAGAAGATGTGAAACTCTGAATCTGGCAAGAACTTACGAAGAAAGTCTTCTGGACAAAATTCAAGAAAGTGGTGAGAAAGTTTGCGAGTTTAAGAAGGCCAAAACAATGCGGTCGCCAATGGAACGTCAAGATTAGTGTGACCTTCGAAAGTGTTGGATTGAACCCCAAAACTTTCGACTCTTGTATTTACACTGACGCGGACAAGAAGATTTTCATTTTACTCTACGTAGACGCCATTCTTATTTTTTTTGTTCTAATTTGTTGTTAAAAGTAAACTCACCAACTCTGGTAGAGGCAAAGTAAGTAAGGGATACAAGTGGAATTGAATTGTTGCAAAGCGGATACATCAAGGACATACTAAATAAGTTTCTTATGGAGGAGAGTAAGCCCGTTTTTTCACCTTAAGGAATTGTGTTTTGAAAATATGTGCAACATAAAGATGTACAACGACAATCAAGGAGCTCTGAAACTTGCTCAGAAATGTTTTCCACTCCCTGTCGAAGCACATCGACATCATAGATTACCTAATAATAATTAGGTTATCTGTGATCGACATTAGATATCATTTTATTAGCCATGCACTGAAAAACTAGCCGATATTTCTCATCAAATGCCTGCCAAGACTAAATCATGTGTGGCGCTTATTAGGACTTGGGCTTCACAATCTTCCCGGCCACGAATTGAGAGGGAGATTGGTTGTGGTGCCTGGATCTGACACCAACTAAGTTTTGCTCTCTAAGCACAGGGAGGAAATTAAAATAGTTTATTGATATGTTACATAGTTGTCACTTTGATTTGTGTGTATGTGTGGGTGCATTAAATGGTGCCAATTGTAAAGGTGCCAATTGTGCAGTGCCCTGTTGTGACACCGGTGAGCATCCTGAGTGGAGATCTGCTGAATCTAAGCAGATTGAGTGATCGTTTGATATTAAGCGATGGCCATATTTCCTTAGTTTTAAGACAAGTGGTACCTTCTAGACAATTACGAATAGTGACGTTGATTGTGTGTATTTTTAGTAGATGGTATGCTGTAGCGATTGACAAGGTGGAAAACCTAATATTGTTTGGGTGGTGAATGTGCCATACCTAGCGAGTTCGTCAGCTTTGCAATTCCCCGGTACGTCACACTGTCCCGGCACCCACATGAGGTGTATGTTAAAATGCTCAGCCATCTCGTTAAGAGACAGCCTGCAATTAGGGGCTGTTTTCGAATTAAGCATGACATTGTCCAAGGACTTGATTGCAGCCTAACTGTCCGAAAAGATGGTGATATCTCTTTTGAATATTACGTTGTTCTTGAGCTAGGACAACGCCTCCTTTATCGCAATGGTTTCTGCCTGGAATACGCTACAGTGATCAGGGAGCCTCAGGGAGATAGCTATGTTAATGTCTTGAGAATAGGCACCAGCACCTACACCCTCGTTTGTCTTCGACCCATCAGTGAAGATGCGCAGGGGCTCAGAGAGCGCATGTTTATCAGATATGCAGTCTAGTCTGGAGGGGATGCTGGTGGAGAATTTCCCACCAGACAGCTGTATTTATTGCTGTCCACCAAACGGAGACTCCATACAGAAGTGTCGGTCTGACAATTGAGATGAAGATCCAATGGGTGATGCGTGGTTGTAATCCCCATTTACAGTCTATGGCTTTTTACAGCTGAACAGGTCAGAAGAATCCTTCTTGACCCTCTCCTGGATATTGAGTTTCCAGCTTAGCTTATTGTCGATGATGAGACCCAACAATTTTGCACTGGTAGTTAGTTGTAAAGTGGTGCCGCACAGCTTGGGGGTCAAATTGAGGGATTTTGTACCTTCTGGTGGATAGTTCGAGATCCGTTTTCTAGGGATTAACACTGAGGCCGCATGTTTGTATCCATGCTTCTAGGGTATTGAGGGCATTCTGCATTACGTCTTTTAAGGTAGAGACGAATTTGCCAGTTGTAGCTATCGCAACATCGTCCGCATATGCAACAACTTTACACCCAGCCTCTTCCAGTATTAGTAGCAGCTCATTAAACGCTACGTTCCAAAGAAGGGGCGAGAGTACACCACCTTGCGGGGTTCCTCTATAAACTCCTCTGCGGGTCGAAGCATCTCCCAGATTAGAATGGATTACCCTGCTGGTGAGTAGCTTTGAGTTCGATGTTATTGAATGCACCTTTTCTGTCAAGAAATGCCACAAGGGTATATTCTTTGTAGTGAAGAGATTTTCAATTGTTTCTATTAAGGAGTGTAGGGCTATCTCCACAGACTTGCCCTTATTGTAGAGATGAGAGTCTGGACGAAGGGATAGTTTGCCTAATATATTGATCTATTAGTTTGTCCACGGTCTTCAGGAGAAAAGAAGAGAGACTGATGAGAGCATTTCCCTGCTTTTGAGATAAAAACTACTTTTACCGTCTTCCAAGGGTTGGGAACATGGCCTAGTGTCATGCAACCTCTGAAGATGTTAAACAGCCGTGGCATTATAAGGTCCGCCGTTTTTTGGAGTTCCGCAGATGATGCCTTTTAAGACCCCTGACTTAAAGGGTTTATATATGCAGACTTTTGGCGTACTATCATCTCTTAAAAAGAAGAGGTTGTATTGATGAGTGCTGAGCCGTCTGACGATATCATTGACCACCCAGGGTTCTTGGGCCAGGACGATATCTTCTCCGTGGGTGTTAAGACGGATAAGAAGAGCGGGGTGCTGCTCAGCTCTAGGTCAGGGAGGCCGAATGAGTCAGCATCATGACTTGAGCTGCCTTGGACGGGAGTTGCTACCTCCTCCACCTGCATCGGTACCGTTTTGGTTGACAGAGTTTCCCCCGCAATAGCAGATGAAGTAGAGGATTCCTCCCCGTCCTTCTTATAGACCTTTAAAGCGATCATCCCAAAGCTGTAGTGAATCACACCTTCCGACTTGGCTAAGGAGCCCAGTGATTAATTGTTGATCATTATCACTGCAGCCCTGGTTTCTCCTTTGGTCTCCTCTAACTTTGCGAACCACCAATTGTGCGCAGGAAGGTCTGAGTTGCATATCATTATAAAGTAGTCCTATGTCTACTGGGGACTTGACTACTGGGGACTTGATCCTTAGCACCCCGAGCCGCGCACCCTTCCACACCTCTCCCAGTCTGTTAATGGCTGATTTGAATTGGTCAGCCGACCTTTGGGACTCATCAACCGAGTTGCCCAAGCTATCAAGCGTTTTTTCTCCTCGGTTAGCTTTTCCGGGGGAATTCCTTTACGGCTGTGATGTAGAGCGCCTCTCCTTGTACCTTTTGTAGGAATGTCCAATGGCCTTCAAGGGAAGGCTATTCTGCGGGCAGGATTTGCAGGAAGGAAGGTGGTTTTTGTCTCGGCTCCACGCGGCTTTTGACAGTCATTGGGGCAGTGTGAACTGCCTTGACCGTCAGCACTTCAGGAGCTGAAGAAGTTCCAGCCTGTGAAGAAGAATAGAATCGGAGAAATTTAAATGGAATATATATATAATGAATATTGAAAACTGCAAATGAAAATGTAAATAGTAAAAATTGATAATTATTTTGAGTTAGAAAGTCACAAGAAAAAGATGGGAAGCAGAGGATAACTGCACTGGAAGAAATTAAATATTACAGAGGACTGCACTCGAGTGCGGTTGGAAGCGAAGTGAGCAGATTAGAGAATAAGATGAAACAAGAGAAAGGATTTGTACAACGGAACAAAGGAAAGAAACTCTCTAGACTATACAAGCACCTTTTTTATAGTTATTTAATAGTGGTATGTGATTGGTTTTATTTTGGTTTTGTGTTTCTTGGAAATAAAAGATGATTATTTTTTATATTTTAGGGATTACTATTATAGCCTTGACATTTATAACAGTTGTAGTGCTGCCAGATCTTAGTTTCTACAACATGACATATTCTGCTTCGGTACTAGACGTGGCAACAATCCTTTGTTTTCGCGATCCCCAATGAATAGCTCAGCCAGCGTACAGAAAAACAAATCCAGATTGTGACTTTCTGTCGTTCGTATCTGCAGCCCATCTAGAATCCGAGAATGCATGAAGTTGTTGATTCGTTTTCTTGTACGTGAGGGTTGACGTTTTTGTGCCAATTAAATATTTTATAGCTGGGGGCTTTCCAGTGTTGTCGTCTTGGGTCTTCGACGTATTGAGACAGTGCATTTACCACGTATGCGATATCTGGCCTACTGAAAATTGATAAATACAACAAGCGCCCGATTAATTGCCTATACGTGGTTTTGTCGACAGGTGCCCTTTCTCCTTCTGTGTTCGGCTCCTTCTGGAGTTTCATTCCAACTTGCGCAGGTTGATGTAACCTGTTTTTCCTATTTTAAACACTCCGTTATTTTTAGAAATTTCAAGTTCTACGCATAGTTTTGGTTCACCCAGGTTTCGAATGTCAAAGCATCATTCGTTGCTAATAGTAAATCATCTACGTAGATGGTTATAATTGTAATACGTTTTCCATTTACCTTGTAGTAGATACATTTGTCGAACGCTGATGATGTTAATTCAAGTTCTTTCAGGGTTTTGTCTAGTCTCAAATTCCACTGGCGTCCAGACTGTTTTAGGCCATAAATGGCTTTTCTTAATTTGCAGACTTTATTTCCAGCAACTTCCTGGAAACCATCTGGTTGGTCCATATAGATAATGGTATCTATCTCTCCGTTTAAGTATGCTGCCGAGACATCGAGATGTTGTACTTGCAATTCGTGCTGTACTGCTATAGCCAGAGTAAGACGAATGGAATGGATGTTGGCCACTGGGGACTAAGTATTCGAGTCCATGAATACCCTTCCGCCACCAATCTCGCCTTGATCCGGTCAATGGTACCATCTGCGAAATATTTTGTTTTGAAAACCCATTTTGACTGAATTACCTTTCTATCAGTGGGTTTGTCCACTAATTCCCAGGTTCTATTGCGTAAAAGTGAGTCATACTCCTCCTGCATTGCCTGGCGCCACTCGCGGTTGTCCATGCCTTTAAGTTGCTTCAAGCTCACTGGATCGGCATTGGCTGTGTAAGCTGCTTCAATTTCAGTCGGTATACTCTAATTTTGGTCCTCTACAGGTGTTTGTTTTATGGATTCGTTTTTGGTGACTGCGTCGATTGGTGTTTCTTTAGGCTGTTGAACGATGCGATCTTGAGATTTGAAATCAAAAATATAACAATTTTCGTTATTATTTCCATCGGTGCTCGAATTTTCGTTCAAAAAACGCACATCTCTACTTTATCAGATATCCCACTATCAGATGTTCCGTACTCCTTGCATACAATTTTCCTGGATTGCCTTCTTTCTCCAATACGTATGCGCTGGTTTCGATACACTTGAAGGATGACACGTCTGGTTTCTTGCTTGTCCATAATTCTTCTGAAGTTACTTCACCATTTGCCATCGTTGGGCATCTGTTTGTAATAAAAGCCGCAATGCATATCAACTCAGCTCATAACATGTCTGGTAAACCAGCGTCCAACTTTAGACATCTTTCCACTAAAGTTCTGTTTGCACGTTCTGCTACCCCATTTTGTTGTGGTGTGTATGGTGCAGAGGACTCGTGATCAATTCCATTTTGCTGTAAAAATTCCTCGTAATTTGAATTCATATATTCGGTGCCATTATCTTCTTAAGCACTTTATTGCATTGCCCGTTTGCTTTTCTGCAAATGCCTTAAAAGCATTGAATTTTTCCCATGCTTCGCTTTTCTTTTTCAATAGGCAGACGGCAAAAGCCATGCTCGTATGATTTATGTAAGAAAAACAAAACCACAACTTGTAATGATGAATATGTACAATAAATCTCTATCTATCTATCTATCTTTTTCATAAAGTACACAGAAATTCGTCTAGAGTAATCATCAGTGAACGTTATGAAGTACGTTGACTTACCTAACGATTCCGTACGCATTGGTCCGCATACGTCTGAATGTACTAGTTCCAGTCTCTTCATTGTCCTCACACACAACAAATGGCTTGACTGCTTGTTTCGCGCAAATACATGCGGCGCAACTAATGTCATCGGATCCAAACTTGAGAGGCAATCCAGTCACCATTCCTTTCGATTGCATTTGCTTCAGTGATGTTAAATTAAGGTGACCCATTCTCTTATGCCACAAACTCAACGAGGTTTTGCTCTCTGTCGTAGCCAGCGCCCGATTGTTTCCATAAACATAGTACAAATCATTTCTTTGATTAGCTGTTAGCAGCAATTCTCCATCCCTGGTGTACACTTTGGCTTGACTCTGAATATAATCTTAAGCTTCTTGTCGGCCGCTTTGCACACTGAAATGAGATTTTTTTTAAATCGGGTTTTTTTTTAAAGTACGCGTTGTTCCGCTATTATGAAGCCATATAAACTTGTCGCGTTATCGGAGATAATACGGTTTGGCTTTAAATAGTTCTGAAAATACGACTGCAAGTAAGTAATAGTTTCGTTTGAGTAGTTTCACGAATTTTGTGAAACCATCTATTACGCAGAGAAGGTGTCGACAAAAGACCAAGGCGATCGATATGAAGACGATCCTTTTGGATTTGAATACAATATTCCTTTGGAGTTTTCCTTTTTATTTTGTCCTTCATTTTCGGGAGCCAATAGACCAGATAAATGTTCGAAACACTCTCACTTCAACTTTCACTTCAACGCTCAGATGACACATTTCCTCATGGTGTGTTTGGATCAGCCTTCCATGTTTGAAGGAACGTAAAAGAGATCTTCATCCCTAACCTGATCAAGCCATCGATCATCTGAAATAATGGAGTTTCTGATTTCTCTAGTTCTCAAACAATTGAAATTATACAATTGAATATTACTTCTGGACCGCCGCCAAAATAAACTAAAATGATTCGTCACCTAGGTGAAGAATGTTAAAATAGCTGCTGAGAGCGTCAACATGAGTCATCATGTTCTCTTCACTGTGCTCTACGTCACAGTCGAAACTTTACAATTCTAATGCCCAACGGGAAATGCACTGATTAAGAGATTTCTTCTTAAGTGAGTAAAGTCAGTGCTTGGCAGTCAGTGACTATTTTAAATTGTATTCCAATTAGGTAGATCTTAAACCTTCGCAGGGCGTAAATTATGGACAGAGTCTCCAGCTCATAGCTGTGATATCTGCTTTCAACATCTGTCACCCGCTTGGAATAATAGAAAACTGGGTGGAACTTGTTATCTTTTGCTTGTACTCGCATCGCAATGTAACTCCGTTATGTTATGAGGACTATAAATGGAAAGAACCGTCGATTCTGTCAGCTTACATTTTAAAATGTTAAAAGCTTCATTGTCTTTAACGCCTAAATCGAAGGGTGCGCCCTTTCTTAAAAGGTCGTAGAGTGGTTTGGCAATATTCGCGAAGTTTTTTATAAATTTGCGAAAATAGCAACATAGTCCTACATGACTATAAACCTTCTTGGTTGATCTGGGTAACGGAATTGTTAATAGAGTTAGTACTTGTGTTATTTAGCCTTGCGCCATTTTCATCTATTTTATATCCAAGATATTGGATCTCCGTTTGTAAAAACAGACACTTGTCAAATCTGAGATGTAACCTATTCCGAACCAAAACATCTACAACTTGTTTTAAAATATCCAGATTTTCTTCTATAATGTCCGTGGCAATAAGAAAGTCATCCAAAAAGCTAAGAAGTTTACCTTTTGAAATTAAATGTTTAAATACCAATTTGATAATTCTTTCAAAAATGGAAGGACCATTTTTTTAGCCCTAATGGCATATTCAAATACTCAAATTATCCAAGAGGTGTCGTAAAGGATGTGTATTAAATTGACTCTTCCGCTATTGATATATGACGAAAGCCATCTTTCAAATCAAGGACTGTACAAATTTTCTTGTCATTTAGACGATCGATATGATCCTTTATTAAAGGTACAGGATTAAAGTAGAGGATCTGCTTGGTGATCGTTTTGTTAAGCTCTCGGTAATCAGCGCAGAGCCTTTCCCATCCTTCCTCTGCACAAGAACAAAGGGCGACGTAAACGAGGAAGTTGACTCCCGAATGATGCCTTTCTGAAACAACTCGTTTAATATCTGTTGGAGTTCTGTTGTGCACATATGACAATCTACTAGGTAGACAATGAAAAGGTATTTCTTTGGATAAACTAATCTGCATTTTGAAATCATGTTGGAGTAACTATCTTAACACCATAATATTTAATATACTCAGGTAAATCCAAATTAACTTTTATATCTAATTTTGTTTCATTACAACTCACATCGATATTTAAGACAGGATGAACAAATTTGTCGTCATCGTATGAACCTATCCGCTCTTTATCTTGACTTATAGCTGTGGCATCATGAACGTCAGACATGAAGTGGAGATCGCGATCAAATCCAATTGATAAATTATTCTTTTGTTGTTGAAGCACCAGACCATTTTTTCCCAAGAAATCTCTGCCTAAAATTACAGGATAATTCATTGAATGATTTTTAACAACTAGAGAACATTTTATACATCCCAGTACGTCCATAGGGTTATTATTAACTCCAACATAACTGTGGTCCATTACGTCCAGTGTTGGTATTGAAAACGGTGATATAAATCCAATTTGGATAAAACTAATTGGGCTCCCTGAGTCCAACAGCGTTAAATAGGTAGTTGATGCTTCCATTTGATTACTGACAGATTTGTGGCCGTTATTCCTCTCGAAATCGTTGATGCATAACGCTTCCTCTTTGACACTTGGTGTGTTTCTGCTATCTAACCATCTCATATCTGCTCCAATATCTGCTCGTTCATTCACAATCAATGTCATTACCGAATTTTTCGTTGTACAGTTTGGTGAGATGTGGCCTAGCTTCCCACACTTAAAACACGATGCTTCTCTCCTCTCAGATCGGACATTGCTCCGAATGAATGCATCAGCGTTAACATCTGCTCTCCTAGGTTGATATTTTTATTTTTTTTTATAGTTGCACAAGTTTTACAATGTATTGCATACAATTTGTTGTACACAGATTTGGTTTCCATTACCTTACTACTAAAATAGTCATATAATCTTTATATAATTTATCACAGAAATATTAGATTTTAGTCTGAAGGAAAAGCCACTTAAAAAACCTTCATTGGAACAAAAATTTCTAATTCCTTTGGAGCGAAGAGAGAAGTGGTTAGTCTTGATTTCAAATTGATGACTAGAACGTGTTAGAACACACAATAATGACAATAAATAAATATGTGAATAAATAAGATTAATAGATAAATAAAAAATAAATAAATATTAAACAAATACGCGCTACAAATAAATAAATAAATAAATAAATAAGTAAATAAATAAATAAATATTTTAATATATTAAACAATAAATATATAGATGGATAAATAAACGGGTAAATATTGCACTCATTCTGCAGCTAAGTTTGAAATTAAGTCGGGGCATAAAGTTGGGGAAAAAGTCTTTCAACTCTAGCTGTGACCATTTCGATCTTGGATATCTTATGAAGTTCCGTTGTCGAGAAGTTTATATTGCGTTATTTGGAGCCTACGATGATAACTTTTGACGCACTTGACAGACTTAAAAATCAATATTTTGTTTTCATTGCTTAGTTTAGAATTCCTGCAAATGAATGGATAGAGAATCTTTATCGTAACGTTTATCTTTTAAATAATTTCTTGAATATGAAGCCTAAAAGTTTGCCTTTCATCTAAATGTACCCCAAGATACTTTCCACTCCATTTCCACTCGATCCGAAAACCATTAGTTGAAGGCTGATGATTGGAAGTAAACAAGCTTTTCTTTTCCGAATGAAAAGGATTGCTTGCGTTTTAGAAGCGTTAATGTTAATCTTCCAATCTTGATAGAGAGAGCCTGAGACAGTTATTGAAGGACAGTATTTATTCGAGATTGCAGGTTGGTTTCATTAATGGAACCAGTTGCATCCGAGGAGTAAATACGTGTATCATCTGCATATAAGCAATATTGCAATTATTTCAATTAGGGAAATCAGAGGTGTATATATTAAATAGAACAGGCGCTAGGACAGAGCCTTGTGGTACACCAGCGCTATTTATTTTGTTGTCCGAGAGGCTCTGATTTACGGACACTTTGAAAGTACGGAGAGATAGAAAAGACTGAACGATTTTAATAAGATACCGTGGAAGGTTATAATTCAATAGCTTATGTATCAAACCATCATGCCAGACGGTATCGAATGCTTTCTCAGCGTCCAAGATTAACATGCCAGTGCTTTTCCCTTCTGAAAGATTTATTCGGATGTCATTTGTTATAAAATGCACTTGATGAGTAGTGCTATGACGAGCCCTAAACCCAAATTATTCTTTAGGTAAGATTCCGTATTCATCAATGAAAGAAACAACCCTATTCTTTATGATCTTTTCTAAGCATTTACTTAGAGAGCTGAGCAAATTAATAGGTCTGTAACTACCAGGTAGATTCGCACTTTTTTCAGGTTTTAAAATGGGCACTATCTTGGTTGCTTTCCGTCTATTTTCCCTAATAGATATCCCAGCCTGAGACAGTTATTGAAGATGTCTTGCAAATGTTTGATAGACGGGTAGATTTTTAAGAAATACATTTTTGATACCATCAAAACCGGATGATTTCCTAGCCTTTACATTATGTATTATGCCTTTTAGCTCACTTAGGGGTATATGATTGGGATTGCTCATAAGTGGGTGTGAACTGACGAAATTAACTGACTGTTGGACAGAGTGACTAACATGCATGGTTGGGATAACGTTAATAGCAATTGAATGATTATTTAAAAAAAAAGTAATTGCTAGAGCGTTAGCTTTATCACATGGGGCATGAAAGACAGAGTTGTCACACTTAAGAGGAGGAATATAAGTGTGTTTGTCTTTCGTTATCTTGATTATGTTCCAAAATGGTTTGGAACCTTTATCTAACGATAAAAGTCTCTCGTTCCAAGATTGATTTCTATAGTTTGCAATTGCAAATTTCAACAGAGCATTCATTTACTTGTATTCCGTGAGGTAGTCTCCATCTAGATCTAGATCTAGTTTCTGCGGAAGTCTATATTTTTATCAATTTGAGGTTGACTAATGTTAGACTCAAATGCGTTTTCAAGTCTTTCTCGAATTAGTCATCTGAATAAGTTCCAGTTAGCATTTTTGAAGTCAACAAATTGGTTTGTACATGATATTGGAGAAATAATGGCTAGGTTGAATGTTATGTTGTATTCTTCTTGCAGGTCTGTTATCGTATACTATACAAAATCGTCTTATTACTTCCTCAATGTACTTGAAACAAGCCGCTGTCGATTTAGCACTGGTTGCTGAATCCTTTAACCGAAATTCCTGAATTTGTCTTCTTTTTTTAGCGATTTCTTCTTTTTGCAGATCCTTCGTAGTTTTTCTAATTCCTCATCCTAAATGTCCTCTTCAGCACGCTGTTCTTCATCATTTTCCGAAGTCTACTGATGTCTGGACTCTGGAGCTATTTCATTTGAATACTCGTGCATAAGTTTTTGAAGATATTCTTCTGTAAAGCCTGTGACACATTCTTGCACACTAAGTTTTAATTCGGCTTTTGTACCACTAGTCTGCTGTTTTACGAATAAAATTAACACAACAATAAAGTTTATAGAAGTACGAATCACGAAACGCTTGACGGAGTATTAGACCATCACCGAATAAAACAAAAAGAACAATATTTAAATTTCCGTTTGTCGCTTTTTTTTTGGACTGGCGCGAGGTGTCTCACTTTGATTAATTGTGGAAGATGGCAAATAAAACACTCAGCCGCTTCGAAGGTTCTTTATCGACTGAATACATTATATTCGAGATTTCTTTAACAATCGTTAGTAAAATTGTGCGAGTGCAAAGCAAAAGAATTGCGGGTAGATCATTCGATCATTTAGGCCAATGACAATTATTATAGGAGACGTGTTCCATGTACTGAAAGCACTATTTGTGAAGTAAATATAATTACTAGACGAATACACAGTCGAGACTAAAAGTTCACGGATTGATTTCAAATAAAATTGACTACAAGTTTTGCGTCGGATTCTGGAAGAATATCCGAAAAATTATTTTAAGCATATACAAGAAAAATATTGTTGCAACAAATTCGCGCAACATATTTCTATTGTACAGGACATATTTATGTATCAATTTGCATAAGTTTTTGCAAGTTTTTCCTCTTATCTCGGCCCATTCCCAATCAACTCACGTTGTTTTATAAATACAAAAAAGCACTCGATAATATCAGTACAATAAATTCAAGAGCAAACCACTTTTCTTAGCCATACCTGAATTGATTTGGCGTTATTTCCAGTCTTAAGACGAAATGAGGCCAACTTTTTATTTGCGTGACGTGCCAGTTTCAAGAATGGCGATGTTTGTTCATTTAGCTCCAGGCATCTGCTTGCCAGTTTATACGGTTAGACCCTAAAAACCGTTAAAATCTTGCAAGCGAGTGAAGTGAGCCACATACCTCATACTTACAATACACCACCTCCCTATGTTGTAGTCTATGCATAGAAAAAACTTCAGTTTCAGGATCTTTAATTTTTGTTGTTAGGAGTTAGTTCCCAGATCAGACTTTTGAGTGTCTTCTAAGGTGCCATTCATATCAACCTTGCAAATATTGACACACGCAGGTACACATTTGCAGGTACCATTTGAAAAACCCGCAAACACGAATTTTTTGGTGGTGAATCGCGTTTGCCTCTTTGTTAGTGCGATCTGAACGTGAAAGTTTGCAATTAGAATGAATTGTGTCATTCATATGAACCACGAACTGCGAACCCGAACTTTCAAAAACAACTCCGGATAAAGATATAAATTAGCCGTAAATGAGTCTACGTACAATTAATTAAATTGTACAAATACGAGTTCGATCACTGGATTGTGACGAATGAAACACAAAATTTAACTATATACGTTATACACGAATTTATTTTCTAGCAAACACTGATTAACTTTTTATACTTTATTACACCTTAATGACTACTTTTACCTTACTACAAAACTCTTTGCGACCTTTCAGGCGTTGATCGTTCTTCTAATTTTGTATAGATGGCGTTATTGTCCTAATTATCTCATACGCGTTATACCATTCATGTCACAATATTTACACAAAAAGTTACACTTGGTGTGCCAAAAGTTGAGCATTTAATTATCGATTATACACAAATTATTACAAGAAATATATCATTTTGTTTATGTGTTGGTTTTGTATATAGTCACATAAAAAATATGTCCCCTCATCATATATTCCCAACACTGCATTCAGGATTGTCTCGATCCGGCGTGATGGATAGCTGCGCACAATGTTGCACCTGCTGTATCAGCATTTCTGCAATACATTTGTTTATTCCACAAATCCTGTGTATTCACTTTCCATCACGTATCAGGGAGAGCATCTTAGGGTGCATGAATGGTTGTGGGATCAACGCTGATTCAGTTCAGTTGTAGAGAGTTCTCCGAGCGGAGCTGAAGGATGCACAGATTAAAAAATAAAAAAAAGTAATACAATTAAGCCACACGTATCTCCTTTTTACTGGCGACGAGGATTAAAATCAAAGTTAAAAGTTATTTAAAGTTAACAACAAAGTCAAAGCAGGAAAGCGAAAGGAAGACCAGGAAACAACCGAAGCGGCAGCAAAGGATCAAAGAAACCAAAGGAAAATCGGTACCTACATTTAAGTTATTATATCTTATGTTTTATTTTGTGAAAAGTGTCAGTATTAAGTAAAAATCAGATATATATATAAGACTGTGGAAAGTGCATCAGCTCGGTTATAAAAAGCTAAAGTGCATAGTTAAATAAATAGTAGAATCGTGAAACAATAGAAATATTTAATTTCGTGCTAAACTGCATTAGAAATATCACACCTTTCGATGGTGATCAGAATCATTTGCCAGAATTCATCACCCAAAAGTAAACAGAGTAGCCTTACATATCTTTAGAGAATTTGCCAGAACCTTCCAGGACAGTGATTCTTAGCAGGAATCCCGAAAAGCTAGAAGACGCCTTTGATATAATTTTAAAGGTTAATCATCAAGACTACACTTTTTATGGTCCCACAATTAGAAGCTAATATGAACCAAAATCATTTAACCCGAATCAGAAAAAATTTTTTTTTTATATAAAAATTAGAACTCATCTTAGAACACTGTACTTTATTGTTGATACTGGAGCGGAATTCAGTACCATCAATCCATACATATGTCATCCTAAGTGGAGGAGCAATTTTAAAATACCAGTTAGAGCCATGGGAAGTACATTTTTTGTCGAAACACAATGTATTTTCTTATATTCAAAGAATTCAACCAAAACAAAGAAGTTTTTGGCGAGTTTTTAGAATACGATTTGAAAAATAATTTTGATAGAATCATAGGTAACAACATTTTACAGTATCTAAATAGTGATTTTTTAGATATACCATGAATCGTCTTACAAACGACCAACGCTTACAAATTATTGAATTTTATTATCAAAATGCGTGCGCTGTTAAGAAAGTTCATCGCGCGCTTCTTCCATTTTAGCTCAATGGGTACGTAAATAAGCAGAATTTTCGATTTTGGAGTGAATATCAGCCAGAAGCATTGCCAGAGCTACCAATGCATCCAGAAAAGTCACTGTTTGGTGCGGTTTATGGTCTGGTGGCATCATTGGACCGTACTTCTTCAAAGATGATGCGAATCGTAGTGTAACTGTGAATGGCGAGGGCTACCGTGAGATGATATCCAACTTTTTTTGCCCAAAATGCAAGAGCTTGACTTGCATGACATGTGGTTTCAACAAGACGGTGCCACATGCCACACAGCACGCGCAACAATGGACTTATTGAGAGGCGAGTTCGGTGAACATTTTATTTCACGTTCGGGACCGGTAAATTGGCCGCCTAGATCGTGCGATTTAACGCCTTTAGACTATTTTTTGTGGGGCTATGTTAAAGCTCATGTCTATACAGACAAGCCCGCTTCAACTGACGCATTGGAAGACAACATTGAAGCATTTATTCGTGAGATACCGGCCGAAATGTTGGAAAGAGTATGCCAAAATTGGACTAAGCGGATGGACCATTTGAGGCGCTGTCAATGTCAACATTTGCATGAAATAATCTTCAAACATTAAATTATATGGACCGTACTATCGATTCAAATAAAGATTTCATGCTTTTTTCTGAATTTTATGTGTTTTTTGAAAAACTTTCCTATAGCTTTTAAAAAATCACCCTTTATGTGCCATCGTCGATTACGCAAACAAGCAATTAATAACAACAAACGCGACTCAAACCATATATTTCAATAAACAAGAGGAAGAGTATAATAAAATAGCTTATAAAGAGAATATTGTAGAACTATTAAGTAGAGAAGTAAGAAAATAACCTTCTCGATTTCATTAAAACTGATCACCTTAATAATATTGAAAAAAAATATTGTTCAAAGTTATAAAAAGTAGACTCAACTGGCAGGCAAAAGTGGCGTTTCTCTATTATCGTAAACTCAATGAGATTACGATAGAAGATCGATTTCCTATTCCAAGTATCGAAGAGATATTTGAGAAATTAGGAAGATGCCAATATTTCACCACCCTCGACCTCGCTAAGGGTTTCCATCAAGTTGAGATGCACCCTAGCGATCATTCCACCGCGAATGGCCACTACGAGTTTTTTCGTATGCCCTTCGGTCTCCGCAACGCACCTGCCACCTTTCAAAGACTTATTAACAATATATTGAAAAAGTATATTGGGGAAATATGTATCGTCTACATGGACGGGATACTCATCTTTTCAACGAGTATCGAGGAACATATAGAATCTCTGAACTTGATACTTGAATACCTAAGCCAATCAAACCTTAAAATACAGTTAGAGAAATGTAGTTTTCTTAAGCGAGAAACCGATTTCTTAGGACACGTCATCACTCCAAATGGCATTAAAACAAACCCACAGAAGGTAGAAGCAATCGATAAGATTATTTTCCCGAAAATCAGAAAGAGATTAAGTCATTCCTAGGCATCACGGGATATTACAGACGTTTTATTAGGGATTATTCTAAAATTGCTCACCACCTTACAAAATATCTTTAAAAAAACCCAAAAATTAACACAAAAGACAGAGATTACATTGAAGCTTTTATTAAGCTTAAAGAACTTATAAAAAATTACCCAATCCTGGTTTACCCTGATTTTAACAAGAAATTTAACTAATAACCGACGCCAGTAATTTCGCATTGAGAGCAGTACTTATGCAAAACAATAAGGCAATTATTTACGCAAGCCGCTCTCTCAATGGTCACGAACAGCGATATAGTACTATTAAAAAAGAGCTTTTGGCTATAGTCTGGGCCACTAAGTATTTTAGGCCATATTTATTTGGTAGACATTTTACGATTAAGACGGATCATAGACCTTTAGTATGGCTCAATTCCTTAAAGGAGCTAAATTGTAAATTACAGAGGTGGAAGATAAAATTAAATGAATTTGATTTTGGTTTGGAGTATATTAAAGGAAAGAAGAATGTAATAGCCGACGGACTTATTTTTTTTTTAACATAAATGAACTTTTTGACTTCAACACTATTCACAGTGCAGAAACCGATAATGTAGATTTCATACCAATTACAGAGAAGGCGTTGAACCTATTTAAGAATCAAGTTACACTAGAAATGAGCGATAAACAGAAAATTACTATGAAACTAGAATTTAAAAAAGTAAGAAATATTATAAAATTAGCACCAGAGAGTAATCTAAAGAATATGAAAGACATATTACCAGCTAAAGGATTGATAGCAATATATTGTCCTGATGTACAATTATACTTAAAATTTCAGGATAACTATAGACAATTTTTCGCAAAGAGCAAAAATTTGAAAGTTTTAGAAACCAACACTGTACTAGAAGATATCGCTGATAAGGGGAGACTGCTGTCAATTATAGAAAAAGAACATCTGTGTAATAAAGGAAGTATTTTTAGAATTAAAAGATAAATATTACTATCCAAATTTACAAACCGAAATAAATAAATTTTTAAATAATTGTGAGGTATGTAACAAGGTAATGTTCGACAGACACCCGATTAAGCACAAATTTGCTCTCACCGAAACTCCCAAAAAACATAAACATAATGAAATAATTCACGTAGATATTTGGTTTCCCCAAAGAAATACTATGTACTTGACAACTATAGATAAGTTAACTAAATACGCAACTGCGCACCAATTAAAGGATAGGTCATGGATATCAATTATAGAAGCACTTAAAATCAGATTCCAATACTTAGGAAAGCCACATTCTATAGTTACTGACAACGAATTAGGTACAGCAATAATTAAGCAGTTCTTTACGGAAAATTACATAAACTTACATTGAACCACACCATATTCTAGGCAACTCTGATGTAGAGAGACTACACTCTACGTTGAACGAGCACATTCGATTTTTTAATACCGATAAAAATAATAAAGACGAATGAAAAGACAAGGTATCCAAAGTTATAATCTATTATAATAACTCCATACACTCAGTGACAAAAATGAAACCTATAGACTTAGTTAATAACTGCTTATCAAGAGAAGAAATCGAGGCACTTTCAATGCAACTACATTCTAAAAAAACTAAAAAAAAATAGAGTTGATAAACGACAAGAGAGTAAATGTTACAGATTTTCAGAATGAATACGTAGACAATAATCGTAGAGGAAAGTTGGATCCTAGATATAAGAAATTTGAAAAATTAATTGTTATAGACAATCATTTGATTGATATTGAAAATAAAAATAATAGGTACTAAAAGAATCAAGTAAGAAGGCGTAATAAATATCAAAATACTTTTTAGTGTAGTAAGAAATATCATAGAACTAAAACGCATTGATCTTCACAGAGTCAAAATGGACATCATGTTTTTGCTTATGGCCATGGTATCAGTTAGAACGATTTAGGCAGATTTCAGAATAGAAGAACTAAGCACTCAGGCGGGATACATAATGTTAAAAAGAACAACAGTGCAACTTATCGTAAAGTATGACAAAATAATTCACGTAGTAGATCTGGAGAGCTATGATAAAATTATAGATCAAATAAAAGTATCAACAGAAGATCATTTTGTAAACTTTGGAGATTTGTCCTTAAAAAGATTACTAACTAATGCAATCAAAAACTCCCTGTCGAAACTTCATACAATTGTGCCGCAACCACTACAAAGCGAGGCCTTATTAATGTTGTGGGCAGTGGTCTAAACTTTCTGTTTGGGTGATGAACGAAGATGAAAGATTAGAATTACAAAAACAATTAAGAATTTTAAAAGAAAATGATCATAATGCTATTGTTGAATTAAATAAACAAATCGGAATAAATAATGAATTACAGAATAATTTAAATATTTTGACAAACACTGTTAATAAATATCAGCAAATTATGCAAGACTTCGTAAATCATTCGAATAAAGAGCAAATGATTTTAGCAAAAAATTTGCAAACGCTCCAAATAAATACTGACATTTTATTCCTTAATAATGAAATTGAGAAATTGCAGGACAATATTGTATTTTCAAATCTAGAAATCTTAGGTAAGAACATCCCAACAGAAGAAGAAAACAAGATTTAATATAAGTATCGAAAAATTTAAAAATATCAAAAGTAGTCTAATTGAGTCTGAGAATAAATTAGATTTAGATTTATTATTTTTCCAATTCCGAATAAGGAAATTGTACGAAATTGTAATAAAAAATAACTATTTTATTTTATACAAGAATATTTTGTGTGATGACAATATTGAAATCTATGTAACAAACTTAAAAAGAAGTGAATCATGTATGCAAAACCTAATTAAGAACACTTATAGTTCCTGTTTATTATAAATAAGGAACCTGAAATTACCGAAATAGAAAACGGTCTAGTATTAACGAAAAATATATTTGTCACGAACTTAACAAATACATGTAATCATCTAACCTATAAGTTGTCAAGGAATAATGTAATACATTTCAATAATAGTACAATCAGATTAAATGAAACACTGTTTACCAATGATAAAGTTCTAATTAAACAAAATTTGTCAATACCGAAATTATAACTCTCTATAGTAAAAAACGAGATAGAGCTAAAAGATGTATACCTAAACCAGATTAAGACCCGTGAAGTGATAGATGAAGTTAAATACGAGAATAACTCAAAACACGTCGTATCTTATAGCCTTATTTGCATTATCCTTAAGCTGAGATCGTGAGATCGGAGAAAGTAAAATCTATATTAAAAAGGGTTAACGATCTTCAGGAGAGAATCGAACTTAAGGAGGGAGGAGTCACATATAAACTCCCCCTCATCCTAAATCCATAACAGAACATAAATTTCCCCTCATCATACTCGTAGATTCCCAACACTGCATTCAGGATTGTCTCGATCCGGCGTAATGGATAGGGAGAGCATCTTAGGGTGCATGAATGGTTGTGGGATCAACGCCGATTCAGTTTAGTTGTAGAGAGTTCTCCGATCGGATCTGAATGATGCACAGATTAAAAAATAAAAAAAAGTAATAAAAATATAAAGCCACACGTCCCTCATTTTCACAGGAACTGTCGAAGTTGTGATGTGTGATTGAGCACATAAGAGAATAGAGAAATGTAATAATGTCAGGGTAATAAATAGTGCCGTGAATGGTATAACGCGTATAAAATGATCATGACACCAACGCCATCTATACGAAATTAGAAGAATGATCAACTCCGAAGAGTATTCCCGAAATTCTCGAATATCTTCTCACTGATAGATTACAAAGAATCATGTATATAAGAGTCAGCGGGGAAATTCCATAGACTCGTGGCGACAGCAAGATCTATAACCAATACTGGGAGTGGTGGTCGATGCAAGTACAGTTCGGAGGAAGAATTAGTAAAGTTCAGTGGGAAAATTATTACGCAGTTCATACTGTTCAAAGTGTTCAGCCTGAAAAGCCGCAAAGAGTTTTGTCGTAAAGTAATAGTAGTCGTTAATGTGTAATAAAGTATAAGAAGTAAATCAGTGTTTGCTTGAAAATAAATTCGTGTATAACGTTAATAGTGAACTTTTGTTTTCATTCGTCCCAATGTTTTTAACAATATAAGTTAGGTAAGATACTAACAATATTTTTAAGACTGCTACGTAGAAATATTGTAAGGGATTTTCGAAAAAATAATTCTCCTGTCGCATTGGAGAAAACAGGTGTCATCAGATTATTCCAAATTCCGATTATTATATATTTTGCTAATTTTTTTTCTCCGGCATTGAAAAAAAAGAGAAACATTTTTGACATAAAAACAAATTCAACAGACTATTGTGTGTGTTTTTTTGTGAGCTTTTTGCTAGAATACCAAATTGCATTTGTAAGTTGTGACCACTTCATAACCATAATATGACCACTATCCTCCTAACCAAAAGAGGGAGGATATTGCTCTGATCCAAGAACCCAAGGTCGTTAAGGACCAGATCTGTGCAATCAGGGCGTGGAACTTTAATCTTTTCTTAGTATGAGTAAGCATGTATATTCGCGAAGAAATCTCTAAATATCTAAATATCTCTCACTGCCTACCTCAAAGTTTAATCTGTAGAAACAGCCCTTCACTCGCTTGTTGGTATTATAGAAAAATCCCTCGAGAATGAGGAATTCACCCCTACTACTTTTGTTGCCATTGAGGGAACCTTTAACAACATCGATCCCCATGCAATTACCGTGACTTAAATCACCAACTTCTCAATAAAAGAGGAATTTTATCCAAGTTAAATGATATCACGATCTGTAGAGCGGTTAATAGAGGAACTCCACAACATATAGTACTATATTAGGCATCATTCTGAACGCGAAGCTAGGCTGGAAACCCAACATCCAGGAACGCGTCAAAAAAGCCTGTGCGGATCTGTAAAGTTGCAAAAAAAAGCTCTAGGGTGCAAATGGGGTCTACAGGAGCGAATGGTTAACTGGCAATTCGTATCAGCAGTTAGACCCATACTACTGTACGGCGTCGCGATCGGGTGGACTGCGGTAGGGGATGGCATGCATAAATACACTCCTCAACCCTCCGCCGATCGATCTCTTCAGCAGGCAGGTCGATGCCAGTTCGGCGATTAGATTAAAATAGCTGCGTATGTGAAAGGAGCTTAGCTCCGGACACTTTACCATCCTTCACAGATCTCACTGGACGTCCGAATACCAGATGATGAACAGTCATCTGCGAAGGAGTGCCATGGGAATCTACCTTCGCTCTGTAGCGTCTTTTATTCGGAGACTATAACGATTGAAGTAGGTCTGTCATGGCTAAAAACTAATGTAATATTAGGTACATATATTGTCATCTGTTCGAATGCAGCGATTAAATCTCTGAGTGCAGTCACATTTAACTCTTAGACGTCCCTTAATTACCGCCTATCTCTTGACGAGATGGCCAAGTACCAGAGAATTGCGAAGCAGAGGAACTCGCTAAAAAGAGCACCACCTCAACACTCATTCCGGACTGGGACCTGCCATCCATGGCTAACTAAAGCTTCAAACGCTTACTCACGCCAAATGTAGATGGTCTTCTGGCACAAGATGCCTCATTACAAGGCAATTGGCCTACCATCGATCCAATTGGCCTATCATTGCTTACGCTACTTGATCAGAATGAGCAGATCGAATCTTAAAACTTTCATCGGCGTTACAACCGGGCATGGTGCCATTGCAATTTACGCCTCAAGACTAGGTATCCCCTACAACGACTTCGGCAGAAGTTGTAGGGATGAATAGGAAGAAGAATCCATTTCACACCTTCTTTGCAATTGCAATGCCCTTTCATGCCGCAGATTTAGACAAACGACTAAAATAAAATACTGGCTTTCAAACTTTTCCATCCAACGACTGTAATAAGATACTATGTCAAGTAGCATACTCAAAGGTATATATAATAATTGAATACTTTGGACCGTACTTACGGAAAAAACCGGTGAGTCCCAGAAATCTTCTAACGGAAGTTACGTGGAATCAGAAAATTGTTTATGGCGTCAGACTTCAGACGTCGAGGTGTTATTTTCCCAGCTTTAATTCTTATGTCCTACTAAATCAAACTCGGTAGACAGGAATGCACACTTATCCAGGCGTAAAGAAAGTCCAATCTGATGAGAACGGGCGTCTTACCATTTCTCGTTTGGCAAAAGGAATTCTGTACGGCTTTTCTTTGACAGGTGTAGTCGTCGTTGTTTTAATTATCAGCTTTACTCTTCAACACTTTTCGATAAACATTCGGTATGTTCAGCCAGTAACTCAGGTAATTGTTTTTTTTTGGTTCGCTAATAATGTAGAATTATTTTCTGAGGAGTTTCTTCCTTCGATCCAGCAATTAGCTCCTTCGATGATCAGGCGTTTATTGCCCTGGCAGAGTAGATCACGTCGCAATAGATTATCATCGAGATGAACTCATCATTAACAACCAGAAACTCAACATAGTATTCCTTTTTTGCCGATTTCGATGACCTTGTGAATCTTGAAATCACAATTATATTCGTCACCAACAAAACCCCGCAGCATGGAATTTTTGTTTCATCGTTCTTGACGAAGGACCTCTTAACCAGAGAATGTACGCTCTCTGGATCAATGAAAGCAATCGTTTCACTTCCATCTAAGTTGGCCGCTTTCAGAATTGTTTCGTTGTTCTGGGAAATGTTATTATTTGTTATCCTATCGCCTTCGTAAGCCGTTCGTTGTTAATGATTCAGTCAAAATCGTTTCTGCAATGGTGTTGTGAACGTACCTTGTGTTTAAGTTTCCTCCTTGTGGGGACAATCTCCAGTTGAATGACCAGTTCGATAGCACGTAGCACAACGTTCACGTCGCTGTTGTTCTGGACAGGGTCTTGAGATATTTCCCCCCCTGGAGCAATTAAAACACAATTTTTTTGGCAGCTTCGTTTTGCTCCTTTCTCGGTTCTCTTTTTGAAAGCAATTCAGATTTCTGTTGCCCAAATATCGTAGAATATCTGTAAGCACCTCATTACAAGTAGTGAACGACAATCAGCGAGAGATTTGGTTTGAATACATTGTCTTTGATACCACGTATCAAATACTTTATGCCGACTTCCAAGACGTCCCTTAATTGCCGCATATCTCTTAACGAGATGGCCAAGTACCAGAGAATTGCGAAGCAGAAGAACTCGCTAAAAAGGGCACCACCACTTATCAAATACTTTAGCCGGCTTTCGAGAGTTCTCCTCTACGGCAAACTGCAAGCATTTTGTAAAAGTAATCTTCAAACTAATCGCCAGTTTCACATTTTAAAGCAGAAGCTTCTAAATCTCTTTACGAAATACATCGTTAAACGCCATGAATGATTGACCTTCAGCCCAATTTTTGGCCGGGCCTCTCAGACTCGTCAAGACACCGAACATCACAGTTTTAACACTCCACTGATATGTTGCTTTGAGCATCATACATAAAACTATCTGCATTTGTTCTCGTCCCATGTTGGTGTTTCCCGGCATTGTTATTGGTAAAGGCAACGGAAAGACATACATGTTTATCTGGTACAGAGGAATGTGAGACGCTGTGGGCCATTGGTAAGTGGAATTATATTCTACGGTAGTATGTGGTGTTGTTAAGATGGTAGAAGTCGATATGTCGACCATGTCCTCCATACATGCATTTAGGCGTATGCTGCTGCTGATTATTCGTTCTATCGTTTAAATCGTTTAAATCCATTTATTTTTTCGGTTGTTCTCGTTTTTATATTTATTTTTATATCTTTCGAGTTACCAATTTTACGTCTGTATATTGTTCATGATAAACTTTTCAGAACACAACCGACTTCTTTTTATTTGGGTTTAAAAGTAAAGTAAGTTACAGTTATTTTCTTCTTAGAAAAACAATACAGAGTATGGAAAGAAACGAGAGATCTCCAGGCAACTCGATCGCCTGCAGATCTCTCGTGCGTGGTTTACCCCCGCTACCCCTTTATTGGAGCATGCGGGTCAGAAGATGATGATGATGAAGCGCTTACACGCGGAAACTTTAGTACATGTCAAGTTTTTATCACCTATTCAACTATCGATATTTCATCTTAGCTCCCCCTGTGGCTTTTTTTCAAATTCAGACCGCTCATTCACGGGAAGCAATTTGTACGGTAATATAAAATTTGGCGCAGAAATTTATTTGCAAAATTTATATAAAATAATTTATTTCGAATGCATTTAATGGTGGAATATAGGGAGAAAGTGTGCTTATGTTTTTAATTAATTGTTTGTGAAGTGCTCCGAAGTTATAATTTAGTGGGAATCGCTCAGTAAACAAACCACTTATGCGCCAGTAACTATTCGTGAATTTTATCATGATGTGAATCGGGAATATTATAAAGTGTTGGCTTAATGTTTTTTATTTTATTACAGTACATTTGTAATAAAAATTAGTGTTTTAATTTGCAGCTGAAATTCGCACATTCATACATATCATACATATCCTACTAATCCTACTAATGTCGTACAAGTATATCAACAATTCCAAGGCGACTTCTTTGCATATTCCAAGTGAAGAGTTTATAGAAATTGGTTTTGTTCGAAAGTAATATATTAATTATATGTTATAAACAATTTTTTATAATTAATTGAAGCAATAAACGTAACCAACATAATGCATTATTCTTTATTTCGCACAAAGCAAATGGAATATTTTGCTATTTTGGAGGATACCTACATACATATGTGCGAATTTTCAGCAAATTGCGCTGCATTGAATTTGTTTAAATTAAACTGTTTAACAAACTATTACAACTAACACTTAATATTGCTCATCATTCAGTGTACATTATGTTGAAGAATGATAAAACAACAGTTTAATTTTAAACTGTTCAATTGTTTATACTTTTTAATGCTGTATACATCTGCATTTTAACCCGGTATAACCACATTGCTTGGAATAAAAATAAATAATTTCCTCATTTTTATTTTTTTTTAGTTCCCCACCACGTTTCACAATTTCTATGTTGGTTTCTATGGACTGGTAGAATTTTTCTTGGACCTACTTAGTACCAAAATTATCCGCAAGACGTATATGTCGATAGGTATGTATAATATATATTGCCAACATAACTTTAAGGTAATTGACATTCGGCTTTTATCATATATCTCGGTATTATTTATTATTAACTGAATCATACCATTGCAATAATCGACGATTTTGTGTGAACGCCTTTATGTCGACGTAGATTATGAGGGCAAGTGTTAAGAAAACTTCAAGTTTTGACGTTTACGTTGCGTCACTCAAATTGTATTTTGATTGCAAAATAGAAAGGAGTATTTCCTTTCAATATTATAACGAATTTCTTTAAAACAAAATCTAAGAAATGGAACTAAGGGAAAATATTTGATCTTTAAGACTACAGTGCTTTTTTTAATTATATACATAAGTTTGCCAGCAATCTTGAAGACAATCCAATTAAACTACGAATAAGTACGCACAAATATCGCAATTTTAGAATTTAGCTGAAGGGATATATCATTGGATCGTGTGTTTAATAGAAAATGGGAGAATCAATTGCGGCCACAATTCATGAACATGTTTTAGAAGCAATATTCTCCTATTTAGATTTGCGTGATTTGAGGAATTGTTCACTTGTTTGCAAAAAATGGTACCGCTTCCTTAATGATGAGAACAATGACGTCTGGCGAATGCACTGCATACGAAAGTTAGCCGAAGAAGCGCTTAAATCAGATTTACTCAGTTCTGTTCCAACATACAAAACAAAATTAAGGGCATTCTATCACGCCTGGAACCCAAATGACTGTTCTAGAAATGTATATATTAAGCCAAATGGATTCTCTCTACATCGGTATGCATTGCAAAACAAATTATTTACATTTCTTTATCTTTCTTTATCTTCATAGGAACCCAGTGGCACAGAGTACGGATGCAGCAAGAAGCAAAATTGGTTTTAGACAAGGTCGGCATGCTTGGGAGGTAATATGGGAAGGACCCCTTGGAACAGTTGCAGTAATTGGAATTTCTACTAAAGAAGCAGCTCTACAGTGTAATGGCTATGTAGCTTTATTAGGATCTGACGATCAAAGTTGGGGCTGGAATTTAGTTGACAACCATTTACTCCACAATGGAGATGCACAGGGCAGTTATCCCCTGCTAAACAATGCACCAAAGTATCAAGTGAGTTATAAGAACTAATGATATTTACTAAATTCATTGAAAACAAAAATAGGAACAGCTCCCTACCAGTAATCATGAAACACGTACATTAGCAAACAACTTAAAATAATATCTACAATTGCAGTAATTTTCCGCTAAAAGGGCATATTGTGTCATTGATTCTCGTTGTTTTTATAGTCTGATGTAATTTGACTTTGTTTATTTGCATAGGCATCGCATTATAATTGAAGATACTAATAGCCACTAGTATAATCCTGTCAAAACTCTTTGGGGTGACATTGTGGCGGTTTGTACAAAGAATGCAACTTAAAAAACTGAATATCCTAGTCCTTTATCAATGGAAAATATATTTCCTTCATTTTTCATCAGTAGCCTCGTCGAGACAATGAATCTGTTTCGAGCTGCTGGATGCGGCACTCATCAGGTAGCTTCAGTTGATTGCAGATATGGACACTGTTGTTGACCAGTTATGTACCTGATTAGAAACCAGAATAGGTCTTACATTGTCGAAAAATCTCAGACGCCAGACTTCGACAAGTAATTGTAAGATTAGCAGTTTAGAATTATCACCGATGACAACAAACTGAAACAATGGATAGTTAATATGTGAACATTTGGAGAGAAGCTAACGTAGATATATTAAAATAAGAGTAGTCCAATGATTTGCATCACATTTTGTCACAATTTAGCTTCAATGTGTCTTGCAAGAGGTTTCAGTTGTCTTAACGTTTGATAGATTCATTTTTCATAACGCCAATGTACATAGGTCCATAAAAAATCGAAACTAAAGCATCATCTTGGAAGATTTATCCAGAATGATTGATATTAATTAGTCCCTACATATATATTATATAATTCTGTCCTTGTACGAAGCAATCAATTTTGCTTGTTTATGGTGTTTTATATCAAATGTAGGACAATAAATAAATTCGGTTCAAAAGCAAATGCTGCAAATATCTAACAATAACAATTTTTCAAAACAAATAAAATTACAATACTTTTGCCTGTTGTATGATGTATGCATTTTTAAATGAAGGTCGGCGAACGAATACGGGTCATCTTGGACTGTGATGACAACACACTTTCATTTGAAAAAAATTATGAATTTTTGGGCGTTGCATTTAGAGGTAATATCTGCTCATTTAAAATAATAAATTATTAAAATAAGCATTTGTATATTCCGCAGGTTTACCGGACAAGAAACTCTATCCAACAGTTTCGGCAGTGTACGGCAACACAGAAGTATCAATGGTATATCTTGGTCCGCCTTTAGACGGTTAAATAAAATAGGCTTTTGCAATAGGAATATATGCAACTGAGTCGTTTTTTCTGCTTTTGCATATTTTCCCAAAATTTTTAAATGATTTTTATAATGAGAAAGTAACACTATATAAATGTATACACCTGAATACATACACACATGTTCAAGACCTGCTGTTGTGCGATATGTACATATGAAAAAATACAACATATATTTTATATACAAGGTTGCAGCAATTAAGTATGTATAAAACCTACAACAAATCTCGACAGAAAGTGTTTAAATCTCTAGTAAAATTGTTATCATTTCCGTGTAATGTTTTCTTTACTGTCTATATGTAATAATGATTGGTAGTGATATTATAACTTTAGTTTAGTTTTTAAGCCAAAAAATTAGCCATGTTGCAACATTTTTTGTTAATTTTAAATATTTTCATAGAGCAATATATTTAAACCCAGCGCATTACTTACAATTGAAATAAGTTTATTTTGTTTAGCTTCTTAAATGCACATCGTGTATGAGCATTCCTTTTCTTCTGTACATTGGTGCTAGTCAATAAATCATCCCCTCCAATAAAAGGACTATGTTACATTACTCAACTCAAAACATACTTTCATTTTGTACAATATTGTTTTAAAATTTATTTGAACCAAATAAAAATCATTCACAAAACGCAGTTTATTTTAATGTTCAAGGACATGGTACGAAGTCATCCTCATCATCAAAAAAGTCTTCAAAATCGTTGTAAAAATCCGCGTGAACGTGTTTTTCATTAGTTGCCAGATCCATCATTATACCCGAAGTACTTCCAGACTAAAATGATTTTAAATTACTGTAAATTACAATTTCATGTTCATATTTTATTGCATTTTACTTCTTCCAAATCCATAAACCCCGCACCTTCAGGAAACATTTCATCTGCTGCTAATGTAGGTTTCATATCTTTTAATATTAGATCCGTCTTGGATAATAAAGAAACACCGAATTTAAATTTATTCAATTTGCAAAACCGACAGAGCTTTTGTTGACAATCAAGTCAATTTTATCCAGAAATGAAGTCTAATGCCAGTACTTCATTTCTGATGGAGGATAGAGATTTCCAACTTCGCTCATTTTTCCCCTAGTCCAGACAGTATTGAGCCGTAAACTATAAGAGTGTAGAGAAATTCCCTTGCATTTCACACATCCATTTACAAAGTTCACTACAATCACCCACGTATCGTAACATCGAATAAAAAGCGCTGTCAGTTGAAAGTCACATAAATAATGAGCACATTCAGTCACGAAAGTATCACTCGTTTTTCCATCTGTCCGATTGTGTGCACAGAGATAGGAGACACCCCTATTGACCTATCGACGTATACCTCTTGCGGGTAATTTTGGTACCAATTATACTTCACTGATTCTGAGCTTTCAGAATAGCAATTTACATAGAAATTGCAAAATGTAGAGTGGTGTTCAAAAATTAAAAATAATTAGAATAAAACTATTCCTTATTTCATACAATTCAGATGTCGAGTTAAAGTGCGGACGTATTCATGTATAATGTTGTCAAGTGTCAAAAGTTGCAAGCAATTGACAACAAATGAGAAGTGCAACATGAAATTGTTGTTGTTTTATTATTCTTCAACAAAAAATACACTGAACGGTGAACAATATTAAGTGTTAGTTTGTGATCCTTTGTTAAACAATTTAATTTAAACAAATTCAATGCAGTGCAATTTGCTGAAAATTCACACACATATGTATATATCACATATGATGATACCTACATCCAAAATAGCAAAATATTGCATTTGATTTGTGCAAAATGAAGAATAATGCATTGGCTACCTTTAATGCTTCAATTAATTATATGCAATTGTTTATAATATTGTGACTTGAACAGTATAACGTGCATAGGATGATATAATGAGGACACCAACCGCCACAAAAGCGCCATCTACACGCAAGGGGAAGAACGATCAGCTCCGAGAAGCATTCCTGAAATTGTTTTATATACTGCAAAAATGGATGCTGCCACCTATAAACTGATAGATTACATAGAACCACGTATATAAGCGTCAGCGGGGAAATTCCATACACTCGTTTCGACAGTATGATCTGGAAGAACTATTGGGTGCTATAAATATCGTGATGAAGGGTCGATGCGAGTCAGTTCAGTTGGAGAATTAGTACAGTTCATTTCAGTTGGAAAACTATTACAGTAGATTTCAGTGAGGTGATTAGTAAAGTTCACTTTGGGATTTTATAGTGTTCAAAGTGTTAATCGGCTAGCTTGAAAGGCAGCAAGGAGTTTTGTGGTAAAGGAATAGTAGTCGTTAAACTGTAATAAAGCATAAGAAGTAAATCAGTGTTTGCAAAATAAATTCGTGTACATCGTATTTCATACATTCGTCACAATTCAGCGATTGAACCCGTATTTGTGGACAATTTAATTAATCTTACGTAGAGTTATTTCGGCTAAACGTAAAATTTGGTATCACAAGTGGGATTGTGACAAAATAATGGTGAAATTTGTTAATCTGAAAGAAAGAGCTGAAGCAGCGACGTCTTGGTGGTGCTGTAGACGTGCTACAAACGCTTCCAGAAGATCTCCAGATGGACTACAACGCAATCATGGGCTCGCTACAGCGCAAGTATGGAAGTGAAGTGTGCCTTATTCTAGAACTCGCAGAGTAGATGTGGATAGAACAGAATAGGACACATGGAACGCGATTGTAGGGATAATCGGAAACGTTCCAGGTCCAACTCACCAGCACGAAACATTAAGCGATGACAGCCGGACCCGACAGGAGAGAAGGGCAGCAGTAAGCCGTCGTTAAACTAAAAAGAGTCAGTTTAGAGGGGCAGAAACTGGCTCCCACAACGATTTGCCCCACAATCTTTGCGTCCCAGCTATTAAAGAACACGAACAGTCTCATTGTCGATGGAATCGTTGCATGCAGACGGTTAACGATAACATTGGACACGGGAGAATCACACTCGATTCTAAGGAAAGATCAGGTGGAAGAGGTAGAAGCCGTTGTACGGGATACGGCTACGAACTGCTATGGGTGATGGTGCGGAAGTACTTGGAAAGTTAACCGCGGCAATAACAATAGGCGGTTCGACAGTTGAGAACGAGTTCCTAGTGGCGGATATAGTTGACGAGTTGATTCTGGAAGCGGACTTTATGATTAGGACCGGCATTACTTTGGACCTTGAGCGGAGAATTCTAAGGTGCAAGAATTCTGAGATGTGGGATCAGCACCTTATGGGAAGTGAAAGCCGGAAATCAAACACCAGCTACCAACATAGTCGTAGGAAGAACCTTCATAGATTCCGATGAAGGAGAGTCAGTTAAATGACAGCAGTCAGTGAGAGAAGGGATCAAGGAAAGTGATATCTGCGAACAGGGACTACAATCAGGAGGCCAGGGAGGAATGCAGCAGCGCAACGCTGGAACACCAGTAGGAAGGGGCGCAATGGATGCACATACAGCCAGAAAGGGGCCATCGATTAAGGAAGAAGGTTCGAGCCATGTTCAGCGAAAGTTAAAAGGGTATGCACAGCTTCGAAATGATGACGAAAGAGCGCAGAGTGACGTTAAGGGAAGTTCTGGAGGTTTTGACGATCGGCGAATGGCGTTGCTTCACAATCGCAATCGTCCCCCACCAGGAGTGTTCTGAATCTTGTTCGGGACGAACAAGTTTAGGTGGTGGGTAGTGTAACGTGAATGGTATATCAGGATGAGAAAATCAGGACACCAGCGCCATCTATACGAAATTAGAAGAACGATCATTGCCAAGAATCATGTATATAAGAGTCAGCGGGGAAATTCCATACCAAGATCTAGAACCAATACTGGGAGTTATTACGAGTTCAGTTAAATAATTTGTACGGTGCAGTTCAATTAAATAATTATTACAGTGCAGTTCAGTTAAATAATCATTACAGTGCAGTTCAGTTGGAAAATTTAAAAAAGCAGTTTCGGATTTTATAGTGTTCAAAGTATTAATCGGTTCAGCCTGAAAGACAGCAAAGAGTTTTGTAGTAAAGTCTGAAGTGTAATAAAGCGTAAAAAGTAAATTAGTGTTTGCAAAATAAATTCGTGTATATCGCGAATAGTGAACTATTGTTTTCATTCGTGAATCGCGATTTCAAATCCAGGAATTTAAAAAAATAAAAAAATAAACGATTTCACAATAATAGGTCAAACTCGACTAACCTGAAGTCTTTTGTCTCAACGAGCCTAGTTGACTCCATTATCTTCTCGCTCAACAATAAGAAGTCATCAGGACTAGATGAAATTTCTAACTTCAATACAGCAAAATCTCAAATAGTTAAACACCTAACACAGTTCAATAATTGTATTAACAATGGCTACTTCCCCACCGCTTGCAAAAAAGCGAAACTTATTTTGATGTACAAAATTAGTCCGCCCACTCATATCATATGGTTTCCAAAGCTTGTTCCATATCTCACCAGCTGTAGCAATTGTACTACAGACCTCTGAGAGAAAATCATAATTAACGCAATCATAAACAGCGCATTTCCATGTAGTCTGGGAAGTGGTTTAGTAACAAAACTCTATATAAAGAAACAGGAATCATCCCTCTGTTGTCATATCTAATTGACTTATCCACAAAAGGATCGCTTCCGACATAAACTCTGTCCTCCAAAATATCCTCAACGATTCAATTCATGACCAATACTGTCCATCTCCCACCTGTATTATGGGCGAGGGGCTCTACTAGTGGCAACGACTTCAGGAGGTTGAGAATTTATTCCTCACTACCTTCTACCAAAAGAATTCAACACTCAACTATAGAGCCTAATGCAAACAAAACTTACATCCCAATGTACGGGAATGATCCCAATGCGTTTGCAACATTCGTGGAAGTCCTTTGCTCCGTTATAACATGCCCGGAACCCTTCCCTCACTGACTGCGGGCATCCAACTCCATGGAACCCCTGTTCTGCTATCTCAACTCTTCTTGTGATGTCCAGATGTCCTCCACTTGATCCCTTGTGATTTCCCTCTGCACTCTCGTGATTTCCTCCGCCCAGTACGCCTTGGCGACAGCACTTTTCCTATGCCATTCCCTCTTGTGTCGGTTTGGCTCCATTTTCTACGCTCTCGAAAGATCGTTCTCCTGCTCCTTTCAGATCCGTTCCGGAGAGCACTGCTCTCCATTAGAAACTCTCCTTCATCAGCTTCTATAAATGTTGTTCCGACGACTATGTTCATGGCTGGTGTTTGATCTTCGGCAAGCTGACACAATCATACTCCGTCTTTGCCCAGAAGTCGTAATCCGAAATCGGCGGAATCCTGATGTCACTTTCTGCCACGACTTGGTTGACCTCGTAGACTTGCTCTCGCCGACGTTCAAAGGTTTCTCAGAATTCTCCGCTCAAGGTCCAAAGGAATGCCGGTCCTAATCATAAAGTCCGCTCCCAGAATCAACTCGTCAACTATATCCGCCACTAGGAACTCGCGCTCAACTGTGGTACCGATTATTGTGATTCACCACCCGTAACTTTTCCCCGGCCAAAATAAAATAGTTATCTTCCGAGTCCAGCCTTAGACTTCGAAAGAGTGAATCGAGCTCAGATGTAGTTATTCTGGAACTAGGGTTGCAGGAGGAGTAGACAGATTCCACATACAACCTCCTTCCCCTGCAGAGCAACACCGCCTCCACCGCTGGAAGTGGTAACACTAATAACATTATAAATACTGTACTCCAATTTGCCTCTCTGAGTTAGCTTGGTTTGGCAAATCAGCATTAGCTCTGGGCTTTGATCGTCTGACAATATATAAAGCTCATTTTTTCGGGGGATCTCTATCAATAAATTTACATTCACTGTAAGGATCTTAAAAATACTCTCCGTCTCCGCATCCATTTCGACTTTTGACGTACTGGGTTCTGCAGAAGCACCAGCATTTGGCCAACCTGCTCCTCTAACCTAGCCATACGCCTTTCAATGCAAGCCTTCCATTCAGGCATTCGTGTGCCCCTGGCACTGAGACTAGTGGCACCACCTTCGGTGCCACGCGCTCCTTTGACCAGACACAATTTGGGCGAAGGTCATTTGAGGAGTGACGGTTATGGCTGCCCCGAGTGGATTTTTCACTGGTTGCTGCTTCTGCAGAACTGTTTTTGCTTCCCGCTCTTGAAACGTAGGGCAACCCCGATACTCCGCGTTCCTGCAGAGTACGCACTTCAGTTGACTTTTGTCAGCTGCTCTATCTTTTCCCAGCAGGCATTCCTCCGCCTTGTGATTTTGACTATACTTAACGCATCGAGGCTGCATTCGGCAGTTCGACGCGGCGTGACCAAACCTTTGGCAGCGAGCGCATTAGAGAATGCCGTCGCGCCTTCTAATGCCACCGGTTGTTGGCTCTCGCCGTCCAGTTCTATTCTCTATTCGTTGGGCATATACACTTTATTAGTGCGCTTGTTAGTTCCTCCCGATTTACGGCGTTGAGCTCTACCCACTCAACCACGCTTTTGTTGCGAATTTATCTGCTAATTGCACTATTGAATTGTCCTTACAAAGTCGAAACACTTGTGAACTGTTCAGTGATCTGCGAACGCGTCTAAATCTCACCATATTCTGTCTACCGTTCAATTCGAAAATCTTTTCTAGATAGTATCTCACTTCTGTTACCAGTGTTATAAAGTTCACCAGTCTATTAAAGTTTAACTGTCATCTATGTAATATACAAAAATAGAGCCTCAAATGTTTGTCCCCGATTCACGTCTTAACGCATTTGCCTCTCTGAGTTAGCTTTTACACATCTTTGGTATTGGTATATATGGTTCGTGTGAGGTTTGGTTAATGTCGGTAAACGTATGTGTGTTGTGCGGGCGTGAAAAACTACATTTCACTATATTTATTATTTTTCCACACATGAGCCGTGATCTCGCGTCGGTATATGAATAGATATGTCACAAATTTTCAAAAAAGCGATTCAAGATATATGAAATGTCAAGATATCAAGATACATGAAAATAAGTTGCTTTTACACTGCTTGCTGATCATCACCTGCTGCTTTGGAGTACATAACAATACATCAACTTAGAAGTGTCATAAAAACATGTATAAAACATCGAATTGACATCGGCTATCATGCATAAAAATAATGTTGCCAAAAGAATTCAAACACAAAATATTTTTTTGTATATAAATGCAAAATTCTTAGATGTAAAATATATGCGTAGATGTAAAATATTTTAAGAACCTTTATTCTGATCTCTTAAGTCACAGTAATTCTTAAGCCTGAATTTTACGCTTCTTACTTCTCAACATGTGGTCAGCGAAGCGGGTTTGTTTGACTTCAAGAAACTGCAATTTCCAATACGTCTTGCGTTTGCTATTAGTTCTGTTTATTTGTACCACAACTCTCTGCGGTAACTTTTCACTATATAAAAAGAAGAAGATATAAAGTAAATATAGAAAAAATCGACAGTAAAATGAGTGTTTTCCATTCTTATATTAAAGTGATCTACATTGCTAAGCAAGAACAGGGCCGGCTAGTTATTTTAGAGTTGTGAATGTGTTTTTATTTTATTGGCAACCAATTCCGCAAAAGTGGTGATATTTCACAATTATTGAAAACCAGATAATTCATTTTCCTTTTTTTTGATTTTGGCTACTTCACAGTTACACGGTACATATATTTTAACTACGGAAATGGAAGCCCCCGTAACTGCTGCCACTGGCAAATTCATGGTGGCCGACAAAAGCAAGCAAAATTTGGTTGAACAAAATACTGAAAGGCGATGGTGTGGTGACTATCGTCAATTTAATGCCCAAGCAAAACATGATAGATAGCCATCATGGTTTTCACAGAAAACCTTCACAACAATTTTCTTTTTCAATGTTACCGTCAAATCAAATGTAACCCTTTGGCTTGTTGGAGTTTACTGTCATGCCTTTCGCACTAAAATGTGCAGCTCAGACATTCCAAAGATACATGGATATGGTTCTTCGTTTTGACATGACTACTGAACGCATCCAACTCGGAAAGGGAACATCAACAGCATGTGCTTCAAGTTTTGCAACGTCTTCAAGTGCACGGACTTATAATTAACCTAAAGAAATGAGTCTTTGTAAAGTCTGAAGTTACCTACCTTGGACACACTATTAATAAGTTCGTGTGCAAACCACCTGAAGACAGAGTTGAGGCTATTTCGAACTATCCGAAGCCAGTTACCATCATGGAACTCAGACGGTTCCTAGGACTGCGCACATTTGCAAGCACCTTTAAATGCACTGGTCAAATTCAACCAATCGGTTTATATTCCTGCAAACAGTCGAGTGCACAAAGTCAGTATAGTATATAGGATCGCGAATTGCTGACAATCTATTGTATCTAGCGATACAGTTCTTCAAACACATTCTGGGCCGTTTTCAAATTATTTTGCAAACAGATCACAAGCCATTAATCTACGCAATTCACCGACGCTCTGAAAAAATCTCCAGGCCGCGTGAGACAATTGGATTTAATTTCACAATGCACGACGGACATACGCTACTAACCTGGTAAAGACAATACAGTCGCTGACGCATTGTCAAGAGTGTATACCATATCGAGAGAGGAAACACATCACTCAAGCTATGTAAAGTAATACTAGAACCTGGTGTCAAGATTTATTGCGAAATTTCAGAACATAGCAAATCAGAGAGATGGCATCGATCACTAAAGGCAGCACTCATGGGTCACGAAAAATCGAACAGCTTACATTGACGACATTAAGGCTTCAATAGCAGAAATAGTCAATGGAAAAAATCTCCGGGTCCCTGGTGAGTTTTTTACAACCAGTAACACTATCCCCGATCCAAAGATGTTCGTTGAAAGCCAGGTCATGAGAACACTTCGACCAATAGAGACATCCAACGATCCCAATTCCTTACGAGGGAGCGGGATCGCTCTCTTAATCGGAAAAGGTCTTATGACAGGTCATGTATAGCAGCGAAATGCGAAGATTTCAAGTGCTAGAAACGTGTATAGCACAAGTTATGTGGTCTGCCTCAGGGCGATTGAAAAAAGAGTTCTTTCGATTTCTTAATAACCCTTTGGTCAAATTAACAATTAGTTTACTAACTACAAACGAACCGTCTTCTTTGAAATACAAAAGTAAAGTAAGGTAATAATAATATGACAATAAATCTATCTTATGCTAAATTTGCAAACTTGAACTTTTCGTTAATGCTGTAGACGCTGAACTTGCATTACTTCCCAATTCGCCGGATATCAGAAAAGTTCGATACATACATACATGTGCGATATATTTTAGGATTATGTTACGTGTGCGGGATTAAGGTATAAGTAGGGTGTGGGTTAACAAATTAATTTAAGGTCGTGTGTGGATGGAGTTTGTGGGTTTGCGGGGAGATGGGGCTGAGAGTTCTGACGTAATTCCTCCCCCCTTATTGTAGAGCTATGGCCAGAGCGATGTCATTGAACCAACTGCAGTTTGATGAAATTATGTTGCTCGGAAACAAAAAAAATGTCAAAGAATGTAAACAAACATGTAACAAAAAACGTATATAAAGTAACACAAAAATAAAATAAAAAACTACTGGTTTGTAAAGTTTTCTCGAAGAAACTGCGTTTTATTTTTTTTTAAGAATTTATTACAGACGGACTTGCAGACGGTGATGAGGACAAGTGCTCCGAAGTGGAAGGTGCCTTTGACCATTTCCGTGTAAATGTACTTTGAGTACAGAGCAAATCTGCTCGACGCGATGGACATGGTAAAGGCAGCAGACACAAAGAGCGTTACTACCGAATCCAGTAAGTCGAATTCATCACAGAATGCAGATATACCCCTAAAGAGTATTCTGGTTCCTATGTTTTCGGACAGTTATGAGTAGTGGCGAAGTTTTCGTAGCTTTAGTGCATCACAACACATCTTTATCTGACATACAGAAGCAGCATTGTTTGAAAGGCTGAAAGGATCAGCACACTTAGCAATAATAAATGGGAACTATGCGAAGGCGTGGACTATTCTCCGGGACAGGTACGATCATCAATGGTTCCTGGTGAACATGCAGCTAAAATACTTCTTCAATCAGCCGTCGATCAGCCAAGAATGATCTGACGCGATTAAAGAACTTTTAGATCGAACCACGGAAATAGTCCACAGCCTGAAAAGTTTGAATTTGCCAGTTGAATACTGGGATGTCATCCTAGTCTACGTGTTGCTGCTTCATTACTGAAGCTTCAGTCCAATTACTACAGCTGAAGACGCAACAGTGTCACATGCAGAAGATCGGTGGACATAATCATTAATTCGTGCTACACCACGTTCGTGACCACCATGCAGGCAATTGTATTCAAGTCACTTACTGGCCATCTCCCGGCTCTGGCCCTCTTAGTTGGGGTTTGGACACATCTGACCAGACTACAACTTGCAGACTCGAGTTTCCACAAACCCGGAAAAATCGATCGGTACGCAATTCCAGACAACCCACAGACAACAAAACACTGCATCTTGTCAACAATTGCTCGTCTCTTTGACCCCACGGGGTGGATAGCTCCATGCATTATTGTGGCAAAGATGATCATGTAGCTAATCTGGAAAAGCAAAATTGAGTGGGATGAAGACATCAGCGAGGATTTGCAGCGGAAATGGAAGGTATTTTACGGCGACTTACCCCATACCAACACTATTCGGATTCCGAGGTGGGTACAGATATACGAGACTACAAGTCAGGTACAAATTCACGGTTTCAGCGACGCATCGGAGAAGGCGTACGGCGCATCAGTGTATCTTCGGACCGAAGATGATGAGGGCAGGGTCCACATGCATCTTTTGATGGCGAAGTCAAGATTCGCCCCCGTACAACCGGTCAGTTTACCACGACTGGAGTTATGCAGTGCGGTAATGATGGCGAAATTGCTGCACTATGTAGTCAACACATTAGGCAGGAAGGACGTGACGCTGCGTGCCTGGACGGATTCGACTATCACATTAGCTTGGATTCTCACCCCGGCTTCTAGATAGGAAACCTTCGTGAGTAACCGTGTTGGAGAGATCCAGCGGTTGACTGAACTCCGCATATGGAAGCATGTTCCAACAAAATGCAACCCAGCGGACTTAGTTACCAGAGGCATGCTGCCATCAGTCCTTGCAAACTGAGTTTTTGGAGTCATCCTGGATCTTCGTAACACCGCCGCAACTAAAACATCTGGAGACAGAAGAAGAAAAGAAGAGAATCCAAGTTTATTGTTCAGGATTATGGCCAAATCCAATCACTAACCTGATGCATCAAACGTCACGATTAATACAACTCGTCCGTGTGACTGCAAGCGTTTTGTCAACAACGCCAAGAAAGGTAAAGGCATCAACGACAGCAAACGAGCTCAGGAACGCTGAAAGGGTGCTCGCAAGTTGTGCTCAGCAGATGTTCATGGAAGGCACAAAATCCAAAGGAATGGGATCCCTGAACCCATTCATCGACGGCGAAGGAATTTTTCATGTTGGGGGAAGGCTAAGTCAAACCAACATGCCGTATGTTCGCACACATCCAATTATTCTGGAACCCAGGCACCGACATTCTCATCTCCGACTGCTACACGGGGGAATACAGCTGATGGTATCCAACATTAGGGAAAGATATTGGGTCTTCCAAATAAAAGGAGCGGTAAAGAAACTTATTAACACCTGCACCACTTGCTACCGACAATGATGCAAAATAGCACAGCAACTGAAGACTACGAAACTGACTAACAACGAATCAAACTTAAAGCCGATACAAAAGTTTAATTTCCTGAAGTCGTGTTTGCGCGATGAAATCTTCTCGATCATTTACGTATTTGTGATGCTACTTACGAACAGGCATGGGTTAAAAAAGCGGTACGATAGACCGCGATGCGTCATATATAGTTTTATTACATCGTTCATGGAGTTACCATCTGCACATAATTCGAATGTTAAGTTACTGCGCAATCTATCTAATGCGGCTGATGAAATAATTCTAGGCTTAACTTCAGTCTATGCCCTGGAGCGTTATCCATGGCTTATATATATATATTACTAAACAAACTGGACTCTAAGACTCGACAGGCTTGGTCTGAAGAAAGTGTAGCTGAAGAACAAAGTGTAGCCTTAACAATTGACCAGGTTTTAGATTTTTTGGAGCGTCGATGCGAGGCATTGGAAAGCTGCAAGAATAGTACTTGTGAAGTTGCTAGACTGAAAACTTCAGGTGTCAAAAGTATGGACGCTTCTTCTTCTTCTTCATGTCCGAAGTGCAATTCATCTCATGGGCTGTTTCAGTGTTCGGATTTCGCGTCAATGGATGTGCAAGCTCGAAGAGAATTTGTTCAATCTAAGAAAATATGCTTTAATTGCATTAAAAGTGGTTCTTCAGCGCGTTGCCAAACCAAGTTTAGGTGCGGGACATGCAAATGTAGGCATCATAGTATGGTTCACTTAGACTCTTCGTATTTGAACTATAATTCATCTTCAACCAAACCTTCAAATTGGAACCAAGCCCTAGAGTTTAGGAAAAATGTTTCAAGTGCTTCAAACTGTCCGTTACCATCGACAACGGAGAATGTAATAAATAATCACTCGATAAATACCGGGCATATATGCCACACTCTGCTTCCAACTGCCATCGGAAAGGTTCTTGACGCTCGCGGACAATATCAGCTAGTCCGATTTCTTATTGATACATTTTTTTTTTTGCGAGGGTAGGTGAAAATCTTCAAAAGACACTATGGGGACCGTTCCCACATAGCGAAAGGGATTTTTACCCATTAAAAACATCTCCCTTCAAATAAAATAAAATATATTTCCACTACAACTAAGTCTTACACTTATCCAGCAGTTTTACTTTCTTGGTTTAGGCGCATTTGGCAAGTTCCATTGAGAGTTCTTGCTATCACCGCAGCTAAGCGCGGGTTTAATTCACCGTGCTAGGTCAAGGGGTTTAGTCCTTTGAAGACGGCGGAAAGCGTTGGTTTCGTCGAGAATTGGAAGGACAGCAGAGTTTATGTGCTCTTCCAGACGACTGATGGAATTCCAAGGTCTCTGTGGATGCACTTTATTTTGAAATGTTTGTAGTATGTTTCTATTACTTTCTTTGGTACAACCCCATAGTTGTATACCATACGTCCAGACTGGTTTTAGCACTTGCTTGTATATAAGTAATTTGTTGTCAATACTTAGCTTGGAATATTTTCCAATAAGCCAGCACATGTCTTTGTATCTTAATTCGAGCTCTTCACGTTTCTTTTTGACATGCTCCTTCCACTTAAGCTTTACATCGAGAGTCATTCCGAGGTATTTCGCTTCATTACCGAAGGGTATTTGAACATTATTTATAAAAACGGGCAAGTTATTCACGTTCTTATACGTAAAATTTATATGAACGGATTTAGCTTCGTTAAGCTCAATTCGCTGAGTGTTCGTCCATTCGTGTATCCGGTCTAGAACACATTTTAATTTTCTGGTTGATTCTTCGACCGTTTTGGCAGTTACTAAAATGGCGGTGTCGTCAGCAAATGTGCCTAGCACGGTGCCTACGTCCTGCGGTATATCGCTGCTATAAAGTAAGTAAAGGAGGGGACCAAGGACACTTCCTTGTGGTACTCCAGATTGTATAGGCTTAAATAGGGAGTATTCTTTCCCATATTTCACGCGGAAGATTCTATCAGTTAGATAATTCGATAAAATTGTGTAAAATCTTCTCGGGAGGAACTGTCGAAGTTTATGTTTCTAACCTTCGTGCCAAACCTTGTCAAAGGCTTGCGAAACATCGAGAAATACAGCTGGGCAGACTTGCTTTTGTTCAAACGATTTTTCTATAACATCAGTTATTCGATGTACTGGGTCGATAGTTGAATGCTTACTTCTAAAACCGAACTGGTGATTAGGAATATGTCGTCTTTCTTCCACAACCGGGCTTAAACGTCTGAGTAATATTCGTTCGAACACTTTAGACATTATCGGAAGCAGTGAAATTGGTCTATAAGACTTTTTGTCTATTGGGGGTTTACCCGGTTTCGGCACCATTATTATTTCCGCCACTTTCCACTGCCTTGGGACATGTTCTAATCTAAACGCGGCGTTAATTAGGTAGATAAGCATAAGATATATAATATAATAATTCTGAGATAACTCCTTCAGAACTTCTCCTGTGATTAAATCATAACCAGAGCTTTTTTGGGCTTGAGGTTTTTTAATTCTTCCTTAAGTTCTGTCAAAGTAGCATTTCTTTTACAAAAATGTTCATTATTTGTGTTTGAACCGTAGGAGTTTCCAGGAAACGTTTGTCCGTCGCGTGATTTAAACGTTTCTTCCAAATGATCTGCGAAGAGATCCGCTTTCTCTTTATCTTCTTTTGCCCACTCGTATTAATTTTCCGAATTGGGGCCGCATGTGGTTGAGGTTTTCTTAAGCCTTTGGCTGCTTTCCAGAGTGAGTAATGGGTATCCTTTTTCCCTGAAAAGCCTGTCAAGTAGGTATTTAGGTTATTATTTTTAAACGACTTAATTTTCGCCATCAGAATGTTAGACAGTTGGTTGAGGGGAGTTTTGTGCTGCGGCGCACGGGTCTGCTGCCATTTCTTACTAGCCTTACGTTTCTCTCTTACTAATTCTCGTATTTCCGGTGGATATCGCAATACATGTTTTATCGTCGTTTTTCTAGCGAGAGGTGTATTGCTCCACGCAGCGCACTGTATTACTTCTATAAATTTATCGAGTTCTATTTCTAAATCGTATGCTGTTCTCAGCGGTACTCTAAGTTCGATATTATCTTGTAGATAATTTCTAAATGCTTGCCAATTCGTACGTTTATTTGTTAACGTAGGTGGAACTTCCTTTTTTACAAGGGTATCGTTTACACATAGTACAATGGGAGAATGATCTGAATTAAGATCAAAGCTTTCTTCAATTCGTAAGTAGTTTCGAGAAACACCTTTTATGACAAAGAAATGAACAACGTCAGGTATTTTTGTAACATCCGACGGCCAATAGGTTGGTTTTCCTGTCGAGTAAAAATCACAGTTTAGTTTCATACTAGCTCTGTATACATTTCTGCCTTTTTGTGAAATTAATCTTGATCCCATTAAAGTCTCCACCAATTACGAAATGTGGGCCTAGAGTGTGGAAAATTCGCTCGAGCTCGCTTTGATCAATTATACTACGCGGAGGGCAGTAAATGGACGCGACGTTAAACGAGTAATGTTTATTTTTTACACGAACCGTATTTAATTGTATAGGATCAGATTCTATACTTATCCCTACTAAATGATCTATATTGTCGCGTATAAACAGGGATGAACCGCCTCTTGCCCGTTCGGACGGATGGCAGGCATGGTAACCACAGTACCCTTTTAAGTTTACACACGATTGCTTCGTCAAGTGTGTCTCAGAGATCAGACAAATATCAATATCTTTTTCTCTAATATATAATTCTAGTTCGTCAATTTTTTGTAGCAGACCATTCGCATTCCAATTTAAAATTTTAATTGACATATTCATGTTAAGGTACGCTTGCTGTTAATCTTATTTTCGAGGTCGATTAGACTTTCGAAAATAAGTTTGTTCGTTCTGGTTTGTTCGTCAAGTTTCTCTAAAATAATCTTAAATATATTTGTAGCGGGAGTTGATTGTTCTTCGCAGCTTTTTCCACTTATAGATGCTACTGTTTGGGCGAAGGTTTTTGCTCCGACGTGTGATGATTTCACATTAGCTGATTTCATTTTTTGAGTTATTGAAGACGCAGGTTGAGTCTGCCCTTTTATTTCAGCAGTTTTCGATCGAGTCACAGTTGGTTTCGGCACGTTTTTAGAACTACGTCCTTTGTTGCCGATTTTGGTGGTTGACGGATTTTCGATTTGATTTTATCTCGTCTTTTCTGAAGCTTTTTTGCTACTTCGCAGCCACGATGGTTAGCCGGATGATTTCCTTTACAGTTAATACAAGTAGCTCGTGTAGTCTTACTTTCGTTACAATCCGTCGACAGATGTCCGCCGGCGCATTTGACACATCGCGGATCTTTCTGACAATACTTTTGAGTGTGGTTGAATCCCTGACAACGTTTGCATTGTGGTATTGAATTCGTATTTTTGCGCAAGGCTTCTATTTTAACAGTCACATCTAGAATTGTTTTTAATCCATAAATTTTGTCTATGCTTTCACATTTGTCGAAGCTTAGCATAAAAAGGGGTAAACCGACACGTGTCACAGTTTCGGATCCATTTGTCAGTTGTTTCCTTCTGGATAATAGATTGGGAGCGTCTACTATTTTTAGGCCTTTATGTTTTAAGTCCTCAATAATATCTTCTTTTAGACAAGGCGAATGGAGTCCTCTAGCTATGACACGAATAGGTCGGTCGGACTTATTTTCATACGTGTACCAATGGATTTTTTGCGCATTCAGTTTTTGGGAGAGTGATCTATAGCTGTCAGAGTCCTTGACATTTATCTTCCATGCATTGTTGCTCAGCACTGTTACTTTATACTCAGATTGGATTGTTGACTTTAGAATAGAGTGTAACTTATTGTACACTGGTATTCCGAGTACGTTAATTGGCGGGGGTGCCCGTTCTTTTGCTAACTTAGTTTCGTTGTTACCAGTAAGACGTACATTTTCTGTCTTCTTTATTACCTCCGGCCTTTCGTTTTTTGCCCGGTCGCCTTTCTGTCATCCAGTTGGTTTCACGAGCGAGTTCTTCCTCATCCGTATAATACTCAACTTTTTTTGATTCGTTCGAGCTGGGCTCTTTTTTTGATTTTCAATTTTATCTGCCCTTAATTGACTAAGTTCATTTCTTAGTTCTTTACAGAGATCTTCCATATCAGCGAGTCTCCTGATGATCTCTCTCAGTCCTTAATTCCGCATTTTCCTTTTCGAGACTTTCGAACCTCGCTAGAGCCTGTTCTTCGTGTGTAGAAGAATGTACATTTGTTGATGTTTTAGTTACTTGCGTTTTAGACGCAGTAGTTTTCATTGGAGTTGATGCGCGCTTGTTTATAATATTAGATCCTGCTGGTGGTGATCTATTTACCCTTGAACATTTTTTAAAAGGGTCCGAATGCAATAATTGGCTCTCCCCAGAATCCGTAGAGTGTGGAGTGCGACTGGCATTCCACATGGGGTACTAATTCCTTTGTTTTTATTCATTGCATATTTATTTTTTTTTTTGCTTGTCCTAAAACAAACGGTGGCTTTTAGTCGCCTCTTACGACAGGCATGCCTTACCTCGGGTACATTCTTGCCCCTACCCGAAGGGGTAATTGATACATGCTCACACGCCATGCTAGATATCGATTCCATTCTGCAACCGTTTTGGACAATCGAAGAATGTTCTTCCAAATCCACGTTGTCGGACGAAGATCAGAAAATAGAGGAATATTTCTCAAAACATCATAGTCGTGATGCCAACGGACGATACATTGGAAGTTTGCCATTTAAAATAAAAGCTTCATTCGCTAACACACTAACCGGAGCTATCGCTCGCCTTCACTAAATATTCGCTGTTTCTCGACGAGTATTTAACTTTAGGACACATGACTTGCATTCCACCGTTGGAAGTAGAAAATAACACACATTTTTACCTTTTCAAAGACAAAAATGGACAGAGTTTAAATAACGCCTTAATGATCGGTCCACCAATTTAAAGAAATCTGTTTTCTGTCTGTATTCGCTTTCCTCGGTTTCAATTTGTGTTCATCATATCATATTGTTAAAATGTTCCGTCAGATTTCTGTAGCAGAGAACGATATTGACTTCCAAAGAATTGTTTGGCGGAAATCGCCAAGAGAACCAATTCAACATTTTATTCTGCGCACTGTGACATACGGTACATCTTGCGCACCATATTTGCCTATCTTGAACAACTTGCGAGTGATTATGAAAGGGAACTTCCAATCGCATCCGAAATTATTCGAAACGACTTTTACGTGGACGATGAAGCTTCAGGCGGAAGCCATTATCAAAAAGAACTCGTTGGTCGAACTTCTTGATAAGTGCGGAATGAAACTCGATAAACGGCAAAGTAACTGCAGTAAACTTATTGAGACTAAAGACTTTAATGTAAAAGAAAATCATTAATTTCACACTAACGCGGATTCGTGTGAAAATTCGGGACCTAAATTGGAATCCCCAAACGGATATGTTTGTTAGTGTAAAATAGACCTTCTAACCATACGGTGTCAAAGGCCTTCTCCAGGTCATTAAAGTAGGCACCCGTACATTGTTTCTGACACTTGTTCCATTGGATATCCGAATGGTGTCGTGCCCCGCTTTGAAACTGAATTGGTTATCCGGAACTATATTTTTGGCCTTAGTCCAGTTGATCAAAGCTCTATTTATGACCTTCTCGAATACATTGCTGATTTTCGGAAGAAGACTAATTGACCGCATTTTGTACGAATCTTTTCCTCGCTTGGATATGGGTTGCACAATCACAGTTTTCCAATGCTGCGGATAATGTGCATTATTCAAAGCATTGTTAAACAGGATATTATATATATTTGTCTTTATCCCATTTAGGGTTTGGTTGCACTACAGCCGTCTTCCAATGTGCCGGGTAATGTGCATTACTTAGCGCATTGTTAAACAGTGTAGTGTAAATTTCCACTGCCGCCGGAGGAGCACGATGTTCGGGATACCATCTGTCCCAGCCTGTTGGCGACGGGATTATTTGCCATATTTACGTCATCGAATCTGGTAAAACCAGGATTCTGAGATCGCCATCGACTGATCTCCATACGGAGATGGAAGTGTTTTACGAAGGCTCTGTTCTCTAGATCGTGATTTGGCCGTCTGACCTCGTTGACCTTTTACACTTTCTCGAAAACAGCGCCTATGGTATTAACCTTCTCTTGGGGATCTTGGACCACGAAGAATTCGTCATCTAGTATGGACTCATCTGGATCTATTTTAACTGATGTCAGTAGTTGTGCGTTGTCGTTTGTTCTCGGAAGTCGGACGATTGGAATGTAATTTTTATCTTTCCTCCTGAATAATCACAGTTTTCCAATGCTGCGGATAATGTGCATTATTCAAAGCATTGTTAAACAGGATATTATATATATTTGTCTTTATCCCATTTAGGGTTTGGTTGCACTACAGCCGTCTTCCAATGTGCCGGGTAATGTGCATTACTTAGCGCATTGTTAAACAGTGTAGTGTAAATTTCCACTGCCGCCGGAGGAGCACGATGTTCGGGATACCATCTGTCCCAGCCTGTTGGCGACGGGATTATTTGCCATATTTACGTCATCGAATCTGGTAAAACCAGGATTCTGAGATCGCCATCGACTGATCTCCATACGGAGATGGAAGTGTTTTACGAAGGCTCTGTTCTCTAGATCGTGATTTGGCCGTCTGACCTCGTTGACCTTTTACACTTTCTCGAAAACAGCGCCTATGGTATTAACCTTCTCTTGGGGATCTTGGACCACGAAGAATTCGTCATCTAGTACGGACTCATCTGGATCTATTTTAACTGATGTCAGTAGTTGTGCGTTGTCGTTTGTTCTCGGAAGTCGGACGATTGGAATGTAATTTTTATCTTTCCTCCTGAATAATTTATTTACTTGCGGGAACATATCCGGGTTGTTGGATAGTACTGCCCGGATTTTATTGCCCCAATGCAAGCTTATGGCAATATTATAATTTATTTTTATTAGTTGTTGGAGGTTTTTGATCTCTGACTTCAGGGATCTAACTTCCGGACTTCTCGCATCTGTAAACCATCTGTGCAAGAGTTGTGTGACAGCAGTCTACTTTTGTGCACGTGAAGTGCGTCGATGGTGGCATTCCGATAGACATCACAGTCATCGGTTTTGTTCTATCCATTGTACGCACTATGGCGGCGTCCATTTGTTTGAGGTACCCTTCAACCTCCTCGTTCGATAGGTTTCTGTTCGTTAGCGGATTGATCGCATTAACGGGGTAGAGCCCTGGAGAAACGTGGCCAGCGAGCCTTATTGTAATTATAAGGATTTCGATAGACATATTCCCCCAGTTCAACCACCTCGTTCGGGAGTTGAATAACCGCTGAGAAAGCAAGATGATCACTATCGTACTCAATCGTGGCTAAATAATTCCGGGTGCTTGTATCTACATCCTGTATTGTCAATCGTCTGTCAATCAATAGTAGATCCAGAAAATTCCCGCTTCTGGGAAATGATGGTATTTCGGTTCCAAGCAAATCGGTTGCAAAAATTAGTGATCACGTGCAACCGCTTACCGCCCGAGAGCGGAATGCATGCGATACACGTCTCTGGCAAACGAAACCTACGCGCTTCATTGCTATACATGATCTTATGATTAATAGTTTTCCTAACTAAAAGAGCGACTCCGCCACCGTTATGGGTGCGGTCTCTCCGAATAATATTGTAATTATTATACCTGAGGGTGTGCTTTTTGTTAAGCTTAATTTCGCTAACCATTATCACATCAGGATTGTGGTCTCTCAACAGTTGGCCGAAGGAAAGTTTCTTGTTGGTCCCTATTAGTGAGTTGACATTTATCGCGAGGACCTTAAGGTCATTAGCTGCGCGTGCAGCCATTATATTGCGGCCGCTGTGGCTTATTCGCCAGACAGTCTCGAGTAGATGACATCTATTCTGACTGCCTTTTGAAGGAACTGCTGTTCTAAGCGAGCAGTCCGCTCTGCTTGTTCAGCAATGCTTTTTTGCATCTGAGCCACCTGTGCTTGGATAGTCAGCAGGATGGGGCTCAGATCATTACTTGCATCCGGCCTTTGGCACGCGAGGCACTGGATTTGCTGCCACCGTTTTTGGTGTCCTCCTTTCGAACTTGTTTTTAAGTTCTTGCACTTTTGGGCAGCCCCTATAACTAGCGGGGTGCCCGTTAGTCCTACATATAGCACATATGAGGGTGCTCCTGTCCTCGACTCGGTCCTTTCCTAGAGGACATTCTTCACTACTGTGGTTCTAAGCGCATTTCACGCCGCGGAACTCCATCTTGCAGTTCGCCGCGGCCATATAGTGGCAGTACACGGTGTGCCTGAGGGGCACATCCTATACTTTATCTCGTATGGGAGATCTAATTTGACGTGTGTTCGCACAGCCCACTTACATATGTTTTGGAAATCCTTGGTCTCCGCACCGAAGATGTTTATAGGTGGGCATCTCACTCTTGTAGGTTGTATCTGTTGCTGTTGTTGTTGCTGATGTTTCTGCTGCTGCTGCTTCTGTTGACTCTGCTGCTGTTGACCCTTTCCTAGAGGAAAGGGTTAGCAGCGCCTGTGGTGTGTCTGGTGATTGTTGTTGTTGCTTTTGCTGGCATTGGCTGTCCAGCTGTTTTTGCTACTGTACGGCTTGTTGTCGCAGCCGTGCAGCCGTCTGAGCCGCTTTCCGCGCGCCAACTTCTCCCACACCTGGGGTATGCACACTATGCCACAAGCTAGCTTCAGAAATCGCACTTCACGCACTGATGTGATTTTATTGATGATGATGACTTTATTTTGTGTTTTTTTTTTCGTTCGTACGTACACGTCCACTTACTTTGGATGCCGGAGAGCGACTGAGCACCGACTGCACATATTCGGCTGCTTGTCTATTAAGGAGACCTACAGCTATTGCAGTACTCGATGGCTATAAAGTAACGTCTTTTTATTTGGAAGAAATCGAAACACTCGCGAATTACACTACTCAGAGGTCTGTGAACGACTGCCCCCATAAAGCGTTCTCTTATGAATGTTCTCTACCATTAATTTAGTGAAGTTGTCGTTATATGGTAGAATGTAGGAATGTCATTAAATGTGTGGTGGATTTGCCTTTTCGAGGGCGCATCGAACAGTTAAGTTTCCTTCATCATTTAGTTGTGGATCCAGTGACAATAGTTTGCTGCTTTTGGGAATTGTGACTCTATCCGACAGACATCTCACTTCATTCGAAAAAACCCCTTTTTTTAACAATACGGATTATGTGTTTTCTCGCGTCTTCAACTTCATTCAATGTTAGCTGTCGTAGTTTTACAGTGAATATAAACCGTCTAGAATAGGCTAATGTTCTGTGGAGCTTGGTATAGGAGGAAAATCCTTGAAATATGTTACTTCCTTCTACCGCCAGTGTTAACACCATTGGTATGCCGGTGGAATCTCCTGTTAATTGATTTGGTTCTTGTTGTTGCAGATCTCCTCTTCATCTTGCAACCATTTTGGTCCACTCCACCATAATATATGATTCCTTAATTATTTAGGATTTTCTGCAGATCTAATATGTCTCCATGCATTTAGATCTATAGTTTCGAGTATTTTAGCTACTATTTGATATGAACGCCATTTTACGCGTAGGATTACCTCTTATTCAAGCAAGCACAATAGTGGAGTCAGTCCATGCAGATATTTTATCTACCTGTGATCCAAATGTTTGCTGTACTTTCTTAAACAGCCTGGAAAGAAAATGTGCTCCACATAATTCTAGATTCGGTATTGTTAATTTCTCCTTTATCGGTGCAACTCGTGTCTTTAAAGTCAGCAGTGTGGTTACATATCCCGTGTTAAATTATTTTACAAATATTTTATTACAAAACGTGTGGTGACAACCATCTTAATCGGTCCAAAAAGGCGTGCAATTTCGGATAGTGTGACTCGTTTGGTTAAAGGCTGGTCAATCTTCGTGTGCTGGTCTATGTTCACTTTAAAGTGAAACGTGTAGAGTGATTGGTTAATAACAGATTGGCAATAAAGGTTATCAGTTGTCGTTGTGCATCCTTGCATTTGGTGTCCCCTCCAGACATAAGGTCGTCATCGTAGAAATCTCTTCTGATGATTGATTAATGACAGATTGGCAATGAAGGTTATCAGTTGTTGTTGTGCGTCCTTGCATTCGGTGTACCCTCCAGACATAAGGTCGTCAACGTAGAAATCCCTTCTGATTATATGCGGCAATTGGATACTTTTGTTGTTTTAACGGCTAAGTATGCTGCGGAAGCTGTCCCATAAGTGTTAATGGTAATCTTATAATCTTTTATTTCGTCATTTCTTGAGCTTCTACATACTATTCGCTAAAAGTTTTGATGTTTCTTATTTATTTTAATTTGACGGTACATTTTTTTTGGTGTCCGCTGTGTATACGTACTGATGTCTTCGCCAATACGTAATGATGGTGATTAGATCATCCTGTAACCTTGGGCCCACAAGCATTAGTTGGTTAAGACTGATTCCGATTGATGTGGCATATAGTACGATTTTTCTGCTTGCTTATCACTGAAGGAAATTTCAACCATGTGAACCAGATGTCTTCTATGTATTTATTATGAATTTTGTGTACTCAAGTTGCAAACGAATGTCTGTTTTGAATATTTTTTCTAATTGCAGTAGTCGTGCAACCGCTCTATCTCGTGAAGCTATTTACCGTTTCCCTTTGGGAATGCCTATTTTATTTTAACAAAAATGAATATCTAAAATTTGACAGCAAGAAAATAATTTTGAGAATATTTTTAAGGTAGTTGTAGTTAACCGCCGGTTGTGGCGCTTCACGTCGCTAAAACTGTAATCGTTCAGGCAGTCAGGCAGTGTTGTAACCAATGGCCGGTGGTGGCGCTTTGATCGGTAAAACTCATCGTCGTTCAGGCAGGCAGTGTTGTAAGAACTTTAAGTAGTTGCCGCAGGCGCTACAGCTCCTAGGATGTATCTCTGCTCCAATTGATTATTGAATGGAATATCAACAGTTTATCTGCCTTTAGCATCTCGAAAATGGGGTTCTTCGTAACGTTTGCACTCTTAACAAATGTTCTTCCCGTGATAAACCAGTCAAAATGTGACCTTTGCGCGATAGGATGGTTGTCACCACTTACAATCACTGCAAAGATGCTGATGCAATAAAGTATATAGTATATAGAAGGCGAATCTCGATTGGGATAATCCACTCAATGCTGAACTACAACGATGTTGGACTCGCTTTAAAATCGAATCTTCCTTATAAAGGGTGATTTTTTAAAAGCTATAGGAAAGTTTTTCAAAAAAAAACCCCATAAAATTCAGAAAAATGCATGAAATTTTTATTTGAGTCGATAGTACGGTCCATATAATTTAATGTTTGAAGATTATTTCATGCAAATGTTGACCTTGACTGCGCCTCAAATGGTCCATCCGCTTAGTCCAATTTTGTTATACTCTTTCCAACATTTCGGCCGGTATCTCACGAATAAATGCTTCAATGTTGTCTTCCAATGCGTCAATTGAAGCGGGCTTGTCTGTATAGACATGAGCTTTAACATAGCCCCACAAAAAAATAGTCTAAAGTCGTTAAATCGCACGATCTAGGCGGCCAAATGATGGGTCCCGAACGTGAAATAAAATGTTCACAGAAATCGCCTTTCAATAAGTCCATTGTTGCGCGTACTGTGTGGCATGTCTTGTTGAAACCACATGTCATGCAAGTCAAGCTCTTGCATTTTGGGCAAAAAAAAAGTTGGATATCATCTCACGGTAGCGCTCATCATTCACAGTTACGTTAGGATTCGCATCATCTTTCAAGAAGTACGGTCCAATGATGCCACCAGCCCATAAACCGCACCAATCTGTGACTTTTTCTGGATGCATTGGTAGCTCTTGCAATGTTTCTGGCTGTTATTCACTCCAAAATCGACAATTCTGCTTATTTACGTATCCATTGAACCAAAAATGAGCTTCGTCGCTGAACACATGTTATGTCGCGATGAACTTTCTTAACAGAGCACGCATTTTGATAATAAAATTCAATAATTTGCAAGCGTTGTTCGTTAATAAGACGATTCATGGTTAAATTATAGACCAAACTGAAGATATTTGACAGTGAAACAAAACACGAAACGTGCGTCAGCTATTTAAACCAGTGTTGCCAAAAAGATAATAGCTAAAAAATCACTCTCTATAACCAATAATCTTTACGAAGAAGTAGAGGGGGACGTTCACAACTTTCTTTAGCAGATGGCGTCAAGAATGTCAGAAATGAACAAAAAGAAAGAAGTATAGCCGAACACAGAAGATCGGCTTCCGCAAATTCCAGAACATTCCTGTCTTTAAAGGAAATTAATAAGAATGGCAACCGTTTTATGATATTTCACAAGATCAAGTTGCACAACGATTAATACACAAGAAAACAATATTAAGTGTCACCGAACTAATTGAGTACGAATTTGGAAGTTGAACCAATGAAATTAATACAGCACCTAATTATATCAAGTGAAAACTATACCTGCGCTTGTTATACAATATTGAAAGAAAGATGTTCGGAGAGCTCATGGAAAAAATTCAATAAAGTCAATACTGCATGGAAGGTTAGCGTCATTTGATAAGTATTCCTCGTGTAGTTCCGTGAGGTTTTTCTACTGATCTAGTACGATCCATTGTTGGTATCTGTGAACCTCTGTTGATTCCATATAATTGCACCTATCTCGATGTACAATTTTTTCAAGGGTTGAATTTTTTTGCTCTTTTCCGTAGATATCGAGGCAAGTTTACCACTCACAGTGGTTCCAGTTTCTATAGGTTTCATGTTTTCTAAATCATATTTTAAGTCATCGTACAGGGTTTTCAATATTTGAAACTTATTTCCTTGTACGTAAGGCGTGTCACCTTTCACCGCACCGCACGGATTTGTTCGTCATTTTATTGAAATTCTGTCCAAATTTCTTCAATAATCTTCAATCGCTCTTCTTTGTAGTATTGGGTTTTCTTGAGACGCTCTCTTTACCGAAATTGTGCTGTGTGCTGTATAAGTTGACGTCATGTATCAATTGTTGCGGTTGTTCACAACACGTGCTGAGACCAATGATAAAGTTGTGAGCCAATTGTAAGACGAAGAGTGAATCGGCCGTAGTTTTCGTGTTGTGGTTTACGTGCGTTAGTAGGTGGTGACGGTCTCTGACGTTTTGAGGAAGCAGTGTTGAGCCACGACTATTGCTCAACATGCTGGCCCGAATCGTGAAATGAGTGATTCACGTACTTTTTCCCACGTGAGGCTTGCAATGTGTTGTGTTCAATAAAGACACGTAACTATTTGTGATATAATAATACGTTTAATATCAAATAATAAATAATACGACTATGTTTTTGAACATTGTAGTTGCAATGCTCAATTCGCGACCTCGTTGCACTATGCCGACAGTTGCACCTCTGCGTCTGCATCTGCATCAACAAAAAACAATCACATACCACTATTAAATAACTGCACAAAATAAGATGCCTATACATTCTAGAGAGTTCCTTTCTTTTGTTCCGCTGTACATATCCTTTCTCTTGTTTCATCCTATTTTTCTACTCTGCTCACCCCGCTACCAACCACACTCTAGTGCAGCCCTCTGTAATGTTTTAATTCCTTCCAGTGCAGTTGTCCTTTCATTCCCTATTTTAAATACTTGTTGCTTTCTAACGTAGAATAATTATCAATTTGTACCATTTACATTTTCATTTGCTATTTTTAATATTCATTCCATGTGTTCCATTCACATTTCTCCATTTCAATTATACAGTACATTTAAACATTTTCAATACTTTTTCTTTGTAATTAAAATGACGCAGTTTTCCATTAAATACAGACGCACATACATACAAGTTAAAATGAAAATAAAATACATTAACAACTAGTTCACAATTCTAATTCGATTGATATAATCGGTTGTTTCATTTTCATCCCTGTGCTTAGTGACGTTCGTAATATAATTTTGTTGGTGTCAGAACCAGGCACCACAGATGCCAACGCCATGTGTGGTGCTTCGTCTGATGCGAACCAGTTGAGAGCATCGTCTACCAAATACGCCATGAGTTCAATGCGTTCTCCATCAGGCTTGTCACGTGTTATGACTTCGAACAGATTCCACTAAATGTCAGATCTGATTACTGTCCGGAGAATTTCGCTAACAGCTGTCGCCCTCTGCAGTTGCAACACTCGTGGCTTCTGGACCCTTGATGATATTGCTTGCCGGATCGTAATATTTTCATGAAAGTTTCGCACTAGTGTGCTTGTCGCCAAAAAAAATGTTGTCGAAAAAAAGTGCAAAAGTTTAGTATTGTGCATTTTATTGAAGGATTTTTCTGAAATATCACGTCCGCTCATGTTGCTTGCATGTTGAAGAAGAGCTTGAACGAGTTTCATGACAATGACATTTTGATAAAGTAATTTTGTTGATGCCCGCGCCTCTGTCAGCAAGTAGCAAGTTTAGCATTTACTTGATGATGTCGTCTCACAAAAGTGTAGAAATTCGACATTAACTTAAAGTCCTTACAACTGTACTCAAATAATAAAGAAATTAGGTATTCATTAACGTTTTAACAAATAATATACAACTTAGGTTTGCAGCGCCTGCGGCAACTACTTAAAATTCTTACAACACTGTTGAAAGGACGATGAGTTTTATCGATGGAAGAGTCATAACCATTGGTTACAACACTGACTGACTGCCTGGACGATTATGTTCTTAGTGACGGGAAGCGCCACCATCACGGCCGTTAGCTACAACTACCTTTTAAAAGTTTACGAAACGATTTTCTTGTTGTCTAATTTAGATATTCTTTTTTGTTAAAATAAAAACAGGCATTTTCAAAGGGAACCGCTAAAGGTTTTTCACTAAGTTTTTACGAGTCTGCTAATAATACAGAAGATTAAGTATTTATTCATCATTAATATTAACTAGCTTTAGGCTGTCGATAAGGAAAACGCCCTCGAACTCACTATTGGAAATCTCCTCCCCTTCTATATCTCCAACCACATAACGCTCATTCGGTAAGACCTTTTTAATCTCGTACGGACCTTTGAACCTAGAGCGCAACTTGTGAGGTATCGAGTTAGCTTCTACCCATATCAAGACATGCCGACCCGGTCGCAACTGCGTAAGTATTCAGTATTGTTCTTTTTTTTTCAACGTTAACTAAATCTAAATTCCCAGAGCTTGTGCAATGCATTACAACCTTTTTGGAAACCTCGTCCTACTGGTTGCCCTGACCAGAAGAAATGTTATATTTATAACACTCTGGAAACTGTGCAACACAAGTGTTAGTTTCAGAATTCTAAATATATGATCGTTTCAATATTGGGCGAAGAACGTCTTACAATATTTTCATAAGGACGGTTAAATTAATTTGTTGTTGGAAAAGTGAAATAATCTGGCCAACAGTAACGCAACAAAAAATAGTAATGGAAGATTTTGCCACAAACAGCCTTTGTTGGCTGTGTCTATGGCACTCATTTTAATATTCCCACACCAAATGAAGATGCCAGGAGTTATTATGACCGAAAAGGATAGTTACCGAAATTTGCATAACTTAATTGAAAATTTGCAGAGAATATGGATACCGCCGCCGACGCATTTTTGGCTCCTTCATCACCTTGATCCTCCAAAGTCCAAAATCACACGTCGAAGCCAGATTCCACTTTTTTTTATAATTTGCGCTAGCACAGGGGATATTAATACCCTTAAGTGTACGGGTTCAAAACACAGCACGGGCCGAAGGTGTTTTAAATATCTGCGGATTGTAAAGAGTGATTTTTTAGCCATTATCTTTTTGGCAACACTGGTTTAAACAGCTGACGCACGTTTCGTGTTTTGTTTCACTGTCAAACATCTTCAGTTTGGTCTAGAACTTAACCATGAATCGTCTTACAAACGAACAACGCTTGCAAATTATTGAATTTTATTATCAAAATGCTTAATGGTCATTATGGTCAGTTTAATCGACCCACTCAAGCGGCTATTCGGGCTATTGTGACTAAATTTCGCACCAAATTTACATTGTTGGACATTAAACCACCAACATGCTTACTTAGAGTGCGAATTGAAGAAAATATCGCAGCTGTATCGGCCAGTGTTAATGATGACCATCAATTACCGATTCGTCGCCGTTCGCAGGAATTGGGCCTCTGTTACTCAACAACGTGGAACATTTTGCGGAAGGATTTAGGTGCGATGCCTTTCAAAATACAGCTGGTGCAAGAATTGAAGCCGAAGGACCTACCGCAACGTACAATTTTTGGTGATTGGGCTCTTGGAAAGTTAGGCCGAAGATCCACATTTTTACCGAAAAATTGTGTTCAGCGACGAAGCTCATTTTTGGTTCAATGGGTACTTAAATAAGCAGAATTGTCGATTTAGGAGTAAATATCAGCCAGAAGCATTGCAAGAGCTATCAATGCATCCAGAAAAGTCACGGTTTGGTGCGGTTTATGGGCTGGTGGCATCATTGGACCGTACTTTTTCAAAGATGATGCGAATCGTAACTAACTTTTTTTTGCTCAAAATGCAAGAGCTTGACTTGCATGACATGTGGTTTCAACAAGACGCAACAATGGACTTATTGAGAGGCGAGTTCGGTGAACATTTTATTTCACGTTCGGGATTGGTCAATTGGCCGCCTAGATCGTGTCTATAGCTCATGTCTATACAGACAAGCCCGCTTCAATTGACGCATTGGAAGACAACATTGAAGCATTTATTCGTGAGATACCGGCCGAAATGTTGGAAAGAGTATGCCAAAATTGGACTAAGTAGATGGACCATTTGAGGCGCAGTCAAGGTCAACATTTGCGTGAAATAATCTTCAAACATTAAATTATATGGACCGTACTATTGATTCAAATAAAGATTTCATGCATTTTTCTGAATTTTATGGGTTTTTTTTTAAAAAAACTTTCCTATAGCTTTTAAAAAACCACCCTTTATTCTGGGGCAAATATTGGCCTGGGAAGAGCATTCCATATTCGTGTCGTGCGGCTGATGAACGAGTCTCTAAATTTAACTGTGCGTCCGACAGTAGGTTTAAGGGTATTCCTGGCGAGACGGGTATTGCGGGTGAATTCATGGAGAGGAGGATGCAGTTGGCAAGCTCTCTTGAGCATCGTTTGTTAAAATAGCGATAATGTACGGATATACGGATAGAGACGAAACGGTAGGTCGATGTTCGAGCGAGTCTAATGACTCTGCAATATTGTTGTCTCCTATAATTTTTATCGCTCGCTTTTCAAGGTTATCGCAAGGTGGTTTTGGGGGCACCAGACCAGATATGAGCGTTGTACTGAAGTTTGGGGCGTATATGCGCCTTATAAATTAAAGCCAAATTAGAAGGGGTGAAGTATTTCTTGCATCGATTGAGGAAACCTAAACATTTCGCAGCATTTTTGGCGACCTCAAATTTGTGATCGCTCCAACTAAGTGTTGTGTTACACATACCAAGGGTGGAAAGCTTTCCGGTTTCATCGACACAGATGCTATTCATGGATAATGGTTGATTAACAAGGGTTCGCTTGAGTGACAGCAGGCAGCATTGAGTCTGAAGCATTGAATTCCACACGGTTGTCCTTTCTCCAATTGATTATGCTGCCAAGATCGGAATTCAATGTTCTTATCATACGCTGCCGTTCCAATTCTACGGCCGAAGGGAGGTGTCGTGAGTCTTGAAACGAATATGAACAGCTGAGGGTGCTGTCATCAGCGAAGGAATGTATTGGATTAGAAGTAGCAGAGAAGAGATCATTTATAAAAATGAGAAAGAGTGTCGGAGACAGAACGGAGCCTTGGGGAACACCAGCATTTATTTGGTGGATATCAGACTTGAATCCATGCAAAACAACTTGAATTGAACGGTTCGAAAGGTAATTTCTAATCCATTGAAGAAGAGATTCATCGACACCATAGGCACGGATTTTCGACAAGAGAGCTTCATGCCAAACTCTGTCAAATGCCTTAGAAATATCAATTGAAACGATCGTCGAGATCTTTAAGTACTCTTGCAACTGTACGAGTGCGGAAGTGGATTTGTCCCATGGTGAAATCAACGCTCTCAAGTACAGGTGGCTTCTGAAATATTGGCTCTACAGAACAACCATTATCTTTTAATAATTTATTATGTATTTATTTCAATGAAAACACGCAAATAAAATTCGATTCTATAATTCTAATGATTTTAATGATTTTTGATGACAGGCGGCAAAAGAGAGAGAATATGAACTGAAAACTATGAAACTCTCGTTTAAACATGTCTTACGCCAAGGTGGCGTTAAATTCGTTAAAGGGATACAACACACAGGATCGTAACAAATCAAGTATGATGTGTACTAAATTACTTGTTACGAAAATCCGTAATATTTGCCACCTACATGTCAATTATTTAGTGATGTATAATTTAAAATTTATTATATAGAAGTTTGTGAAGATCTAAATAAAAGGATTATTTTTCCGAAATGAGGTGTGCAGTATTTAATTGCAATACAAACAATAACAAAGGAAATCCGAATCTACGGTTTTATGTCCTTCCAAAAGGCAAAATCTTGCTGAAGCAATGAATTTACTATTGCAGAAGGAAGGACAGTTCAAATTCAAATACGTCTCGGATTTGCTCTGCACATTTTACTCCAGATGACTCCAGATGATTGCATGACTTTGCAAAAGTAATGGATTCAAGTTGAAGATGGGAACGGTTCCAACGATACAGCCCCATTCAACTTTATTTTATTTTTATTAAATCTCGTTGGACTTATTGCAAACTGTAAGCAGCATGTTTTCTATGACTTTGATTGTCAAATGACAGCGAACATTTTACACCATATTCTTGATAAATTCAACGAATCTGGGTATAATGTTGTTGCTATTGTCAGTGATCTGCGAGGAGGAAACAGAGGACTATACAAGAATCTAGAGGTAACCATGGAGAAACCTTGGCAAGTACTAATGAAAATCTGAATTGCAAATCATTTAACAATTGCTTTACATTCTAGGTTCATTCACAACGAAAAAAAGTGGTCGTGTTTTCTGATGTTCCCCATATAATAAAACTCACGAGAAACCACATTGTTGATCATGGGTTTTAATAAACGGTAAAGAAGTAAAAAAGGATATAATTTTATCAGTCTAGGCTATCTTAATGTTGTTGGAGACAAAAGATGGCAACACAATTGTTCTCCAAGGTTTTTTTTATTGCACAGGCTCTAACAAAGGCTGCAACTTTAGGCCACATATGTGATCACAATTGGGAAGAATGCTCCAAATTATTTAAAACTGTAATAATTAGTAAGAACATTTGCTTCTAAAGTTGAAACACTCAACTTTTTACTCCTTTTCAGACCAATGACTGGTTCGATGTTATGAACATCAGAACACCATAAACAGATTCCAGAAAGCGAACTCATGGATACGGTTTAGCTTTGGATGTCCAAGATCCAATTTTAAATTACGTGACTGAGCCCATGCTGAAAATGAGGATCTTAGGAAAGAACAACACGTTTTTTGGAGCACGAATGTATTTTATAATAAGAAATTAAATGAGGTAATAGTTAATCATCAACACAAAAGAAAAAAGAAATTGAATAAAACAATTCACTAAAAGCAAAGGCATCTTTTATTCGAAATTTTTACATTCACTTCAGTAGGTAAACTGTTCAAATTAAAATACGATGTTACAAGTTACAGACATCGTAAAGGCATAGGTAGTAATATTTAATGATAAAATATTAGTCTCATATTACACTCCACTTGAAATTCTATTAAAACAAATTTTTCTTGTTGCTACCATGTATTAGTCTTCTTGTTTGAATTAGTTTGTCAATCTGAACTATTATTATACTGAATAATATAAATATTATTTCAAAAACTTAATTTATTTAACAAAAAACTGAAAACTTTAATATTCCTCTCCGCAAATTGTATGTAAATAAATATCAAATCCAGTCAGCTGTCAAATGACGCAGTATCAGCCTACGTCACATACAAAAATGAAAAAATAAAGGCGCAATCTTGTTGTCTGTCATTCCTGGTAACAAATAAAAACTCAACTGTCATTATTAACCACGTTTACTGCCACATGATCCACCGGTGGGTCATACAGTTTTATTCCAGAACGGTCAGGTTGACGTTCCATCCGTAAGTTGGTAGTTGTTTGCTCACATAGAGCTTTACATATCGATTTGCGGAACTCGAGGATTTGAATATTTTGTTGGGTCTTTTATTTATACAGCACCAATGCATTGACCACAGATGTTGATAGCAAATATTCAAAAGCAATTCTGTGGTACCACCTAATTGTTTGCCTCAGGGGATGAAATAGCATGCCATTTGGTCTGGAATGTCAGTGCCTTGTTTAGCGTGGCTATGTTCAATTACCATTTTTAGCTTTTGTATGACTTCATTAATCCGGTTTCTTTTTCCAATTTCTACGCCTTCGAGGTCATGTTTTGTACTCAACATAAGCATATCCCGTTTGCTTCTCTCCATTTGGCTAATACAACAGCTGATTCTCTCGTCCGATTATTTCGCCTTTCTTGAGCCTTGCGTTAGTTACTTCCTTCGAATTTCCTTTTCGGTTTTTGGGTAGGGTTCCTATCAGACGTGTTTTACGGGCAAGCAATGTTCTTGCTAACGCGGTTGAGGTGTAAACGCCAGGGAATCATGAACCCATCCACTGCTAAGATCTCACCAGGTATTCGAGAAGTTGTGACATTTTTTTCTAAGATTTCCAAAAGCTCGCTCACCTTACCCAGTCGATTATTTGCAGCTGTTGCACTGTCAGAAAAATTAATAAACCTCAAACGGTTTCGAGACATAACTTGTGGTACAAACGAGTTCTTGAAAAATGTATCGGTGCTCCAGTAATCATTTATAGAGGGGTATTTGACAATACCCATGTATACAACAAGCCCGAGAAACCTTTTTATTTCGCTTACGTCATTATCAACTCATCTCTCTATTCTTGAATTGAGGGTGATTGTTCTGCTTGACAGAGTATTTTGAGCGTTTATATTTGTCTGATGTACTATAAGTTCATAAACGTCTTGGGTCACCATGAAAGCAAAAAATCATAAGGATCTTTTGCAGCACTGAAATCGACACCACATACAGCATTTTCCTCGAAATCAAATGTTTTCAACGATCTTCCGTGAACGGATGTCCATATACACCCTTCTTAGTGCGCTTCCGAATCAACGTCCGATGGCTCAACTGCGTTAGACTCGCTTGATTGTTCATAGAATTAGAAGGTAGATATTCATCCGAATTGAACCCTCAAAATCAAATTCATCTATATCATCAGAAGCTGCATTATCTGAAGAAGATCCATAAAATCTTTTGGGATCCATTTTTTACAATTATTGATGTTTACCCTGAGAACATATGTATGTATGTAAAGAGAAATTTGAACAAAATATAACAGTATGACCTCCAGTGGGTCATGTGGCACCATACACATCTACGAGTATTTATTATCATGATGCAACTTGACCCACCGGTGGTCATGTTTCAAAAATTCTAAAAGACAGCACAATTTTACTAAATAACTGTTGAGGTTACTGCAAATAATTGAAAATATATATATGCGTTCAAATGACATCGACATACAAAAGAGACAGGAATCAAATGTATATCCGCCATCAATTAAAGCGAGACAACTCATTAGCATGTAACTCACCATCATGTGGTGAAATGAGCGTCTCCACACTTAATTCTTTCATTCCTTTTGTGTTGTACAAAGTGACAAGACGTAGCAAACAAGCAAACATTAAATAAAATAAAAATTAAGAGTTTTCAAATTGTTTTAATTAATATTTCTAACAACACAATAAAACACTTATAAACATCAACTTAAACACACTTTACCACAAAAAAAAAAACACACTTGGCACTTTGGTAATATATTTTGATTTGCACGTGAGCAGTCAACATGTTAATAATTGTGAATGTGTTCTGATTTTATTACTTTTTTGTATAACTTTTTCACAGACAGTCGGCTGTGAAAACGTGTGAGCTAAGCGAAACTGAATACTCCCGCCTGAACCATTGCGCTGCTCTACAACCCTAACAAGTGTGCGAGAAAATAATGTAGTGTGCGTGACTTGAGAGGACAACCGTCAAAATCTGTGGTGAACTACGTTGGACTGGGGTTTTCCACTGGAAAGACGAATATCTCTTTCTTCATTATCTCTGAACGCATGTGCAACGTCAATCACAGTAAAATACGATAGTATTCTGTTTACTATCTTGCAGAAATAATGGTTCGCGTAGGCTTACAAATAAATGCAAACCTTGAAAATGTAGAAGAAATAGAAGTATGCCATCCCAACTATTCATTCTTCCTTAAAATAAAATGCACAAATTGCGGAGAGACTTCTGAAAAATGGCACGATATTACAGAATCAGAAAGGTTTCAGCAAGACTCGCGCAACCCTGATGGATATAATTTTTACATGAAGTGCAAGATGTGTTCACGTGAAAATACAATTGATATTATTGAAAGGACAAATGGTAAGTAGGGATCAACCCTCGATTAAAGATCATTTAATGAAAATACAGTGTCATTTTTTATGTGATTGAGATCTCAGGGATTGAGAATTCAGGAGTACATATCTGCGATAAAAAGCAATTAGCTATAGAGATGCAAAAAATAAAAACATTCATCCACATTTATAAAAAATATTTGGTCTTTATCAGTCGTGCGATATGTATGTAGCTATATATCTCGACCTGAAAATATTAATATCCTACTTATATGTATTACGAATTTAAAGATGCAGAGATTTTGATAAAATTCAGTACATGCAATTGACCCGATTGATGCAGGTGCTATTCTGGTTGTGATGTTGTCAGAACTCACAATTGTCTGTGGTGCGAAAATTGTGATGCATCGCTTGTAAGGTTTTAACAATTTGGTATTCTAGCAAAAATCTCACAATATAAATATAAAAAGTAGAAATTTGGAAGAATTTGATGAAACATGTTTGCCCCAGAATATTTCTACGCTGTAGTCTAAAAAATACATATTGAAATTATTACATTTGTCTCTATTTTCATCCATCTGGTGAGACTAATCACACATCACAACTTTCACAGTTCCTGTGATGCTCACAAGTTGTCGTAAAATCAGCTATCGATTGAAATCTAATTTGGTATTGTGCAACTCAATCGACTGAGAATCGTATCATTCTGAATTAAAAATATGCATATTACGCATTTACTGACAGTTAAGAATGTTAAATAGGTTGGGCAATCTAGGGTAATTTTGTGATTAATTAATGTTTTAAACATTTCCGGTATGGCAGAGATCGCATGTGGGTGCATTGACTTTTTTAGTAGATGTTCGTGTTACAAGCCGGGGTCTAAGGTAGCATTTGCTGCTGTTTTGGTTGAATAGAAAGTAGCAGCAGTTTTTGGGGTTGATGGTGGAGTATTGATTCCAGGCCGCGATATATAGTTTTTTTTTAAATAGAAATTGAAGATTTTTTTTCGAGAATAGAGAATAGGTTGTTTAAATTTTGCGCAACATCCATGTTCAAGTTTACAATAAGAAGAAATTGTTGGTAAGTTTTCACCTTTTTCCATATTACTTCAATGCCAAGTAAAGTTTGCAGTAAGCCTCCGAAGCAATGTGCCTTTAACACAATGCATTTGCTTACTTGGTATGCATTTACAGACGGCGCGACCTTTGGCCAAGAGTTGCTTCTACTTCATATGAATAATAAAGAAGCACTTCCACATAATTTCAATTTGAGTGTGGCTGGGCAACAACAATTTACACGGTCTCAGCGGACCACAGAAAGGGTATTTGTTTTTCTTTATTTTCATTTTCATACATTAACAGCCGTATTAATAAAAAAATCTATTGCTATCCGCTTATTAAAACATGTTTTAGCTAGCACACGGATGGTGAACTTATTCTATTGATGACGTTTGTTATTAATAGCCACATTTTATCTCCATATTAGCTGTCCACTCTTTATAGCTCCACTCCACTCCACTCCTTAAAGTGTTGCCGTGCGACACTTCAAATTGTGCTAAACATTCTAGTACATCTGTTATATTCCACCAGCTGGAAATGGAAATAGAATGGAAGATAGAATGTTTTATTGCATCCTTACATTATTACGACCCCTATATCCTATTGCAGCCATGGATTAGATATTGACTCGAATGTGACCACGCTTTTTGTCGCCTTCTAAACCAAATGTGTAATAAATAGTTTTACGCATTTTATACCCAGATTTCGATGAATTAAGTTATTCGCTCGTTATAACATGTCAGTGAAAGTTAACACAAGTTTATTAAAAAGAATTACGAGTTAACACTGTACTTGTTCGTCGCTATTTGGTGTTTATACGGCTGTAAATGTACAAATGTTGTTCCCTTATAAATGAAAACATGAATATTTTTTGTCTGTAGTAGCGCATTCAAAACACACCCAAGTATTGTTTAACTGCTAGTGTTATTTTTGTTCAGAGAATAAATACTTTGATTAATATTTTAGCAATACAAATTAACTTATATTATTGTGTTATAGATTGCTAGCAAAGTGGACCCCACGATATTTTTGTCATTTGTCGAGCCAAAAAGGAAATGATTCAGAGTTAAGGCTTCTGCGGAGTTACAGTCAAGGGGTACATAAATCAAAGGCCTTAAATTCACCCCAAATTCCACCTCGGTCGTCATTGTTATCAATAGTTCATCAGTTTTACAGTTCGGATCATTCTATACCAAACGCCCCCGTTTGGAGAGACAGGAGAGGCGTTGATAAATTCTTTGGCTATAGTTTTCCATAGTTACTGCTTTCAATTCCACTGATGCACCTCTAAAATTTTTTCCGTTGTCAGATTTGATTTCAATAGGCGTTGCTCGTCTAGATATAAATCTTTTTTGCGCACGTATACACGAGTATACAATCTCAATACGGATTGCTCTTATGGAGAGCCAGGTTATTAAAACTCCCCAACGCTTTCTGTCCGGCGTCCCACAGAATAATCTATTTCAACATAAGGAAACGGTTTGGTAAATGTTTTCAATTTTTCCAGAGGGAGTTCGCTCATAATTGGACAATTAGGTGTTGTATTCCGATTTTTGCACACCTAGCAGTTCTTTTGATATTTTTTCAGTACCACTCTCAATAACGGAATGTATGTAATATTTCGGTCGTAGTTCATTGACTACTGTATAATTATGTTGATGGTGGTATCTTATTTGATGTTCTTTCGGCAGTATTATTCGTCTCTTGGTATCCACAGCGACATCCACCGCTGCATCAATACGGCCCTTTATACGAATGAGTCCATCTTCATCGACAAAGAAAAAACTATTTCGTTCTACATATTCTATATTCTATATACTATAATATTGCACTCATGTTAAAAAGAAGAAAGTTGAGATTGCTTATAAGTAGTATTCCACTTTTAAGCTGTGATGGATCGATTATCAAACTGCTATCTGTCTATTATTCTGTTTTTTGTTTGTCGAATAAATCGAAAAACATAACGCGAACTATTTTGTTCCAACTAGAGAATCACTCAATTTCAATCACACATGAACCTGTAAATAGACGTTAATGGAATTTCTGCAAGTTCTTGTAGATCTTGGAAGAAGAATTCACCCAGAGTTCTATGTCTCAATAGGCAGATGGTGTTGCATTTGCAAATGTATTGATGGGTTTCTTCTTATTCCTCTTCGTCCCCACAGCCCCAGCATATGGTATCCTGGGTAAGTCCCATTTTGTTCTCATGATATCTCAATTTCTCATTTTATTAACCGGTTATGACCGGTTAGCTCGCCGACTACCATTCACAGCAGCCCTTTACTGCATAGAAGGAATCTGTCGATCCTTGCGCTGTTGAATCTCGGCCATAGTACTCGCCATAGTACAGTAGTCTCAGAAGTGGTTAGAGAGATCCATTTTTCATTAGCTTCCTCCATGATTTTGTCATCCACTTTCTTCCTGACATTTGCCAGAGATGGATCAATGCATGGAATTGCCTGGGATAGGTCGGTATTAGCCGGTGGTACTTCCAACAATGATATTATTTTGGCCGCTTATTTGACCGCAAGGACCTTCGCTTGAAGGACCACTGCCTTAGTTAGGTAACCTGAAAATGCTCGCGCCTGTTCATTTTTCCTAATGGCGTTTCATAGCAGGCACTCATAGCAGTTTTCTTGCAAAAAGGGGTCAAGTGGAAGAAGAGCTAGTAGAACCTCTAAGCCTGCCGTTAGGGTGATGGAGATTGCTCCTGTTATACCAAGGCAAAAGCGTCTATATACACTTTTTACGTTTAGTTTCCAGTTGAGTGTTCTGTCTATGACTACCCCAAGATACTTCACGATTTCTTTCAGAGTTTAGATCGAAAGGCTCTGTCTTTTGAGGTGTCCACCTTAGAAGGGTGTTTTCGCACGTTCAACTTGCTTACTAGTGGTTGGAAGATATTTACCGCAGGCAATAACGACAACGTATATCACCGATGACTAGTACCCATACAAGTGGAGATATAATCCCACCTTGTGGAGTTCACTTTGAGGCCACCACTTTGATAGCGGAAACGCCTAGGGTTGCATTAATGTTTCTATTGGTAAACAGACTTACAATTACTCACATGAGTGAATGCAGTTTTGATTGCATCGGTTTCTACATTGTTGAAGGATCCTTGGATGACTAAGAATGCCGCCAGGGGTACATTCCTTGACATTCCATTTTTGCCTTTAAGATACGCGTGCTATGCACAACAGATACCATCTTGTGCTTCAAGAACAAACGAGAATTATTGGTCTATAGATATGAAAATAACTTTGACTTCACTGTTGGTGTTCGGTCTCATTCCACTGTGTGCGCTCGAAGCGAGCAGTCGTGTTGTAGCTAGTGCAGTGAGTTTAGTGAGTGTAGTTGATAAGCCACCGTAGCGTGGCAGTGTGTGGAATATTTGCCATTGGTGATAACGGCACTTGTTGCTTACGCTATAGCAGGTATTGCTATCGATATTGGAGTGACAGTTTTCAGTTGTTTTTTTTTTTTTTTTTGATAAATATATATATATATATATATATATTAAATATATTATATGTATTTATAAGACATGAATGGAGGAGGAGAAAGCCCCGATTGATAGTGACGGTCGGAGGGAGAATGCCTTTGTTGGCCTCACCTCCGGCTGCGAGAGTGAGGGTTTTACTTCCGATGTCCCGTTGAAGAACTTCTTTTTGAAGACACCAACGGTGGTGGTGGAAAGTAAGAAGAAGAGGAAGGCGCGCCGGGAATCTTTGACATCGGCCTCGGCCTCAGTGGTGGAAGACTCTGCCATGGAGACAGAGAGTGTGGTTGAGGCGGGTAAGGCCAGAAAGTGGCCGGTTGAAGGGGGTGCTCCCGCAAACTCTACAGGGCCGGACTCTTTGGTGGCCAAGAAGGCGCTTGCCGAGCCTTCTTCCTCGAAGGTAGTGTTGAAGGAGGCACATGTAGTGTTGCTGCCTTTGCCTGCTGGTGCAGATGTGGCGGCGGGAAGCAGTGGTAGTGTGCCCAAGGTGATGGATCCTGAGAATCTAGCCATCTTTCCCGAACAAATCTATCAGATTAGGAGGCAATAATGGCACTGTGTTTGTCCTTGCAGTAGAAACTGATGTTTTACAAGGGGTTCCCCTAGCGCTGGCTTTAGTTTGTGGTACTCTCTTAGAAAGTCCTGGTTAAGAGGTAGTCCTAGTGTAGTCTGCGTTTATGTGCTTCCAGAGCTCCCGATCTACTGGCAGCTAGAACTTAATCCGCAACCTCCATGCAGATGGTGGATGTTTGGGCGGGAGGGGGGCCGTGCAGGTTTCATCCTGACCCACTCGGATGCCATTCGGGGGTTCTCAACAACATTGTTTGTGGCAATGGCGCCTTATGTTGCTGAGTTTTCACTTGGTAACATTTGGGCTGGGACTGTGGTGAGTTGTTGTGTGGGGCAATGGGTGCCTGTCCATCTAAAAGGTTGCTAGGCCTTGAGTGTTAAGGCACTTATCTAGAAGTGACCTTCACGGTTGCGAAAGCCTGACCAGAGGTGATATTATGTTACCATGGGAGATAGCTGGAAAGGATAGTTGATGCCGTTAGGCAATCAACCCTTTATTCCCTAGTGGGAGTATCGTGGTAGCTGTGGTTGCCAAAAATCGCGGGAACATAGTGCATCCAAGGACCCTTCAACCTCTAGGGTCTTTGGATGCTACAGGTGTTAGATAGGCCTCACCATCAGTAAGGTTTTTGATCGTCCTTAAGCGTCACTAAATAAAAAAATTAATTTGGCCGGGTATTCACGTTTAACACTTTTCGGTGTTCGGTATATGTCCGTAGAGTCGGCTTCAAGTAAAAAGATCTACTTGGTTTTCTGTAGTATGATGGGTATAACGCCGTCGACTACTGGGGATTTGTAAGGTTCAATGGAATCGATGGCCCATCACCTAGCACTTATTGATGACTCCTGTCGGAATGTCGAGTGCAGGATCAGATGTCGTCTCGGTCATAAGGGGATAGTTCTGTGTACACCCCGGGAAGTGGGTACCCATTAGGAGACGGAGTGTTTCGCATGATGACTGTCCAGTATCCATTTGTATCTTTAATGAGGCCTGGAACAGTACGGCTCCACGTGTCGCGTTTAGCTGTGGTGACTGCTTTGTAAAAAAATCCGGAGACTGTCTTTGTTGGCAACATAGTATTCTGCTAGTCTGGATGTCTTGGCGGCGTTGAAGAGAGATGGGGATCTCTTCCTCAGATCTGGGAGGTCTTTACCCCACCGTGGAGGAGATTTTTCCGTAAGGGACACGCCTTTTCAGAGGATTTGTGGAAAGAGGTAGACAGTTAGTTGTCGGTTCTTTCTAGGTCGCTGACACTGGTTATTGTGTTAATAGCGAGGTGCCTTGTATGTCTATTAACTTTACTGAGGAATTTGCTTGTATTCCTTTCTCCTCTCGCTACTAACCGTGAAGCTAATATTATTATTATTATTTATTAACATAAAATTGCAAATTACATATATATAATATAATATATACATATATAATTACATATATATAATATATAATATAATATAACCAGGTTTAGAGCGCTAGCTTCAAGTGCTCAAGTAATTAGCCTTTGTCTTAGTCAATACGTAGACTGTTCATTATTATAAAATATTTTTCATTCAAATCCGTGCTGCCCCAGACTGAGTGATTTGAGTTCCTATCACAACCTATGATAAAGTCCCACTTTCTTTGTTTGGCTTCTGCCACATAGGAACTGCCCGTCTTGCTGTGGTGTAAATTAAATTGGACCGCTGGTACGCTCTTTGCACTGCCCAGCTTAAGTTCGCTCTCTCGGGTGATGCCGTATTAGAGGAGAGTATTTTTCCCTGAGGCAAGAAAGAGGAGGTTGCCGGCGTGCCAGCTGCACTCCGCTTAAGTACTGGTTTGTTTCCAGCCTCACTTTCAGATGAGCCTGGACGCTGGAGTCAATAGCAGGGCCTTTTTGTTTTTACACTACACTCATCACTCAAAGGCGAAACCAAAAAAAAAAAAAAACAATATGCATCGCGGAGCAGAATTTAATCACGAGCACCACGATTCATCACCACCACACCACCACACATTATTCATCAAAATCAAGCAGCACCACGAGTCATCACCCCTTACTAAGCCGTCCGTGCACTGCTCATCAAATCATTAAAATGTAATGCACAGCACATAACCGAATATGCAAATCAGCGTCTGGGCGATTTCCGCTCTATTGTGAGTTCGTATGATCACCTTCGCAATCATATGTACGAGTATGTAAAGGGTGATTTCTTAGCTATTATCTTTTTGGCAACACTGGTTTAATTAAACAGCTGACGCACGTTTCGTGTTTTGTTTCACTGTCAAACATCTTCAGTTTGGTCTATAATTTAACAATGAATAGTTTTGCAAACGAACAACGCTTGCAAATTATAGAATTTTATTATCAAAATGCGTGCTATGTTAAGGAAGCTCATGGCGCGCTTCTTCCATTTTATGGTGTGTTCAGTGACGAAGCTCATTTTTGGCTCAATGGGTACGTAAATAATCAGAATTGTCGATTTTGGAGTGAATATCAGCCAGAAGCATTGCAAGAGCTACCAATGCATCCAGAAAAAGTCACAGTTTGGTGCGGTTTATGGGCTGGTGGCATCATTGGACCGTACTTCTTCAAATATGATGCGAATCGTAACGTAACTGTGAATGGTGAGCGCTACCGTGAAATGATATCCAACTTTTTTTTGCCCAAAATGCAAGAGCTTGACTTACGACATGTGGTTTCAACAAGACGGTGCCACATGCCACACAGCACGCAACACTGCGCAACAATGGACTTATTGAGAGGCGAGTTCGGTGAACATTTTATTTCACGTTCGGGGGCGGTCAATTGGCCGCCTAGATCGCCTAGATCGAGCATTTATTCGTGAGATACCGGCCGAAATGTTGGAAAGAGTATGCCAAAATCGAACTAAGCGGATGAACCATTTTAGACGCAATCAAGGTCAACATTTACATGAAATAATCTTCAAACATGAAATTATATGGACCGTACTATCGAATAAAATAAAGATTTCATGCATTTTTCTGAATTTTATGTTTGTTTTTTTTTTTTAACTTTCCTATAGCTTTTGAAAAGTCACCCTTTATATTAATTTCAATTATTGTTCTGCATAGGTGACCATACAAACAAGCACACGAATGCAATAACGCATGCTCAGCATCTGGACGAGTTCCGTCCTATTTTCAATTTCGTATGATCACCTTGGCAATCAAAGGTTTCAATAATTGTGAAATAAAATTAGTGCGATGAGATCTGTCAGAGATAAAATGTATTTTTTTAACCACCCCAATGGTAGTATACATAACCGGCGCAGTCGGTAGCCCGGTGAATGGTTTTTCAAGTCCAACAATATAGCAAATCGCATCGCACAGTTGTACAAAAAATAATAAAATAATATTGTGAAAATATTAAGAAAACGTGCACAGTATTGTGAAGAATAAAAGTATATAAAACAAAACAAATATAGTTTCTCAATTATATATATATAAAACTAAATATTTTGGAATACCCTTCATAAAATAAAAACTACTAAAGCGTATCCATAAATTCTACTTATGCCGAAATAGACCTCGAAGAAAAAAGTTTCTTTTCCTATAATCTCAGCAATCTCTCTAAAAGTCTGAGCTCGATCTCAGAAAATGGTAATTCAGAACATCTCTCCGCCTCTGACAGAGATCATTACTTAGCAGTCCCTCAAAGAAGGGTAGCCTAAGTACTTAATAGATGTTTTTACGGAAATCTGGTTACCCTCAACATTGAGTTTTAGGTCCCTACTATCAGGGATTGTTAAGTAACGTAAGACTTTTAAGAAAACAGTTGCTACGGCTAAGCGTGAGTCACGGAAATCTTGCTGTAGTGAGATCTTGAGCACCTCAGAGACAGCTAGATTAAGGAAAGTCCTAGCGAAAAGTCCCGCGGCCAATGGTTTTTTTAAGAACAATAAGGGTGTAGGCAAACGTCCAAAATTATATCGTTGTTAGAAATACCGCCAGCTGATATTACCTCCATAATTTACAGTCAAGCGGCCGGGTAGGACGACAGGAAGGTCTCATCCCATGGGCATCACAATGGGTCGAACAGAACCTGAGCGTGGCGCGGATCCACCATGTCAACCCACACCCCTTTGCTGTTTTGTTGTTGTGTGCTGGCACTCTTTGTAGCGGTCATCTGCGTATAGAGGTCAAGTGGAAGAAGATTCAGTAGCACCTCTAAACCTGCTGAAGGGGTGGATGCCTCTGTCACGCCCAGGCATGCGCATCTTTGTATGCTCGTGAGCAGCTTTAAGTTGGAATCTTTCAGGCATGCTTGCCACCAGACTACATAACACTGCCATATGTCAGGATCGTCCTCACAATTGCTGTGAACATCCACATTATCGTTTTGGATTAGGACCCCATTTTTTACCAAATTTCCTGTTGCACAGCAAAGGTGGCTTTCTTAACTCTCCTATATTACGTTTCCTGTCCAGGATTAGACAAAGGTATCTCGCGTTGTCTTTTAGGGTGAGGGTTGTACCCTCAATTTAGGGAGTTTGGAAAGGCGGAATTACTCTTTTGTTTTTGAAGAGGCGCAATTCTGTTTATAGGTTGTTAATCCCAAAACCGCAGGATGCTGCCCACTCAAGGAGGGTGGTTATTGCGTGTTCGACTAACTCACTGAGGGTCGGGAGTAATTTGCCACGGACAATAATGACTACGTCGTCGGCGTAAGCAATTGCCTTGGTATCCGAGCATCTGCGTTTCTCAACACTCTCATTGATGACAAGCACCCACTAAGGGGGGGGCAACAACCCCACCCTGAGGGGTGCCCCTTGAGGCTATGACTTTTACAGTTGAGTCGCCTAAGGTTGCATTTATGAGCAGATTTACTATTACTATTATTATATTATTTTAATAAAACCAGGGACTGCGGGATTTTTGGATAGGTTTTTTCAAACCTCACTTGGAATATTGGAGACAGTTCTTTGGCAGCCTGCTCAATGTACTGCTCAGTGAGCAAGTTGTCCCGTTGAGCCTTTCGACTTATATTGTAAATCCATTCCAGTCAGTATTCCGGGTATTCCTGAATTTTCGAACTTTGTTTCAGAACTTTGATTATATTAACCTTGAAGTTTATCAGCCTGTTGTCTGAGAAGGATCATATTTTTGAGACCTTCCATTGATTTACTAGGTTAGGCTCCGTTTTGTTGGTAAGCGTTAAATCTTACACTTCTTGTTTGTTGCAAATGACGAAAGTGGGTTCGCTACCGATGTCAGTCAAAAAGATCATTCCCTCTATCGTTTGTATTCGAGCTTCCCCAGACTGTGTGGTGTGAGTCAAGGATTAAATCTCAATTTTCTTTGTTGGCTTTTACCACAATGTCCTTCATGATTTGGTCCGGAGGGTTCTCCGCGTCATGGGGCATGTATACCGATGCCAATATCAGAGGAGTGGTCTTCTTACGCTCGAATTTGATTGCGGTCTGATCTTAGTCACTATAAGTAGGTAGGAGAAATAGATAACATTATTTTCATGATCTTATCCTACTTACGTCACCATTCGGACTGGATGGGAAGGTTGTCAAGTTTCTCCCATTTAACCTTGGTGAATCCATTGATCTTGCACAAGAGGAATGTCCATTTTCCTCGTTGAGAGGAGATAGACCAGGTTAGCACTGGCCACCTTGCTGTGGTGAAGATTAATTTGAACCACCTTCATTCGAGCGACCAGCGGGTTCGGAAGTTTCTTCAGCGACTGTTGCGGGCAGGATTCTTAGTCTATAGAGGCAAATTCCCATTTGAACGTTGAATTTCTGTTTGCGCAGTAACGGTACCGACTTATGGTCTTAAAGGATGTCGACATCCATACCATTCGCGTGATAATACTTTATAGTTCTGACTAAGCAAATCTGTATTGAGATATCGGAGGTTGAGCTCTATTCTTTCCTTCGCGAGGTATGGACCCTGGAAATGAATTCGACCTTTTGACCTAATGCAATTCAAGACTTCTGATTTGGTCCTGGGCTTTTGCCCAAGGAGCAACCGTGTTGGCTATGAATCCTTCTAGCCATTCAAGTTTTTCATTATTCCGACACTCCATGATTTTAAAACCTTGAGAGTAATCTGCTGTCCGAAGCGAGGAACTACTTCTTCATTCTTCGTGATAGCGGCATTCAAGCCATCAAGGATCCTAATCTCAATGAGTTCCCATTGGTTAGTCGCGAGTTTCCGCTCAGGATTGCCGAAGTCTACAACTGAGACTTGTATTCGCTCTCTAGCTACTGCCGAATATTTTAGCCTTTTAGCTACCCTATATGTGTTGCGCGTGCGAAGCTCTTTTTGATGGCGGAGTAGCCTTTTCTCTGTTAAAGGAAGCCGCAACTTTTTTCCTGTCAGTCTATTTCTGGCAGGTGTTGAAACCGTAATGGCCTGGGGTTGGCGTTAGGCCAGCCTGAGCTCAGTTGACGCCTACCTTCGGCTTCTTGGCACTGGCCGTTAGCGACCAAAGCCCATTTCCCGCTCTTGACATAACCTTGCAGACAATTTACCGTACCGCGACGGTTAATGTGATGGTCGCTTTAGCTCTTTCGAGACGTCCATTCTTTTTGTCCGTTAATGACAAAGGGCCTCGACTTCAGAACCTTCTGATGGTTCTTTTGGCACTGGCTCGTTTCTTAAGGGAGAACGGTGCGGCTGGAGTATTTCTTAAAGTGGAAGACGTACCTGGACAGTGCCGGGTACCGCCTCCAATGGCGAGCTCGGGAGCCACCAGAGCGTCCCAGGATCCGGAGTTCACTGTTAGAAGACACGGTCACGCTGTGCAATTCGTCCCTAGGCACGGTAGTTGCACACCTTTGATCGTCGGTTTTATAGAGTTGTTCCCCTCTAGATCCACTATATTCAGTGGAAGCAGGGTCACCTCGTGCAGGTGTGACTGAAAGCCTCCTATAGCGGACCTGAGGAAAAATACTCCCTGGTTCATTGCGAATCTCGCTCCCAAAGCCATACGTTGGTATAAGCTGCTTGTAGAGCAGCGGCTTAGATTAGTTTAGGTCGGTGGGTAGACGTGGTGGGGCCACATTTCACTTAGGTCCAGTTAGGCCCATATATGGATGTTAAAATTTCCACAGTCCTACTAGTGTGCTATAGATGTTGTTATTCTGCTGTTCCTTCCAGCCATGCAGAGATCTTGACAAACCTTCAAATAGATGGTAGCGGCATATCTGTTCTTTGTCTCAATAGGAAACGACTGTAACATTGACACAGGTGGTGAAGAGTGTCCTCAATTTCCACTTCGTCTCCACAGCCTTTGCATATGGTGTCATGGTTAAGTCCCAATTTTGGTTCGTGATATCTCATGTCATTGTGGCCAGTTTTTGCTCCGACTGCAGCCATTTTCTGCTGTGGCGAAGTTTGTCGTTTTTTGCGCTATTGAGGGATCCACTTTGCATTAGCTAACTCCATGATTTTATTGTCCACTTAAATCAGCTAGAGGTGGATTGAACTATTTGATTTGGATTGGAATCAGCGAAAAAATTGTTCAACGACTTTACTAGACTGTTAATATGTACTATGATATCCCCAAATAGGATTCACGCGTTGTAATTAATATGGGATTATTGAAACTGTTCCTACTATAATATTAGCAATATATTCCAATTCATAATTTATGAATTTCAGTTTTGAATGAATGTATAGTGAAACAATGGTAATTTTTATATTTAACTCAATTTCCATTGCTGATGCATAAATTTATGTGGGATTGATAATTTACTATTGGGGATAATGTTGAGTTATTCAAGCTCCCAAGGGGATCCCGGGGGGTTTCTTTTATTATTATTATTATTATTACATCTTTATTAATTCGTAAGTAAATTACAAAATTAATAATTGGAGATAGCGCGAGCTACTTTAGTTTATACATAGATACATAGGGGTTAAGAGTTGAAATAGTTTGAAAGAGACTGTTTGTGTTACCCTCTGTGATATGTGTTAAAAGGTCGATTAAGTTTAGATTACAAATCTTATTACATGTGCCAGTAACTAGTTGGCTAGAGAGAAGGTGGTTAATGGTTAGCGGCTAGTTGATGTTGCAAAGATGACAGATTGGCTGGGGTTCTCGGGTGATCAGGTGCTTGTGGGTTAGGTTGGTATGACACATCCTTAGTCTGATGTAAGTTTTAAGCTTTTTTTCGAGTTATAGTTTTCTTATATGAGGATCTCTCTGCATCGTTATTAAAGTTGCTATATAGGTGGTTGTAGTTAAGCTAGTTAGTCTTTCTTCTATATTTCCAAGTCTTGATTAAGAAATTCCTTATATCTTTGTTATTTTAGGCGTATAAGCTTATCAAGGGTTCTTCAATTGTTAATTTGGCGTCAGCATCGGCGTCCTCGTTTCCTACAATGCCTACATATCCTGGGACCCACGTTAACTTTAGGCTATTTTTCCTTGCGATTAGTTTATCTCGGATGGATTCGATGAGTTTTTGATGTTTCTTATTGCGTTAAGTATAGAGAGGCTGTCGGTAAATACTACCGTTTTTTCAATTGCTTTAAGATGGCGAAGGCTTCAGCAGTTAATGTTGATGTAAAAGGTGGTAGGATGCCTTTCGATACAGTTGAACGATTTTCATCCACAACGGCAAGAGATGTACCATTTTCCGGTGAGGCGTCAGTGTACTCTGCATAATGTCCGCGAAAACTTTTTTATAAAAATCATTGCTAGTTAATTGTTTTGTCGAGGAGATTTCAAGGAGGATGAACGATACTACAATACTTTTGTCAGAGTATTGGTATTCCCAGTTCTTTCGCGGATGTTATTGCGATGCTTATTGTGGATGGATATTTGGGCAACTTCTTACGCGTGAGTATACTATTTGCGTCGATGTGGATAGGTGTCGGGTTCTTGGAGTTGATTTTTAGTGTGACTAATGCCGATAGGTAGTTTATTCTTTCACTGATAGATGGTAGTCCAGATTCTTGATGCAGATTCTGATTGCAGATTGAGGGTGCGCGTTGTCCGGAGGCTCCCTAGCTGGATCTAATGCTTGAATGGTAAGGTGTTGTGTTTAGTTGGGTTGAGGATTTGGAGAATTTGCCATAAACAGCTAGACCATAATCGATTTTTTTTTTGAGGATAGAAATTTTATTAGATTAAATCTGGCAGTAAGGCTTCTTCTCACATCTTTACAGTAATCTCTAAAATTAAATTTCGATGCCAAGAGGTTTAGAGCCATTTACATTATTTACTAAGGTATTTTAAGTTAGATTTATTTTCTTATGGTAATTGTGTTTTTTTTTACATGTGTGGAGGAGATTACATTTATCTATAGATATTTTGGAGCCAAAGTATTGGCCCTATTATGATAAATTTTCTAGAATATTCTTAAGAGTATTTCCCAGTAATTCATTTTAGAAACAATTATTAGATCATCAGCATACAAGGTATGTCGAACATACTTGTAGTTGTCGAGTATATTGATGATTTCCTTGAAAGCTGAAAGGGGGTATCCCTGTGGAATATCGTTTTATAGAGAGTGTATCGAGGGAATCCGTTTGCTCTAACTCGAAATTGCCTGTTTTCCATTTGGGTAGTTGGTTCAAGACCACATGCAGACCTATACGATCGAAGGCTTTTTCGAAGTCGACCGTAAGGATTGAGGTGTGGTTTCTTTCGGATAGATTCGGTAGAAGCGATAAAGTGGTCAAGATGGAGAAGAGTATCCATGGTGCAACTCCCCTTATGGAAAGCAACTTGTCGTTTATCGATTAGCGGTTTTTCTTTGGTTTACGGATAGGGATAATTGTAGCTATTCTGGCTATTCTGAAATCAGCAATATCTGGGGAAGTGCTCCCCAGACCAAATCTACGGGGACAGTATTTTGAATAGAAAACTGTGTTGCCCCATGCGGGAATCCATGAATTAAAATCGCCAGTTCTTAAAATTGGAGATCTTATTCCATCCAAAATCTGGTGGAGGTCGCTTTCAGTAAAGTGTTGGTCAGGGGGAATGTATAATGAAATGACTGTAAGTTTGATACACAAATCTAATTCAATTGCAATAGCAGTTACGTTAGCGTTTATATTTATAACATTATGTGGCAGGCTTTTATGTACGAGGAGGCAGATACCTGGTTTGGAGGCAGTGATAGTACTTAAATTATGAAAGTAGCTGCGAAACTGATTAGGGGTCGGGGTTGCAAATTGTGCATGACATGTGTTTCCTGATAGGAGATTATGGATGGTTTCAGTTCATTAATAAGCAGTTGCAGTTCGTGAAGGTTATTTGAGTATCCTTTTAGGTTCCATTGTAGAACTTTAAGGAGATATGAGGGGAGTGGTTGGGACTTCTGGACAATATGGTTTTTCACATATTGTGAGAAGTCTGTGGGGGATTATTGTGAGACGGGAACTCGAGTGGTAAAGACTCCGATCGTCGAGGTCGCGTGTGTTGGAAGTAAAATTTTATTTATGATAGGGACGATAGATTTTTTATGAGATTTTGTGATGGTAGATAAGGGTGAGTTAGGAATATTTAATGGAATCTTAGAGTTTTTGGTTGGCTGAGCATTATTTGGGGCATTAAGAGAGCTTGATGTACTTAGCTTAGCGTTTGCACTTGATGTAGTGGATGGAGTTGGAGAAGTGGCAATAGTGTTATTTCGTGAATTGGTTGGGAGTAAGGAGTTTTCTAAAGGGGTGGACTTCACTTTGTCATTGGAGGAGTGAGAGCTTAGTTTAGTCTTTTGCTATTGTGGGACTCGAATGTTGTTGGGGTTTGAACTGGATGGGTGGTTTTCAAAGCAGTTTGCGCAGAAAATAAGAGAGCAGTTTCGCAGGAGGTGCATCATCACTTCGCCGTGTGTCCAAAAAGTTAGCAGTTACGGCATTGGAAACAATCAAACGTGGACAGAACAAAGCCTGTGGCAAGAAGGTCGCCATCCATCGATTTTTTAAATTTGTAGACATCGGTAAATCCTTGAGAGTGCATTTCTTGAATTATTTCTGTCTTTGCATGAATTGAGGGCGTCGTGTAATTTAAGGGATATGGAGCATAGGTTAGATAGTGATTTTTTTGAGAGGAATATATCTGCAATTTTTAGGGTTTTGTTGAGTATAAGCAGATTTCCGTCGCCTAACTGAGTAATGCTTTCGTAAGCAGTGCTAATACTGTCGACCGGTTTTTTTTTTTTTCAATAAAAAAATTCTAAATCCAGGGGAAGGCTCTTCCTGGTTTGTAGGCGAAATCACTATGAATTTGGGGCCCCGAGGACATGTTTGGTTCAAAGGGGGGAAGGCCCTCCTTTATTTTTTTTTATTTTTGGGCTCGGGTAGCGAGTCAATCAGCCCGTCGTACCGACGATTACGCACAACTGCACGTGGCTCAGAGGCCATGACAAAAACGTGTGTTACACTGTTTAACACTTTTTTTTTTTTTTTCTTTTTTCATCAAGGAAGTTTATTTGCCCGATTATTCCATTTTTCTTTTAATAAATGGGAAAAAGAGAATTTAGATCGGCAAAAATTTCAGACAAGTGGCGGGATAATTTGACCGCTTGAAAAAAAAATTACATGTTTGCTCTCTTCTTATAATATTGAAAAATGATTAGAAAGACTGATATATACGTACAGAAACTTCAATCTTCTTATAACTAAATTGAATCTTAATAAATATTAAATCTTCCATATCCACATTGTAATTGAAACATTAATTTATTTCAGCTAAATACAAACAAGATGATTCAGGGAAATTCAAGACAATTGTCATATTTGATTGTCGGGGCGTTGAACCAATTGCTTTTTCTCCTCGAATTGGCTGGATAGTAAAATCAACGGAAAATGGACAAACATTTGAAAACGTTGATTTATCAGAAGACGACTGGGTTGAATACGACCAAAAGAATAATGTATCTGTTGGTATTTATGAATTTGCTTCACAATTCATTAAGTTAAAAAAGTGAGATGTTTTGTTTTTATTAATGAAATTAAAAATAACCAATATTTGTATTGTTAAAACTTATAACTAAAAAATATTCAGTTTTATTTTTCATTATATGAAAAAAAAAGGTTGGTCTGTCATTTTATGCATCAGTTGCATTTGTCCGCAACTATTGGGAACCTCACTGCCCGGATTTGATTGCCGTAATCACATATTACAGAGTTGCAAGCTAACATCATCATTTTTGGGCACAATTGAGAATTAGAACAGTCTAATTTAACTTCTCTCGCAGGTTCACCAGTTCTTACATCCCACACTATAAGTGAACCTAAAAATGTTTAACTTGTGCAATTAAATTGATTCTTGAGTATTGAGTTACTTACCCAATTTACTAGTGACCAGTAGAGATGGGGTAAGCATTAATAAATTAGAATATGCATTCGATATGTGTATTGTATTGAGCAAATTCCCCTGGAATCTTTCCCACACATGAATGCGCTCATCTGTACCCAAAGATATAACATAACTTGGAGCACATGCTAAACAGCTAATGGAGCCATCATGAGCCTGAATATTGTACATGCATGTGCCCGTAAAAAGATCCCACAAGCATAATAAACCATCTTGAGAACCGGACCCTCCAGTACCGGGTTGCCAACGATCAACAAAGAGACATGTTATAGGTCCACAATGACCGTGCAGTGTATACTCCACATTGGAATTTTCTAAGCGATATACCTAGACCAGAAATTTGTTCAGTTTTTTAATTATTTTTTTTTTTTACAATAAATTATAGAATGTACTTTCAACGTATGGTCTTGACTTCCAGTAAAAACGATGCCAATGACGACTTCCATGCATGTTATGGTTTGCTGTTGTGCTAGTCGTTTTAATCTCCTTATTCTCTTAGTCGTGCTACTTTCCACTGTGACAAATTTGTATTCCATTAGTCATTTAAATGTCACAAAGTAACTAAGGCAGTACAAATTTGTCACAGATACATGTGACACGACTAAGAGAATCAGGGGGAATAATTCAAAAATTTACTTCTTCGGTATGCGGACGTAAATCTCCAATCTATTTGCTTTCCTTTATAATATGTTTCGAGGTGATAAAAATCAATTCTCCCCAAAAAATGAGAAACAGCAACACAGCCGCCATTAAGATGTGTGTGTGTAATACCTTGATTTCGTTTCGACACTTCGTGATGAGCACACTTAAAAATTATTATTATTATTATTTATTAGTATACAATAATATATTAATATACTAATAATTAGGGAACACAGGCTGCAAAGGCATTCGGCTCGCTAAACAAAAGTATCATAATTTGTGATTATATTTTATATACAAATTTGTGTGTGGAGTATGTTGTGCTAGCAATTATAACAAAATATTAAGCGTGGTAACTAATTTATGGATAGCATTTATATTTTTATGACAGGGGTTCTTAAGTAATTCAACGACGTTGTCGCTGAAAATAGAGGCGGGGTCCGGTAACACACCATGGCTTAGTATGTTGCTGTTACTTTTTATGACCGCAAAAGCAGTGTTTTCATTGGACTTCATTAGACTATTATTGTACCCATCTGTATAAATGAAATTCTATACTTTTGAGTGTAGTTGGCTTGCTTCTTTTAAAAAGGTGGAGCGTATTACAGCGTTGCCTTCTGAAATTTAGTGAGTTGGAGAAGTGTGGTATCCGTACCAATTAACCATGGCGGCTGAGAAGGACTAGTTTGACTAAAGTGTTTTGCGGGGATTTGTAGAGCTTTACCAAGCTCCAGCGAATTCTCAAACGCTGAAGGAATTCTTCTCTTCTTTTTTCGATTGCTTAGAGGGTTAATATCACGGTCATTTGGCGACCCAGAAGCGAAGTGAAGTTTGGTAAGCATTTTGGCGAAGTTCGATGGTTGGGAAACCTGCTTCGGCAAGAATGTTGGCGATGGGCGTGGTGGGAAAGGCGTTGATGCTTTTTCTGACCGCTTGGTGGTAGAGTGATTTGATGATGTTTGAAGTTGTTTTTGGGCTGTTACCATAGATGCACAGTGAGTAGTATAAGCGACGTAGTGATGTTGCAAGTATTTAAATGAACATTACTTTTCTTACATGACAAATATTTTATAATGTTGCACCTTGCAACATTGAATACCGATCCGATCGAAGGCTTTTTCAAAATCTAAATCCAGAATCGAAACATGATTTCGAGAAGATAGGGTATTTGTTATAATAATGCATCAACACAACCACGTTTGGGTTTGAAGCCGACTTGGTTTGCGTTGGTGAGGTTTTTCGATTCTATGCACCTCTGTAGTCTATTAGCGATTATTTATTAGATATACCGGATATAAGGGATATCGGACGGTATCCGTCGATATTGCCTGGGTCTTTATTCGGCTTAGGGATGGAGATTATTTCAGCAGTTTTTCCAAAACTGAGGGATAACACTGGTATGGGAAATATTGTTAAACAGCTGAAGAAGCCTTACAACCCCTAGGGAAGTTGTAAGTGGGAAGCTTGTGACCAGGTGTGTGCAAAACTGTTAGTAAAATCTCGTGGAGATAGTAACGGGCCTCCTCGAGCATTGATTTCCTTGATGGCTTGGTGGGTGACGTTACCTGTTAGACAGGGAATATTGTGCCAAATAGTTTGTGTGGATGAAGAGGGGCTGATGGAGGAAGTAAATTGCTCAAAAGATTTGAAGTTACAACTCTTAAGAAGTCTACTGAAGCATTAGCCTTTTTAAAAGCAATCAATTTGTCATGATTGGGTCTTTTCTTGAATTCTTTCAATGCTGCGACTTTGTTGTTTCTCAGAGAAGCTAGCTCTGCGTTCCACCATGGAACTAAATGGTTTGTCCATTTTGGAGATGGTTGAGGGATGGTGAGGTTGGCAGCGTATCTCATGCATTTTAGTAGCGTGGCCGCTTCTTTGTTGACGATGGGTTTTGAACTTTTCCCAATCGGCAAAAGTCAGTTTTGAATTTGATCGTAGGCTGATTAGCTTCGATGCTTTGCGAGATTTTGATAGATGTGAAGATAGGAACATCATCGCTGTTGTGTAGGTCATCTAGAATGTGCCAAGTGGTTTTGGGGAGTAACCACTCTTAGCATCCCATACTTTAATTTGTCCTTTTAAGCAACAACTAACAATATTCACTCCATCTGATGCTGATGAGTTGGAACACCTTCCAAAATCTGTTCCGTATTATGCGACACTTCCGATTCATTCCAACTTGACCGCCATTCAGCATAATTTCGGGTGCAGATGCAGCGGTAAAATACAACCATTGTATAACAAAGAACAAAAATACTTATAGCGCATAACATAATTGCAAAAAATATTTCCATCGGACTTTTGGGAAACAATGGAGTTCCGCCTGGTATTACACCAGGTGATTCTCGATTTTCATCATCACTGAAATCTAGCGGATCCAAAACAATTCCAAATCAAAATAATCTAGAATTGTTAACAACTTATTGTGAAATTATTACAGATGAAGAAAATTGTTATGTATTTTCAAACGGAACAATTAAATTAAAAGCCAATATATTGAAAAGAAATTCTAAATTTATCTTCATAGAAAATAAGAACAGAAATTAAACAAATTACAAATAACAAAGAACATACGCTTTACAGAAATATTGCATAATTGTCATAACTATACCATTACTATTTTAGGAAATAATGTCATAAGTTTCGAAAACTGTAGAATTGAAATAAATAATGTAAAGTACGAAAATTATATTTACTATCACAATTACATTATGCCTAATTTTAAGAACATATCCATAGAAAATATTCGAATGAACCTTTCTACAGAAGCGATACTGTTGAAAAGAAAACCTGACTTTCATATTCATATTTAAAATCTAAGTAGGCGCACTGTGTCGTTTCTTCACTCTTTTTTCTGCTTCTTTGATTTGGACGTTCACCTGAGTAACACGAAATAAATATATATACAATTATCAAAACGTATTCGCTTTTATTTTCATAATCATAACAGGTTAGGGGCCCAGAATAGTTTTAATAATAGTTTAGTAAAATAGATTTTATCAAATGCTTTACTTGATATACGTCTGCGACGAGTTTTCAATTAGAAAAGCTAATCGGCCGTAAAAACTACAATTCGTAGTCCTTTCCCGCGCAAAATTATTTGGAACAAGAGGGTCTGTGGGATACAGTTCAAGGCATATATCCTGCATCTGGAATGCATGCAAGAATGGATGTCAAACCGAAAAGGAACATTGTTTTATTAGTTGATAAAATAAATTATGTTAACATTCTAGATGCCGAAACACCGAAGGATGTTCGAGACAAGCTCAGGAATCGAAAGTTCTGGCGTCAAGATTACATGTGATGGCTTCCAGACTAAACTTTTGCAAGATGTAAAAAAGTAAACCGAACAGAATGCCCTATATTCAAAGGCAAAATTCGTCTAAAGTAGATTGTACAACGAGAACACATGAAAATAAAACAAAATCTCATCAGGTGGGCTTGTGTACATCGTTCGTTGCTAGTGTTAACAACGAAATCGACTGGTTCATTGACTCCAGTGCCAGCATGCACATGAGCATGAGAAAGGATTTCTTCAAGGAAATTCATAAGTCTCAGATCACCGAAATATTCGTAGCCAATAAAGAAAAACTTAGGGTTGCTGGTATAGGTGATATTGACATAAAAATGATCGACTGGAATGGTAAACCAAAGTATATCACCGTACATGATGTACTTTATGTACCGACTTAAGAGCAAATCTATTGTCCGTCAGTCGCATTATTCAAAAAGGAAATGCAGTTAAATTGTATGGTGACAAATGTTGTGTATAAGTTAACACGATCAACGTAATTCAAACTGAGTAAACAACTTAGTGGCGATCGCCTTCGCCGAAAGTTGCTGACTCCAGTGTCTGTTGCCATCGACGTCGACGATGAAGTGCAATACGATATTTTGCACAAGTGGCAAAATTCGTACTTTGCCTGTTTTGTAAGCGACACCGTTCGCAAGTAAATAATAATTTAATAAAGAATAATAAAGTATCTAATAAGACGCAAACAGTCTTTTGTTAATTGGCACCCAACGTGAAAAAATCAATTGTAACCGAAGTCGTGTCATTACCCACTTTGATACATCAATTAATCCCCTCAACGGAAGCTGAAAAAGAAAAACTCAACTCAACGGTTTCAAAGAAACTGCAATGAAATGCAGCAAATGAAATCAACTCAAATGTAAGTGAATTACTTACTTACTTAAGGTGGCGCTACAGTCCGGGGTGGATCTGGGCCTCAACCAACAAGCGTCTCCAGCCAGCTCGATCTTTAGCTAGCTGTCTCCAGTTTCGCACGCATAGTTGGTTGAGGTCCCTTTCCACTTGCGTGCGCCACCTGAGTCGCGGTCTTCCTCTACTGCGCCGTCCCTCGGGGGTGGATTCGAAGACTTTTCGGGCCGGAACATTGGTTTCCATACGCTCTACATGACCTAGCCACCTCAATCGTTGGATCTTCACTCTTCTGGCTAAGTCGATGTCGCTAAACAGCCCGTATAGTTCGTCATTAAATCTCCTTCTCCACTCACCATCTATGCAGACGGGACCGAAAATCACACGAAGAATTTTCCTCTCGAAGCAACCAAGAGCAGCTTCATCCGCTTTTGATAAAGTCCATGCCTCCGCGCCATATAGCAGGACTGGGACGATTAAGGTCTTGTAAAGCGTTAGTTTAGTTGTTCGAGAAAGGGCTTTGTTTACCAATTGCTTTCTTAGCCCAAAGAAGCAGCGATTGGCAAGAGTTATTCTTCGTTTGATTTCAGCGCTGGTGTCGTTGTCTGAATTGATAGCGGTGCCTAGGTATACAAAGTTTTTGACTACCTCAAAGTTATATCTGTCTGCTGTGACGTTCTGACCGAGACGTCGGTGTTGGGTGTCCTTTCTCGTTGACAGCATATACTTGGTCTTACCCTCGTTTACCGCTAAACCCATCTTCGCGGCCTCCGTTGCAATACCCACAAAAGCGCCATTGACATCACGCTGCGTGCTTCCGATAATGTCAATATCGTCGGCATATGCGAGTAGTTGGACGGACTTCTGAAAGATTGTTCCTCTGGTGTTGGCGTTCGAGTTTTGAACAATTCTTTCAAGAACGATGTTGAAAAAGTCGCATGACAGCGCGTCGCCTTGTCTGAATCCTTTTTTGACATCAAAGGTCTCGGTTAGGTCTTTACCGACCTTGATGGAGCAGCGTGTATTCTCCATCGTTATCCTACACAAACGGACGAGATTGGTAGGGATGCCAAAACTAGACATTGCTCTGTATAGCTCGTCTCTATAAATGCTATCATACGCGGCTTTAAAATCGATAAAAAGGTGGTGGGTATCGATTTGTTGCTCCTGGGTTTTCTCCAAAATCTGCCGTAGTGTGAATATTTGGTCGATGGTGGATTTTCCTGGCCTAAAGCCACACTGGTATGGACCGACCAGGTTGTTGACGAATGGCTTTAGGCGTTCACACAGTACGGCAGATAAGATTTTATATGCAATACTTAGGAGACTGATGCCTCTGTAGTTGGCGCAGTTCAGAGGGTCTCCTTTTTTATGGATCGGGCAGACTATGCTGAGGTTCCAATCATCGGGCATGTTTTCCTCCGACCATATTTTACAGATGAGTTGGTGCATGCTCCTTACCAAATCATCGCCTGCGGCCTTAAAAAGCTCGGCGGGTAGGCCGTCAGCTCCCGCAGCCTTGTTGGATTTTAGTTTGGATATGGCAATCCTCACTTCATCTGGGTCGGGTGGACGGAATTGTTGATCTTCATCGTCCCTTTCATTGGGGTTGAATGGTTCGTTCTGCCTGACAGCGGAATTTGGTTCTTCGTCGCCGTTATACAGTCTGCAGAAATGGTTTCTCCATATCCTCAGCATCGACTGTGACTCTACTACGATGTTCCCTTGATCATCCTTACAGGCTTCGGTTCGGACTTTATAACCTTGACTGGTTAACTTTACCCTTTGGTAAAATTTCCTTACCTCATTCTTGCAGTAATATCCCTCTAGTTTGCCGATCGCGCGCTTCTCATGCTCCTTCTTTTTTCTCCTGAGAAGCCGGTTTTCGTCTCTCCTCTTCTGCTCGTAGAGCTCCCGAGCAGCTCTTGTCCTTCTTTGCAGTGCCGCAACAAATCCTCCGTTTCCGAGGCTTGTTGTTGCTTCGTAACTATATATTTTCTTTATGTGGCCGGGCAGTTACCCCGACGGCACAACCCACAACCTGGAGGGCCAGTTCCTTTTTTGTCACCCCTAGGACAAGAGGTCGCACTTATAAGTTTGGCAAGTTGAGCTCGGGTGAACTACAACCAGTACCCGATGGCTACCACTTGGAGGTAAAATAAGCACAATTGGTGTGTAGAAAAAGTTACAACACTGGGCATCGCCAGGTTGACGCCAGTCAGTGCCTACCCGATTCCCGCAACACCCAACCATCAAATGTAAGTGAATTGCTCATTTATTTTAAGATAGTGTTCACCATAAATAAATACAAATCGCGTTCGACGGCAGGTGTTAATTGGTTGTAGAAATTTATGAGCGATAGTGAGAATTCGGCTTAGTGCTAAAAGAACTTAAGTATTAACAGAGAACATATGGGTGCAGCAAATTTTAAAGTTGTCATAGAAGCTGCGGTACGCGGGGCTTTAGAGTCCCAGAGGGCAGAATTTAACAAATTAGTAGAGGAATTGAATCAGAAACTTTCGGCTACCACTTTGGCTAATCCGGAATTAGAGGTGTATAAAGAAACAGAACTAGTTGAGGATATAAAATGCGAAGAATCACTGGACATAGTGAAATCCTTGCCAGAGTTCGATGGCAAGCAGGACTTGTATGTGTCCTGGCGTCAAGCTGCTCTTTCAACGTACAAGGTCTTTGAGAAGTACTACGGTAGTTCAAAGCACTACCAAGCTGTAGCAATAATCAGAAATAATATAAGAGGGCCAGTCTATGGGATTTTAGTATCCTTCAACACGGTCCTAAATTTCAGGGCCATAATTGCTAGACTAGATTTTACTTACTCTAATAAGCGCCCAATATATTTGATAGATCAAGAACTGAGTACATTAAAGCAGGGTAAATTATCTATTTTGCAGAATTATGATGAGGTCGAAATGAAATTGACGTTATTAACAAATAAAACAATAATGAGTTACGACAGTGTTCTAGCTACCTCTCTTAACGAGAAATACAGAGCAGATGAGCTCCGCGTTTTCATTTATGGCGTAAAAAAAACTTTAAGTGACGTCCTGTTTTCAGGCCGCCCACCAGATTTACCAACCGCTCTAGCGTTGGCTCAGGAAGTCGAATCAAACCATGAAAGATATATGTTTGCAGAAACTCTGAGGAGAGGACACAAAAGTCTGAATGCCAACGATCACAATATAAATCTTTTGGGGGCAATAGAACTTACGACAGTTGTAAAAATAACCAAAATAACTCAAGTAATCAGGTAAGATAAAGAGTTACACCTCGCCACCAACGAACGAGAGCTATTAGCTATTGTGTGGGCTTTGAAGCCAGCGTAATTACCTATACGGTGTAAAAACTCTTAACATATTTACGGATCACCATCCCCTTACATTTGCGGTTTCGGACCGAAACCCAAACACAAAGATAAAGCGCTGGAAGGCGTTCATTGACGAACATAATGCCAACATATTATATAAACCGGGGAATGCGAACCACATCGCCGATGCGTTATCGCGACAGAAAATGCACGCTCTTGAGGACGAAACATCCTCCCATGCTGCTACAGTTCATAGTGAATCATCCCTAACGTTCACTATAGAAACAACGGAGAAACCAATCAATTGTTTTAAGAACCAAATTATAATAGAAGAGTCACCGGTGGCCTCAACTTTATAATTTTCGGTACGAAAATTAGACATCTCATATACTTCTCAGATAGGGACAAACTTATGGAAGGAGTGAAAGACGCGGTAAAATTCGATGTGGTGAATGCAATTTGTTGAGAGCTGCCCGTTTTAGCTCATATTCCGCATAAACTCGTTGAATCGTTTCCATCTACGAAGTTTTGGCATTCTAAAAGGTTCGTGGTAGACATTTTCGACAAAGCCGACCAAAAAGAGATTGCAGTTGCTGAGCATAACAAGGCACAAAGAGCTGCTCAAGAAAACGTAAAGCAAATCTTGTGCGACTATTTCTTCCCAAGAATGACCAAGCTTGCGAATGAGATCGTAGCAAATTGCAAAATATGCTCAAAAGGGAAGTATGACCGGCACCATCAAAGACAGTTGATTGGGGAGACGCCAATTGCACATTGACATACTGATAAAAAAAATTTCCTGACTTGTGTTGATAAATTTTCCAAGTTTGCGGTAGTTCAACCGGTTTTATCACGTACAACTCATGAACATATTTCCCAAGACAAAAACAATTTTTTGTGATAAAGCCATTCCAACGTCCATATAGTAAATGCCTCACGAAGTGGAGCGCCCACATAGCACTCTGATAGAAATAGCATGGTGCCTTAAACTTGAACGAAAAGTGTACGACACTGTAGATATAATACTTCAAGTTACCACTGAATACAATAGAACTATTCATTCGGTCACAAATCGCAAACCACTTGATGTTATTCACTCGTCTCCAGCCGAGCTAAGGGAAGAAATAAAATATAAGGTAAAAAAGCGCAGGAGGTATTACTTCAAAGGCAAAATAAATCATAGCAGGATAGGACTTTTAGGGTCGGAGAAAAAGTATCGGTAAAAATTAATAAAAGGTTAGGAAATAAACTAACACCATTATACGTCGAAGAAAAGGTAGAAGCAAATTTAGGCTCGATAGTTCTCATAAGAGGGAGGGTAGTCCACAAGGACAACCTTAGGTAGAATAGACTATGATAGGATTCGATATTTTCAGTTTAATGTTTTAATTACAAAGAAAACAATGCATCTTTCAGGGTCTTGGTTACACTTGTATCAATGGCATCTGCAAAGTTTTATATAATATGGTTACCTTACACATACAACCAAAAGGGTGGATGAAATTGTGAACATGCTTAACCTTTTTCCAAAAACACATATGAGGACAATTCTAGAAATAGATGCCCAGCATTCAAAGACACTGCTTAATCTCCTAAACATACATCATAGGCACTCAAGAAGCCTAAACTTTCTGGGTACCGCTCTGAAAGTGGTAGCTGGAACACCCGACTTTGATGACTTCGAACAGTTAGCAGTCTCAACTCGTAGAAGGAAACAAAAGGCAGATATCAATCAATACAAAAACACAGGAACATATTAATAAACTAACCGACGCTGTAAATGGTATTTTATTAAACTCTGTAAAGGGGCGAATTGATACTGAACACCTTTACAAAACCTTATTGAGACAAGATATAGAATGATGATTACAGACATAGAAAATTTGATACCGTCAATAACACACATTAAATCTAAAAACCCAGTTATTCTGGACGATGGCGATTTGAAACAAATAATGAATGAGCAATCCACAAATATTAGTTTATCAGAATTAATAGAAGTAGCTAGTATTAAGATTTTGCAAAACGAAGATGTATTACATTTTATTGTAAAACACCCTAGACCTAAGTTAATGTGTAAGGTGATCGCCTTCGCCGAAAGTTGCTGGCTCCAGTGTCTGTTGCCATTCACGTCGACGATGAAGTGCAATACGATATTTTGCAAGTCGTATTTAGTTGGTTTTTGTTTTGTAAGCGACACAGTTCGCAAGTAAATAATAAGTTAATAAGGTATCTAATAAGAAGCAAACAGTCTGTTGTTAATTTATATTCAAAAGGAAAGACTATTGCAACAGATCGGATCGAAAATAACATGTTTAAAGTTATTCGACCTCAAAGGTAAGCGTTTTTGGTTACAGGATCGGAAGATAATATCTTATGGCATGCACGTATGGGTCATTTAAACTATGGCGATTTAAATAAAACGAAAAACATGGTAAAAAGTATGGTTTTCAGTGAAAAATTGAGATCAACTTGTGTTCCTTGTATAAGAGGCAAGATGGCAAGGCAATCCTTCAAGACTTCTGAAGTTCGAGCAACGCAAGTACTTCAGCTCATACATTCAGATTTGTGTGGCCGTATAGAAGTAGCTTCCATTGGAGGAGTTAAGTATTTTCTTACATTTTTAGACTATAATTCACACAAGGTGTTTATATACTGCAGTCGAAAACGGAGGTACCAGCATTATGTCTACAATTTAATGCATTACTAGAAAACGACACATCCCGAAAAATAAAATGTATGACAAAAGTTCCTCAAAAGCATGGAATTTCGCACCAGACAACTGTACCATATAGCCCTCAACAAAATGGAATTGCCGACCTCATGAATCGTTCCATTGTGGAAAGAGCACGATGAGTGTTGTTTCAAGTTGGTTTGGACAAATCCTTTTGGGCTGAGGCTATTACAACTGCTGTTTATGTTATAAACCGTTCTGCATGGTCTATATGGTACTGCGATTCCTGATAAAACACCTCAGGAATTTTGGTCGGGGGTAATACCAGACATAAGTAAATTCCGAATATTTGTCTCGAAGGCTTTTACACATGTTCCAAAACCGAAAAGATCAAAATGGGATGCCAAAGCACAAAAGCTAGGTTATTGTGAAGATACTAAAGGATACAGGTTGATAAAAAGTCGTGATGTAGTATTTCTTGAAAATCAATTCGATAAAGATCTTCTGAAAGCAGATTCAAGCAAAGCCAACCAAGCAGTAAGTCTTGAGATTGATAGTGGTGCAAATTTAGTGGAGGAAACTGAGGACTCTCAATAAACTGCTTTAGAGGATTCCTTACAAGACTAAGAATTAAATGAACACTTTGAGTCGGATTCAGATACAACCCTAACCAGGTAAGACCAGCTAACCAGGTAAGACCAGCTACTATGCTCGGCTGAAGCAGTCCTCACAGGTGACCCCCAAACAGTTACCGAAGCGTTGCATACTGACGATGCTGAACAATGGAAATTTGCAATAATGGAAGAGTACAAATCATTGATGGAAAACAACACTTGAACGTTACAGAATCTACCAAAAAAAATGTGAAACGTATCAACTGTAAGTGGATATTTAAGACTAAAAGAAATGAAGAAGGTGTCATTCAATGTTATAAAGCGCGTTTAGTCATAAAAGGCTGGGATCAACTACCAAGAAACATATTCTCCTGTCATCAGATACAAATCCATAAGACATTTAATCTCCATTGCAGCTAGGTACAATCTTGAGATTGGAAAAATGGATGCAGTGACGGCATTTCTGCATAACTAAAGAAATATATATGGCTTATCCTGAGGGCGTTACTGGTAAAATCGATTGTAAGTTCTGCAAACTAAATTAAGCAATTTATGGACTCAAGCAAGCGAGTAGAGAATGGAATAAGAAATTGGACAGTGCTTTGAAGGAAATGGGTATAAAACAGTCAAAGCTTGACCTGTATATTTATATTGATATATGATGACCTACTAATTGTTTCCAATAACGATAAGCTAAAGTTAAAAATCAAGACTCAGCTATAACAAAAGTTTATAATGAAGGATCTTGGTGAAGCAAGAAATTGTGTCGGCCTCAAGATAACTCGGAAACGAATTTCCTGGCTGTCAGTGCAACCATTGCGCCCCTTTCAACTGGTGCTCCAACGTTGAGCTGCTGCTCTTTCCTATATATTCCGCCTTGATAGCGGTCCCTGTAAGCAGATATCACTTGACTGGATCCCTTTTCTCACTGACTGCTGTCATCCAACTCCATGGAACCCCATTTTAGCTATATCTGCTCTCCATGTGATGTCCAAATGTCCTCCACTAGATCGCTTGTGATTTCCCTCTGCACGCTCATATACACTCTTCCCTGGGACCCCAATCAAGTTTCCTGTTGCCTCTCTGTACACTCACTTAGAAGCGATGCAGCCAACGAAACGGACTCAGCTCCTCAGCCCAGTATGATTCGGCGACAATACTTTCCCTTGTAATTCCTTCTTGCGTCGGTTTGGCTCCATGTTCTACGCTTTTGAAAGTTGTCGATAGATTCGGATCGTTCACCTGCTGCTTTCGGATCCCTTCCAACGAACACTGCTTCCCCATTAGTGACTCTCCATCATCGGCTTCTATGAAGGTTCATCCAACGACTATGTTCGTGGCTGGTGTTTGATCCTCGGCCTCCACTTCCCACAAGGTGCTGATCCCACAATCGTACTCTGTCTTTGCCCAGAAGTCATACTCTGAATTCGCTGGAATCCTGGTGTAACTTTCCGACACGACTTGGTTGATCCTCGTATTTTGTACTCAAGTTTGGGGCGTATATACGCCTTATAAATAAAAGCCAAATTAGAAGGGGTGAAGTATTTCTTGCATCGATTGAGGAAACCTAAACATTTCGCTGCATTTTTAGCGACCTCAAATATGTGATCGTTCCAACTAAGTGTTGGAACTAAGTGTTGATACACATACCAAGGATGGAAAGCTTTCCGGTTTCATCGACACAGATGCTATTCATGGATAATGGCTGATTAACAAGGGTTCGCTTGAGTGACAGCAGGCAGCATTGAATTTTTGAAGCATTGAATTCCACTCGATTGTTCTCTCCCCAGTTAATTATGCTGTCAAGATCGGAATTCAACGTGCTTATCATACGCTGCCGTTCCAATTCTACGGCCGAAGGGCGCGGTCGTGAGTCTTGGAACGAATATGAAAAGCTGAGGGTGCTGTCATCAACGAAGGAATGGATTGGATTAGAAGTAGCAGACAAGCGATCATTTATAAAAATGAGAAAGAGTGTCGGAGACAGAACAGAGCCTTGGGGAACACCAGCATTTATTTGGTGGATATCAGAATTGAATCCATGCAAAACAACTTGAATTGAACGTTTCGAAAGGTAATTTCTAATCCATTGAAGAAGAGATTCATCGACACCATAGGTACGCATTTTCGACAAGAGAGCTTGATGCCAAACTCTGTCAAATGCTTGGAAATATCAAGTGCCAAGGTCTTGTTTTCGCCTGCATTGTGCAAAGATTGGTTCCACTTTTCGGTGAGATAAGCTATCAGATCACCAGTGGACCTGTTGCTGCGGAAACCATACTGCCGGTCATTAAGGAGCTTCGAGATATTTCATAAGTTGACGATTTATCAATGTTTTCATGACCTCAGGAAGAAGGGACGTAAGTGCTATAGGTCGGTACGAGGTGGGTGACGAAGATTCACCCTTTTTAGGGTCGAGCAGGACAAATGTTGTTTTCCCATCTGCTCGGAAAGAGACCTAAAGAGTAGTATAGATGAAAAAGCTTACGCAGTAGTTTTGCCAACGCAGAAGAATAGGGCAATACCATTCGGGCCAGCGGATTTGTGCACGTCGAGATCTTTAAGTACTCTTGCAACTGTACGAGTGCGGAAGTGGATTTGTCCCATGGTGAAATCAACGCTCTCAAGTACAGTTGGCGACATAGTGGAATCTGGCAGTGTTGAGCTGGCTGCAAAATGCGCCGCAAGCAAATTCGCTTTGTCTAAAGAGCTGAAAGCTGGGATGTCATTGTAAATGAGCGTGGGAATTGAAGACGAGGCGGAATTCTTTACGTTTTTTACAAATGACCAAAAGTTTTTGCTACCCTTGGGACATCGTAGCTCTTTTTGCCTCAACTTTTGCTCATACGAGAATTTCACCCATCTTATAATTGCATTACAGTCATTTTCTGGCCCGTTTAAACTTATTCCGGTTTTCCTCAGTAGGGTTTGATTTGTATATCCGGAAATTCAACTCTCTCAACCTGATAACCTCTTTACAGCTCGAGTAGTACCATGCGTTTGCTTTGGGTTTGATACACTTCACTCTATGAGGAATGAAGGATCTCATGCCCAGCAGAAGAATGTTTGTGATCATATCAGCAGCGCCATCCACGTCACTATCGAGGAAGCATAGTGACTTCTCGTATAGCCACACTGTTCTTTTAGGAATTTGTTCTCTAACTGTTTGTGGCGATAACGAGAAATTAGCTGATACGACACAATGGTCAGACGAGCCTAGAGGTGACAGAATGTCAATAGAATATTTGTCAGGATGAGAGGTGAAAAACAGGTCCAGGGTGTTGGCGGAATGATCTGCAATGTCAGGTATTCGTGTGGGATCATTTACTATCTGGGTCATATTATTTACCTGAGCAAAGATTTCAACATACCGTCCTTCGGATGTTGCCGGGCCCGAATGTCGAAGCCAATTAGAATTGTGTACATTGAAATCGCCCGCAATGGCAATTTCAGTGCGAGGATACAGAGATACAATTCTTGAGTTGAATTGCTATCCATGTTTGGACTTCTATAAGTAAAGCAGTAGTGGATTAAATGTTTACGGACATGGAGTTTTAACCACAGAAAATTAAGTTCCGGATTGGAACAGAGGCCGTATTGAGGTTGAAGTTGGTAAGCTACATCACTACGCACGTAGAGGGCGAGACCGTGGTGTAAAAAGAAAAGCGGCACCAAGCTATATCCAGGCAGGTTTCAATCCGATAAATCGGTATTCTCCCCTACCTGCGTTTCACTCAGCGCCAAGACAGCTGGTTTATAGCGGGATAGGTGGTCATACACAGCGAAGAGATTCTAAGCCCACGCACATTGCTCACGTCAACCCTAAAACTTGCCATAGAATACCAAACGGAGATATTAGAAAAGGACCAACTCCGACTGCGAGTGGTAAAGCAGAGATGACAAGTGTAATTTTCAGATTAGCTTCCCAACAACAATCGATGTAGATAACAATTCCAAAATTTTGCGTTGCTACTTACTTTACCCGAGCACGATGAATTTGAGTCACATAATGCAACTAATGTTTACATTTTTCTTGCTAAAAAATGTTTGCTGTTTGAAATGTCGCACAACGGTAAATACCGTTTCTATGAATGTTTTTTTGCGGAACGTTAATACCTTAATTATTCGTTATACGCTAGTGACTTAATTATTTTATCAAAATGTAAAAACCTAAGTCAGACAGCAGCTGATTTCTCAAATATTCTTATAGATAAAATTAAATGGGGGCATACTCTGGGACAAAAAAAAAAAATCTACAGATAAAAGCAAAATATTGCATACATGTAAAAAAAAACCAGCTGCTCCAAGCATGTTACCTGTCTAACAAAATTGTTAGACCTCATTAATAAATTAATAATAGAAAATGTAGATAACCTTAAAAAAAGTTTAACTTTAAGCCACAGTGTATTTATATAAAAAAGCCTTGCTACCAGGATCAATAGGATAAAATATCCACGAGCTGCTTAACACACTCTCTTATTAATGTAATAGGTAGGTAGGTGTTTAGGTGCCCTTTCAGCCTTAAGGACGTGGCTCACTTAGACCAACAAGATGGGTCCATTGTACCCTATTAATGTAATAAAATCAATTTTGCCTCATAAAAATGACTACGGACTAGATATGTATAGTAAATGCTCAAATTCATCACTGCAGCTAATCAAATAGTTATGAAGCTGCTATTTTTGCAGACGATGCTTGTATTTTTGTGTCAGATAATTTGGGTTGCAATATTGTAACCAAACTACAATCTGGCGTGAAAGATATTGAAACATATTTTGAAAAATGGAAAATCAAAATAAATGCTTCAAAGACTCAGACTATCTTTTTTACCAGAAAAAGAAAAGTCTGTTTCTTACCAAGCAACAGAATAACATTAAATAACATTGGAGTTGATTGGAAGGCAAGTACTAAGTACCTTGGGGTATATCTTAACGAGACACTGACATTCGATCTACATATTCAGAACATAATTAAAAAAGTTAACCTTGCTATAAAAACTCTATATCCCCTTATAAATCGACAATCTAAATTAAGCAATTCAAATAAACTAACGATTTTCAAAACGATATTTCAACCAATAATGTTTTATGGTTCATTAGTATGGGGTAAATGTGCTAAAACCCACCTACAAAAACTACAAATTGCACAAAATAAACTGTTAAAAATGATGTTTAACTTGCCATGGCATTTTTCAACCAACGAATTACATGAAATTAGTAATATTGGAAAAGTTTGAACACGACTGAATAAATTATTTGACCGGTATTGCGCGTCTTGCATTCAGTCTGACAATCCTTTGATTTGGAGTTAGTAGAGGTTTTCATAAATAAATATAAGTTAAGTTTGCAAATAAATATATAGATTGTCAGTAGTAAGGTATTTGAACCAAATCTCTGTAAATTGTGCAATAGTGAAACTTGATGTAAAAACACAATTTTTGAGCTGAATAAATAACTCTAAATAAATCTAAATCACTGCAGCTAATCACACCAACATACCACTTTGCAGAAATGCAGAAAGAGCTATTCGAACAACAGATGCCGGACCTCCACCAAAATTTGCTTCCTGCAAATTCCAACTCCATCTTTACTGCCGAAGCCTAAGGTATTTGAACCAAATTTCTGTAAATTGTGCAATAGTGAAACTTGATGTAAAAACAAAATTTTTGAGCTGAATAAATAACTCTAAATAAATCTAAATCACTGCAGCTAATCACACCAACAACTTTGCAGAAATGCAGAAAGAGCTATTCGAACAACAGATGCCGGACCTCCACCAATAACTGACTAGAATGAATTCTAAACCATATCCATTCTCATCAAAATTAACTCCTGCGCAAAACCACATATCCAAGCACTAATCACAAAAATTCTCCGGAGAACCAGACACCAAAACTGTCCATCATCATTACCCAATGTCATCAACTTTTCAATAAAATGGAGTATTCCAGTCTAAATAAATTCAGGAAAATCTCCAATATTTGCACCATGAGAATTAAAGAAATTGACTAGATTAACACAGACGTGAAGGCTAACGTGATGTACCGACAAATATTTATGGAAATGAAGTCTAAACTGAAAGGGACATATTGGAACCTCCTCTACACAGACGTTTCTAAAAGTGAACACAGATCTTTGATCATTTGATGTAGCGTACAAATACGGAAACAGAAAAATCAAAGGCTTCCTGCAAATTCCAACTCCATCTTTACTGCCGAAGCCTTCGCTATTCTCAAAGCTACAATAAAAAATACTATACTGTTATACCCGAAATGAAGTGGCGGACAAAACAGCAAAAGCAGCCCTAGAAGAACCACATTCTACAACACCTTCTACAACACTTTGCAACCTCAAAAGAGCAATTGGGAGGAATACTTTCCAAATCAACCATCAAGCACAAAACCCTATGTGCACGACAAATGTGTTACAAAATATGTTAAAATGCTATATTACGAGTCGACTCCCTATATATTAACATCATTAGGCAGCACCGGCTGCAAAGGCTGGTGTAAAAAAAACCAGAAAGACATTCGTTTACCGGATGGAACTATTAAATTAAGAAGGGCAGTTGGAAGGCTCTCTGATTTGAACATAGAGTCTTCACCTTAGGAGTTCAGACGGGTCGGGGAATGTCAACGAGCCACTTTGCTTTATTTCTATTGTAATGATTTTAATCATAGTAACCTACTTATTCGTTTGTTAGCATTTTTTTCATTTCGCTTCGTTGTATGTTTCTATTATAGTATTTTCTTAATCGTAGCAATTTGTCTGTTCGTCTCCAGAAACATTAATCTTTTTTCCGTATAATAATTATAAATCGTAGTTACCTAAATAATCCGTTGCCTAGCAACGTATCATATTTTCTTTAAATTATATTCTTCTCGAAACACATTTCACTATTCATCTTTTGGCGTTGTTTGGATCAGGTTGAAAAAGTTAAATTTATGAAATAATTGCGATAGGAAAATACATTCTTTGTTTTGTATTTCAATTACCAGAGTCAGTTCAGATTTATTCTAAAATATTTTATTTATAGTAAATAAAATCTTCAAGAAAATAAACAATTGTTGCGTTTACTTCGATATTTATTTCTGTAGGCGAAAATAAGATTTTCCTAGAATTCCGAAACCCCGTAGACCACCAGGTAGCTGCTTCGTTCGCAGCCGCTGTGGCTGACAGTAAGATGGTCGTAAGCGCTTGTGAGAGTGGAAAAGATAATGAGCTTGCCTCTATTCAATTGGTGCGTGTCTCCTTTAACTGTAGTAACAATAAACGCAATGGTGATAGGACTTTTGCTGCTTTACTTGACACTGGTAGTCCGGTGAGTTTCATTCGTAGGTCTATCGTGCCTGAGGAATTGCAAAATAAGCTATTAGAGTACATACATTTATAAGGATTAGAAAACGCGCAGTTGTACAGTTACGGTAAAGTCAGTTCTTCTTTATTCATTTTAATGCGCCTTTAGTATTTTTTGAAAAAAAAAAAGTCAGACAATTCGGTCTAAATTTATTTTAATATAGAAGATATTTATATGAAACATATATTAATCCGTTCCCTTTCAATTTCCATCTGCACCTTATGGCGGCCACCTTCCTCACTAGCCTCTTTTTTTAAAATTCCAGGATTTCGTTGCTCCGCGTTGTTCTTTTTAAGCGCTTAGCATTTCCTAATGGCTGCGATGTAGACGCTGGCGAATCCTCGCCATCTCCGATCTCAGGGTTATCTTCATATCAATCTTCCAACGTCGAAATCAATAAACTTCTATGTGGATTATGTGCGGTTATTTAACGTAAGCTTCATGAAAAAGCTCGAAATACTCCCACCTTGTTGCATCCAGTCCCGTTTTTGAATTCCTGTCTTTAATTCGCGTACGTCAATAGCAGATTATTCCATTTACGAGTCACCACAGAGTCAATTTTTTCTTTTTTCCTGAGATAAAATCTGTTTCGAATTTCAATCGGATTGAGATAAGGAGTTCTATCTCCTGATGCGTCCAAGACATTTCTTGAATTATAGAAGTTCAATAATTCGTTTTTTGTTTGTGCTAACTTTTACCTTTCTTCTTCTTCGCGCATTTTCTTCTCTGAAACAAACACCGTCCCCGCAAAGTCAGCAATTGAAAAAAAGCAACACATCTCTATCATACTTCATTTCTGGTTTTACATATATTTGTTATATATTTTTATTATTTTGCATGTATAATTATTTTTGACACTTCCTACTTTTCTCGGTATGACAGTCTACGGGGCATATGACAAAATGGCACATTAGATGTTAGTTGATCATCGTATGCCGAACGGGTGTCTCAATTATTTGTTGCTAGGAAAGATTATTCGGTTATATTCGTCATGATATGCGTTACCAAGAGTGTAACCAATATTAACAACTTCAGATTTAGGCCCAGATTGCGAGTGTCGATTATCAATCGATAGTCGATACACAGATTGTCGATTGTCGATTTGTCGCTTTGGTACTATGAATGTCGATTATGATCGATATTATTCGATTTTCCATTGAATGTTTCCCGTTCACAAATTTCTAATCGCCGGTTTTCGTGCGGCAAAGAATCATGAAATAAACTTTGTTTTCGTGTTGCAATTGTAATTTAATTTATTCTGTTGTGTCCTTAAAACATATATATTGTAACTTCAATTTCAACCAATGAGAGTTGCACATAAAAAATCGAACAAATCAACGAATAAAAAATGTCCAGAAATGTATTATTTCATTCAAGTATTTGCACACACGATTTGTTTTGATACGCACCTGAGTGCCTGTTTACACTGTCCCGCGAAGCCCACATCCCTCTCTCTATCTCGTGGGATCTCACACACCCTCTCTATCTAATATTCCTGTACTTCCCACGTCCATGTGAACATGAATTAAGAAATTTGACATCCTCAACTGTCAGACGTATACAAATTTGTCACATGCACGTTTTTAATTCACAATAATACGATCCTCAGTCGACTGAGTTACACAATACCAAAATAGATTTCAAGCAATAGATTTGTCGACTATCGATTCAGTCGACAATCGACACTCGCAATCGGGGCCAGTATCTTCAAATTCAAGCAGATCCTTTAATATTCTAGTTGAAAATCTTAACGCAATCCCCAAATCTTCTTTTCGCCTACAGAAATAAATATCGAAGTAAACGCAACAATTGTTTATTTTCTTGAAGATTTTATTTCCTATAAATAAAATATTTTAGAATAAATCTTACTATTTAGTAAAGAACTTACTCTGGTAATTGAAATACAAAACAAAGAAGGTGTTTTCCTATCGCAATTATTTAATAAATTTAACTTTTTCAACCTGATCCAAACAACGCCAGAAGATGAATAGTGAAATGTGTTTCGAGAAGAATATAATTTAAAGAAAATATGATACGTTGCTAGGCAACGGATTATTTAGGTAACTACGATTAATAATTATTATACAGAAAAAAGATTAATGTTTCTGGAGACGAACAGACCGATTACTATGATTGAGAAAATACTATAATAGAAACATACAAAAATTCTAAGAAACGAATAAGTACGAGGGGCGTTCAATATATTCTCGGTATCGATATGAAGGAAAATTCAATTTAAATTGTTTTTATTTTTCAATACAATCTCCCCTAACATCAACGCATTTGTTACATCTTGAGATAAGCTTTTTTAAACCCTCAAAAAAATAAATTTGCTCTTTTTCTGCAAAATACCCATTTATTGCCGACTTGAGTTCTTCATCATCCGAAAATCTTTTTCCACGAAGACATTTTTTTCAAATCCGAAAGGTCTGGACTATAGGGTGCGTGTTGGATTTCTTCGAAACCACAATCTCGCGCAGCAGCCTTCTACACTCGCGCCGTGTGAACAGGAGCGTTGTCATGAAGAAGCAACACACCCGCTGCGAGTTTACCCTGTCTTTTCTTTTTAATTTCCTCCCGCAAATTAAGCAAAGTGGAAGCGTAGTATGTGGCGTTGATGGTTCCACCTTTTTTGTTTGTACTCAATGAGCAAGATTCCCTTTGAGTCCCAATAAACTTTGGCCATGAGCTTCCCGGCAGACGGAGTGACTTTGAACTTCTTCGGGGGGTCTGCTCCTTTTTTATGCCACTGCATGGACTCTTGTTTCAGAGTTTTCAGGGTCAGAGTGGTGGACCCATGTTTCGTCACCAGTAACAATTTGATCCATGGCACCGTCCGCGTTCTCACTACACATCTCCAAAAGCTCTCTACTGCATGCGATTCTCACTTTTTTCTGAGGCGCTGTAAGCATTCGTGGCACCCACCTTGCACTGACCTTTGAAAGGTTAAGATAGTCATGAAGAATGGTGTGAATGGTACCAATTGAAAGCTTGGTGATCTCTGCCATCAAGTATCCTCAAGAACAAGTTTTTCGACTTCTTTCATGCTTTCTCCCGTACAAGCAGTAGCCGCCTCGTAGGTTACTATGATTAAAATCATTACAATAGAAATAAAGCAAAGTGGCTCGGTGACATTCCCCGACACGTCTGAACTCCTAAGGTGAAGACTCTATGTTTACTTCCGACAAATCAGGACTCCAAGAAAGATTACGACGAGACATTCATAGCTTCTCAACGTTTCTTAACATTTTTATAAACTCCAACCAGTGCAACTTTAGCTGAATTGCAACTAGCTCATATCAACTCAAACCATCTCACCAGACTACTTGAAGGACAATTCTTCCTCTGATGATGAGTAACGAAATCGGACCAAGAGGGTCGAAAATCCGCATGATCTTAGAATCTCCCGCTTTGATATATTGAAATCAGAACTAAGCATATTTTCGAAAATTTCGTCGTCCGTAAGTAAATTGATGAGATGAAGGAATCCAAACAATCCTACAAGACTGAAGCCCATGGTTTTGCAAATCTGAATCGTATCTATAGTTACTGCAAACGCTTCCTCGATAGTGTCATAGCTATTAAAGCAGTCGTCGACGTATGTTCTTTTCGTCAATCTATCACATGCATTTTTAAATTTGTTGGCATGATAATTCTTTACTAACTAAGCACATGAAGGCGAACACCTGGAACCAAACATCATAACTTCCAGTAAATAGATTTTGGGACTAATAGACATATCGCTGCACAGTGGTCCCGCAGTGGAAATAAACACCCGAAGCGACATATTTTTCTCGACCAAATGGTATATGTTTTTCGATTCCACAAATATAAGAACCTAGGAAGCCAAAATTGTGTTGACTCTCGATGAACCGAGTCATGGCTGTACCGTTAGCTCACATTTGGGACTTTGAAATTTACAAAAATAGACGTACTTTTTAAGCAAATTTGATTTTGATTTCATATTTCCTAGAACTTTCTACTTTGGAAGCTAAAATAATATTATTAAAGTGCATACATTTGGTTTTCAAACTGTATCTTCAGTTTTTTCATATTGCTTACCAATTTGTTAAACCAGGCTTTTAAGTAAATCCACCTTTTGAGCGGGTCATTTCGATGTTTGATGAACTATAACATAAATGGTCCAAGAGTCTCCAACGGTAGACCAGCTATTTCTGAAAGCTATAAGTATTATCTATCGATGCTAGAAACCACTTTTAGCCACTTTGGGAGAACGAGGCGCCGGTGCATTTTCCGGCATTTTCAAACGATTTCCCTTGCAATGCATGTAATGTGTAAACGCTTTTATCTTGTTTTCTTTGGATGTCCGGTATACATGTAGCAATGGGCATAAAAGTTAGCAATTAGGGTGTTATTGGTGGAAAAAATAGATTTCTGACTTTGGGGGATAGGCTATTAGTTTATGACTACAATACAATGAGGAAGCTAAAATTTAGGTTTATATAGATAGCGATAATTTTTGCATTTCATCATTTGTTAAGCAAATTTGAAGTTTTTCGTGATGGCAAGTATTGTTTTGAAATATACTTCTTTGATGGAAATATTTCCAACTTCGGTAGCTTTTTATCAAATAGTTACGGTAACTTAACATCGTCTCAAATCAGTCAAATAGTTTTAGAAGTGACAAAAAGGCTTTTGACACATTTTAATGAACGATATAAGGTAGTGCGTTACACAAAGTTTTTAATTAAATATCAGAAATATCAGAATGAATTAAAGGAAAGTTTCAGTTCAATTTGTAAAAAAAATTGTGCTAATATGTCATTGGATAATGTGTTATAATGTTGGTATCATCTGATCCCTGGATTGCGTAATTAAGGCCTGAAACAAAAAAAAAATCGCTTCACTTAGTATTGAAGCGCAAGCCTTATTATACTAAATTGCTTAGTTTCTTTAATTCTAAATAAAATCTATGTATGTATATACTTGTACTTTAATTTATTTTTATAAGTATTGCACCTATGTTTTAAGCCCCAATTTAGAGTCATTGACAATAATAAATACATTTGCAAATAAATAATTTTATGCATTTAAACAAAAAACAATTGATTTTAACTTAAGATTACTTCGTTGCCCGATGAGCTACAGTAACCATTTTTGGGTTTTTCCACGACGAATATTGAAGCATTCCAAGCACGAGAATAGGCTGTAGCATAACGTTTCACCAATAATTCCGACATGTAGTTATTCATCCAGACGAGGAGATGTGGCTTTTTCTTCGAGTTTTTCTGAAGCCCAATAAGACTCTTTATAGCCATAGGGTATATAAATGTTAATTTTAAACTTTATGGGTTGCTTTGTCCTCATATGGGAAGAATGAATTTGTTTTTGTGGAACATACTCTGCCGCAGATGTATTCAGCTCGGGTTTCAATTTCTTAACTGATTGATGTAGCAAACGATGATGACGCCCTGTACAACCACCTAAGTCACGCGGTTGTGATTTGCTGCATGTTTTCCAGGTATGTTTGACGGGATCCAAACAAACGAAACAATTTGATGATTTTTGGATGATTTTTGCTGAACGCTGAAGCTAAATCAGGGGGTAAGTCGATAATCTTCTCCATTAGGAACACTGCAAAATCGTTCAACGAAGCTTGATGGATGCTTCCCTTCTCCTCCATTCCTGATACAAGCTAGGACAGAGCTAACAACTCAGATCTGTTAGTACATACCCGTTTTTTACCCTTATCTCTTTTAATTGAGTTGTCTTCGGTTTGTTCAAATTATTTATGTTCGATTGGGGATTATTATATGTTCAACCCTAAGCGACTGCTTTAGATCCTTTATAGTGCGTGCTGCGTAAAGAATATTCAAGAATTCAAGAATTCATTCAATATTTTCTTCTTTTTTTGGTTATTTAATTTGGAGGTGATGTGGGGTCACATCTGAATTGTAATTTAGTCCAATGATGTCAAAGATATTCCTGGATTTTTCTTTCGACAAATTAAACAAACTTTTCTCGTTGGTTAACAGTTCAAAAATCAATGCTCTTTATTTAAAAAAAAAAATACAAAATGTCAAAAATGGGCTACCAAGGAGCACGATCGTTCAAGAGACTATGGAACATAGTCGTTCAGCCAACTCCAGCGCTATTATAATTTACAAGCAATAAAAATTGCAACCAAATTCAATCGTAAATTAATAATCTGCTCCGACAGCCTTTCTACGTTGCTGGCAGTTGAGAGCCTAGGAAAATAACTCATCCATCACTCAACATATTAGAGATATTCTCATAAAGATGGACACGTAGAAATACCTGGACATGAAGCGGCGGATACTGCTGCAAAAATGGCCTGTGCGGCCACATGCCTGTACACATCTACAGCAAAAAAAAAGGACTACCGCAGTCTTATCGCTGGCAAACTTCACGCAAAACCTATACCAGCATCACTACAAAAAAAATAAACCGGGAGTATACAATTCCTCTATATGCCTCTTCAGCTACCAAAATTGTAATCACCAATTACGTCGCACTTAGACTGCGTCACACAGCTATAACCCACCAACATCTTTTAAAAAATGAGCCACCACCAACCTGCCACAAATGCAACACTATTCTAAATTTATACCATCTTCTGGGCAATTGTTTCTTCTCATTCTCATTGCAAAACAACTACTCAAGGAAGACATCATTTTTAGCTTTAGTACTGTTACTAAAGCACCCTACCCTGCAAAATATTAACTATATTATATTATGACACTTTCTGTTTTTTTTTACACCAGCCTCTGCAGCCTGTGCTGCCTAATAATGTTAGTATATAGGTATTTTATTATGTAATAATAATAATAATAAATATAGGATTTTACTTAAATATAGTTACATTTAGTATATTTATAAATTTTACATAAGGGTTTCAAGATTGATTAAAGTTAATATTTTAAAAACATCTATAATGTCAGGACAGTTACAAGATTTATAAGATTGATAGTTGCATGCTCACAATCGGTGCTGAGATGATTAATGGTGAGGCGGAGAGTATTTTGGTTGCAAAGGTTGCAGAGTGGTTGTATTTTTTTTGTTATGTAGTGACTGCGACTGATATTACAGTGGCTAAGTCGGAGTCTACTCGTAATATAGCATTTTAACATATTTTGTAATACATTTGTCGTGCACATAGGTTTTTGTGCTTGATGGTTGTTTTGGAAAGTATTCCTCCCAATTGCTCTTTTGAGGTTGCAAGCTGTGTGTAGAAGGTGTTTCTTTGCATGTCTTTTATTGAAGACGTTTAATTGGAAATGTGGTTCTTCTAGGGCTTCTTTTGCTGTTTTGTCTGCCACTTCATTTCGTGTATACCTGTAAAGATGGAGTTGGAATTTGCAGGAAGCCTTTGATTTTTCTGTTTCCGAGTCGTACGCTACATCAAATGAAGATCTGTGTTCACTTTTAGAACCGTCTGTGTAGAGGAGGTTCCAATATGTCAATTTTAGTTTCGATTTCATTTCCATAAATAATTGTCGGTAAATCACGTTAACTGTTTGCAGGTCTGTGTTAATCTAGTCAATTTCTTTAATTCTCATGGTGGAAATATTGGAGATTTTCCTGAATTTATTTAGACTGGAATACTCCATTTTATTGAAAAGTTGATGACATTGGGTAATGATGATGGAAAGTTTTGGTGTCTGGTTCTCCGTAGAATTTTTGTGATTAGTGCTTGGATAGGTGATTTTGTGCGGGAGTTAATTTTGATGAGAATGGATATGGTTTAGAATTCATTCCAGTCAGTTATTGGTGGAGGTCCGGCATCTGTTGTTCGAATAGCTCTTTCTGCATTTCTGCAAAGTGGTATGTTGGTGTGATTATATCTGGTCATATTTGGTTTGGTGCCCCCAAAACCACCCTGCACCTACTAGATAGAATCGAAAAGCGAGCGATAAAACTTATAGGAGACAACAGTATTGCAGAGTCACTAGACTCGCTCGAACATCGACGTACCTCGTCTCCTCGTCTCTATCCGTATTTTATCGCTATTTTAACAAAGGATGCTCAAGTGAGCTTGCATTCCTCCTCTCCATGAATTCACCCGCAATACCCGTCTCGCCTGGAATGCTCATCAGTTTACCCTTAAGCCTACTTTCGGACGCATAGTTAAATTTAGAGACTCGTTCATTAGCCCCACGACACGAATATGGAATGCTCTTCTCAGCCCAATATTTCCCGCAGAATACAATCCCCAGATATTTAAAACCAATGTGCACAGGTACCTCCTCTCCCTCTACACCTTCGGCCCGTGCTGTGTCTTGTACCCGGACACTTAAGGGTACTAACAATCCCGTGTGCGCGCAAGTTATAAAAAAAATAAAGGATAAATCGTTATTTGTTATCTGCAACGCGGCAGCCTTCACACAAAATAGCTTAGGTTGTCTGTAAGCTAGTGATAGTGCTTTGTTTATGATGTTTCTCTAAAAATTATATGGCAAAATTCGAGACCGAATTAATAATATAATAAAAATAAGTAATTTTAAATAAAGTTCAAGTGTAATACAAACATGAGTTACTTTTGAAGATAGTAGACGGAAAGGTTTGGAGTGCTTTGTCAGGGTATGACTTCCAAATATGCATCGTGGATTCGATCACTTGAATGTCTATTACAAATTTCTTACAAGTCAGACATTGAGAAATGGCAATCTGTGATCTGGAAGGAAAGAAAAAAGTTTACTTGGATAAAAAAAAGCACATTTAAAAACGACTTCGGGATGAAATGGGACTGCTAGTTGACATGCCGAAACAAGTAGCCGGCAATACGAATGAAGGTAACAAGGCGCGAACATTTTTTAGAAACGTTGAGATGAGCGCGGATATAACAGCCATCATCATTAATCTTATCTACCATTTCCGAATTTTACTCGAAGCAATCAACTATGAAATTGATGCAGACAAGTTTGCCATCTATGCCAATAAAACAAAAAACATATATCTAGCACACTACGCATGTTCAAGCGACTTGCATCAAATCAGAAACGCATACATTAAATCAACAAATAAATAATTATAAAAACTTGCTAATGTTTTATTTACGTTTTACTTAAAAATCATGAATGTGAGGATGGACGTATAATGTTTTTGTTTCACCAAAATATTTTGAGACGTATTTGAGGTAATGGGTTGGAGTAAAATAAGTGATTTTCTACTGTCTTTTCTAACAGATTCTTGGAGATTTGAAAATCGGCCCAGTGGTCTTTTAGTGACACACGTTTGTATCCAAGAGGCTTATGGAAGATGGACGACGTGGGCTATACGCCCCCTATCGGTGATAGAATTCCTTTTTTTCCGACTAGGAAAATCTCTAGTTTAGTTATACCAAGCGCAACAGCAATAAAGTTCCGCTAGATGTGGAAAATAACACACTGCGTCGTGATCAGTAATACTAATTTTCAGTATACGCTTTCTGCAAAAAAAAAAAAAAACGCAATCAAGCGGCGAGTTTCTGTATTCCTGGAACCGCACTTTTTTTTACTGGGACCGAAAAGCTTACAAGTATATCCAGCAAATACTTAAAAGCTGATTTATTTAGCCTATTAATTTATTTTATCAAACGCTAAACAATTTTGTTTACATACAAAGGTTCACGCAGTTCCAAAAGATTAGAATAATCTCTTGCCTTTGAAACATTTTCACTTCGTAGGTTTCTCTTTCCTCAGATAAAATTCTCATAACTATGGTGTGCATATTAACTTCAATTCATCTTATAAAATCTTGTTTTCTAACTTCAATAAAGACATAAATTTTGTTCAATTATTAAATATCTATACTTGTCAAAATGAAAATTGTTCATCAGAATGGCTACATTTGAATCAGCGAAAAAATTGTTCAGTAAAGTGCTGGTCAGGGGGAATGTATAATGAAATGACTGTAAGTTTGATACACAAATCTAATTCAATTGCAATAGCAGTTATGTTAGCGTTTATATTTATAACATTATGTGACGAGGAGGCAGATACCTTGTTTTGTTTACATACAAAGGAGGCAGTGATTGTACTTAAATTATGAAAGTAGCTGTAAAACTGATTAGGACATGTGCCTGACATGTGTTTTCTGATAGGAGATTATGGATGGTTTCAGTTCATTAATAAGCAGTTGCAGTTCGTGAAGGTTATTTGAATACCCTTTTAGGTTCCATTGTAGAACTTTAAGGAGATATGAGGGGAGTGGTTGTGACTTCTGGACAATATGGTTTTTCACATATTGTGAGAAGTCTGTGGGGGATTATTGTGAGACGGGAACTCGAGTGGTAAAGACTCCGATCGTCGAGGTCGCGTGTGTTGGAAGTAAAATTGTATTTATGATTTATCATCATCTTCGGGCTTAGATTGAGGGACGATAGATTTTTTATGAGATTTTGTGATGGTAGATAAGGGTGAGTTAGGAATATTTAATGGAATCTTAGAGTTTTTGGTTGGCTGAGCATTATTTGGGGCATTAAGAGACGTTTATGTACTTAGCTTACCGTTTGCGCTTGATGTAGTGGATTGGTTGGGAGTAAGGAGTTTTCTAAAGGGGTGGACTTTACTTTGTCATTGGAGGAGTGAGAGATTATTTGCTATTGTGGGATTCGAATGTTGTTGGGCTTTGAATTGATAGGAGCGTTGGCATAGACGCGAAGGTATCTGCTATTGTTGTTGAGTAAAATTGTAAAGTGCCTTCTGTGACACCGGGGAAGGTAGTGATGTAGTTGGGGTGTGATTTGCTGTCTGAAAATTTGGTTGGCCCTAGCCATACTACATTTCCTGATTGTTTTAATTTTCAAAGTTTCTTTGGCCTGGATATATCTTTTGCAGTTCTTGGAGGAGGATTTGTGGTTTTCGAAGCAGTTTGCGCAGAAAGTACGAGAGCACTTTTCAGGAGAGTAAGGTGGTAGATTGCAGTTTCGCAGGAGTGTTGCCTTTACATCACTTCGCCGTGTGTCCAAGAAGTTGGCAGTTACGGCATTGGAGTAATATTCTTCTACTTTAAAATTATACCAACCTACGTTGACTGTGGGAGGGGGATGGAAGCAATCAAAGGTGAACAGAACAAGGCCTGTGGCACGAAGGTCACCATCTATCGATTTTTTAGATTTGTAGACATCGATAACTCCTTGAGAGTGCATTTCTTGAATTATTTCTGCTTTGGGTACATTAATTAAGCACGGTTCGTAGACAGTGCATTTGCATGCGTGTGTAAGGGCGTTGTGTAATTTAAGGGAGATGGGGCATAGGTTAGATAGTGATTTTTTTTAGAGGAATATATCTGCAATTTTTAGGGAGGAGGGTTTTTTTCTTTTTTTTTTTTATGTTTGGGCTCGGCACAATTGCAGAGGCCATGACAAAAACGTGTGTTACACTGTTTGACACTTGTTTTTTTTTTACCCGGTTATTAGATTTTTCTTTTAATAAATGGCAAAAAGAGAATTTAGATCGGCAAAAATTTCAGACAACTGGCGGGATAATTTGACCGCTTGAAAAAAATTACATGTTTGCTCTCTTCTTATAATGGTGAAAAAATGGTTGGAAAGACGTACAGAAACTTGAATATTTTTATAACTAAATTGAATCTTAATAAATATTAAATCTTCCATATTCACATTGTAATTGAAACATTAATTTATTTCAGCTAAATACAAACAAGATGATTCAGGGAAATTCAAGACAATTGCCATATTTGATTGTCGGGGCGTTGAACCAATTGCTTTTTCTCCTCGAATTGGCTGGATAGTAAAATCAACGGAAAATTGATAAACATTTGAAAACGCTGATTTATCAAAAGACGACTGAGTTGAATACGACCAAAAGAATAATGTATCTGTTGGTATTTATGAATTTGCATCACAACATCAACATTAAGTTAAAAAAGTGAGATGTTTTGTTTTTATTAATGAAATTAAAAATAACCAATATTTGTATTGTTAAAACTTATAACTAAAAAATATTCAGTTTTATTTTTCATTATATGAAAAAAAAAGGTTGGTCTGTCATTTTATACATCAGTTGCATTTGTCCGCAACTATTGGGAACCTCACTGCCCGGATTTGATTGCCGTAATCACATATTACAGAGTTGCAAGCTAACATCATCATTTTTGGGCACAATTGAGAATTAGAACAGTCTAATTTAACTTCTCTCGCAGGTTCACCAGTTCTTACATCCCACACTATAAGTGAACCTAAAAATGTTTAACTTGTGCAATTAAATTGATTCTTGAGTATTGAGTTACTTACCCAATTTACTAGTGACCAGTAGAGATGGGGTAAGCATTAATAAATTAGAATATGCATTCGATATGTGTATTGTATTGAGCAAATTCCCCTGGAATCTTTCCCACACATGAATGCGCTCATCTGTACCCAAAGATATAACATAACTTGGAGCACATGCTAAACAGCTAATGGAGCCATCATGAGCCTGAATATTGTACATGCATGTGCCCGTAAAAAGATCCCACAAGCATAATAAACCATCTTGAGAACCGGACCCTCCAGTACCGGGTTGCCAACGATCAACAAAGAGACATGTTATAGGTCCACAATGACCGTGCAGTGTATACTCCACATTGGAGTTTTCTAAGCTATATACCTAGACCAGAACTTTGTTCAGTTTTTTAATTATTTTTTTTGAAAATAAATTATAGAATGTACTTTCAACGTATGATCTTGACTTCCAGTAAAAACCATGCCACTGACGACTTCCATACATGTAATGGGTTGCTGATGTGCTTGTCGTTTACCATCTAAGGTACACTTCATTTCTTCTCTAGTAGTTTTTTGCAATTCATGCTCACGTTGCATTAGACCAATGCTGCCTGTAGAACCAGTTCGAACATGCGCTGAAATTAGATACATACATATATAAATTATCATTACATAAATCTCCTTATTCTCTTAGTCGTGCCACCTGCCACTGTGACAAATTTGTATTCCATTAGTCATTTTAATGTCACATAAAGTGACTAAGGCAGTACAAATTTGTCGCAGATACATGTGACACGACTAAGAGAATCAGGGGGAATAATTCAAAAATTTACTTCTTCGGTATGCGGACGTAAATCCCCAATCTATTTGCTTTCCTTTATAATATGTTTCGAGGCGATAAAAATCAATTCGCCCACAAAGTCGAGCAACAACAACACGGTCGCCATTAAGATGTATGTGTGTTATACCTTGACTTCGTTTCGGCTCTTCGTGATGAGCGCACTTAAAATTAAAAGAAAACAATTAAAAGAAAAAATTACGAGAGAATTATTGTGATTAACCTTAAGCCAACCAGCTGGTGCCTCCCACAATTCGATTCTTCCATTTGCACACCCAACGGCTATTAAGTTATCCAAGTAATCCAAACACCATACTGGTGAACTGCTATACCGTTTTTTAACTATTTGTCCGTCATCCATGGTTTTCGCAATTTGCATGTCCGCACGATCTATTGTAGATATATTCTCTCCACTCTTAGCATCCCATACTTTAATTTGTCCTTTTAAGCAACAACTAACAATATTCACTCCATCTGACGCTAAGCACTCAATTTTATGGGTATGTCCCGCAATTTGAGTTGGAACACCTTCCAAAATCTGTTCCGTATTATGCGACACTTCCGATTCATTCCAACTTGACCGCCATTCAGCATAATTTCGGGTGCAGATGCAGCGGTAAAATACAACCATTGTATAACAAAGAACAAAAATACTTATAGCGCATAACATAATTGCAAAAAATATTTCCATCGGACTTTTGGGAAACAATGGAGTTCCGCCTGGTGTAATTAACGGTGATTCTCGATTTTCATCATCACTGAAATCTAGCGGATCCAAAGCTGCTGCGAGTGCTTTCCACTGAAAGTTTTGTATCAATTTCTCTTGTGGATTCCGTACCAATATTGCTGCCTCTGGTTTGATGACATGTGACAGTTTAATTGTAGGCAATATGGTTACATATCGTCCACTCAATGAAACATTATACTGTTTCATTATGGTTGACCAATGAAAATTTGACAGAAAGTAATTTAGCTCAAAGTCAGGGTACTGGAGTTTACGCATTTGCTCAGTTATATTTATTATCCCATCAAAGTATGAATCTGTATTGCCTGTATTGTCTTCAATTGTGCTCTTAGTCAAAGGGAGATTAGAAAAAAAGCTAGAACTTCTTACAGCATGTATTGCACGACTTAAATCTTCTTGATTCAAGCTTGTTCTGTTACTATCCATTATGAAAACGTTTTCCAAAAACCCCGAATTATAGACAATAGAACAAATCCATACACTCATCCAGACCATGAAAGCTCGTTGAAAAAAACGTGTTCTTGCCCAGAAATTAACCAATTTCAATCTCTTTGGAATTTTTTGGTCATTTGTAACCATCGATGAACGTTTAGGTAAATCGTTTGTATTTATTTCATTAAATGAGAGCTTCGGATGTGATAAAGAACGATGGAAAACATTAACAGAATGAGTTAAATTGTTTGAAAAGAAACGAAATTCATTACGTTTGCTATCAATTGCGTAACTTAACATCATTTTTGGTAAATGTTTAGCTTCCATAGTATATTCGATGCGCTTTATATTCATAGCGAGAATTGTTGAAAACAATAGCATCTGTAGAAGGAAATCTGAGATCAATCCCACAAGGGCAAAAACGCAAAATTCTTGGATAACTGGGACAAATGTGGCTAATCCAATTGTGAGAATAGTGATTTCTGTAAGTAATGTCTTTGATATATGCCAACCTTCTTTGCTCAACGCTTGCGCAACTCGTATTTTAACATCAAAAGTTTCATCCGTCGATACAACACTTTTCGTGATGACAAGACAATTTTCTAAGCCAACTAGGATTACAAGATATGGGAAGATATCTTTTGATTGCAGGCTTATTGTTAAACCGAAGAAGAAGCACAATCCAAGGGACATCATTAAACTTCCAAGAACAGTTACAACTGAACATAGTGCCAATACAATTCTGGATCGTATCACATCAATTTTCCTAACTGAGAAATAAATGTAAGTGAAGAGAAGAACAAAAGCTGTACAAATTGGAACGAATTCAAAGATTTTAAATTCTCCTGGATAAAATATATACATTATTGATGACTTTTCGGACTGAGCTTCATTTTGGTGCATTGGATAAATTGTTATGAGCTTTTGTTTAAGAGATTTAATAAAATCTTTGTCATTGTTTTTTAGAATCAATGTGATGGCGTATTGAATGACTCGGGATCGTGAGCGAAGAGGATATCGTTTGAATCCAGTATCCTGCATTGGTAGTCCAAAAAGCATTTCGGCCGTTGATACTTTAGACTTTTGGAGATTCTAGTTAAAAAATAAAATAAAAAATAAACAGTTAATCCTAAATGGAAATTCTGTTATTTTAATTATAAAAGAACAATAATGAATTCACGAATTCCGATATTTTTTTGTTGCGTTAGTGTTAATCGAAATCGAAACTACGAAAAGGTTATCATGCATTTCGCCCGAGCAAAACTTACAATCAGCTGTGACATTTCGAACAATTATCATTTTGACAAGTAGTGGGAAATACACCTTGAAAACTAATTGAACAAAGTTTGTGTCTTTGTTGAAGTTGGAAAACAAGTTTTTATAAATTGAATATAAGATAAAATGCAAAGCATAGCCATGGGAATTATATCTGACGAAGAAGAAACCAATGAGGTTTTATTGAAAAAAAAAGAACAAATCGTACACATTCACTTCTTCACATTTATCATATTTCTGCAGATGTTCTCTGTTGTGGGCGGTTCTTATTGATCGTCCATATGTTTTATTAGCGGTTGCGGTTGGTCACGGAACAGGGTTTATTCAGTGGCGTTGTTGTTGAGATGGGTAGGACCTGTACACATATTATGGCCGGCTGTTATGCTCATTTTTTGCAATTTATTCTTTGGGTTTTTTCGTGGATTTCGTGGAATTTTTTTAGAACATGTCACTTTTTCCACGCTACATTCATAATAGGCTAACAGAAAAAAAAGACATATTCGGGCGAGATTCATGATAACGCTGATTGTATTGGCTCAATTCGAATGAATACTTGTCATTATCGAATAGATCTTATTAAAACATATTTGTTACGAGAATGAGAAGAGTGTGCCTCTGCTGTGCCATGCCTTGCATTTAACAATGCAACATTAACATAACAAATTAAGAAAGATTAAGACAATAAGAAAAGCTGTATGTAATTAAAATGTCATAAATGAAACATGTGAATTTTATATAAGGTGCTGTACTATAATTTTACACCAAAACCTCGCTTTGCGTTTCAGGGTTGCATTATAAGAGTTTATTACTACTTAACCACTCGTTGAGTGTTAGAATATGGAGATAACAAATATATATATATATATATATATATATATATATATATATATATATATATATATATATAGATATTTCACATAATCAGAGCATGTCATTAACAAAAAAGTGAGGTATTCAAGCCTACCTACATATTAATAAACATTTGCAAATACATTTATAAATCAAAAAAAAAATAACAATTTTGATAAAAATATCGAAAGTACGAGGGGCGTTCAATATATTCTCGTTATCGGGGTGAAACCGAGGTTGTATATATAAATTGACTTCTATCAAGTAATACTATTATTTTAGTGCATTCATGTAAAATTTCGTAAAAATGTGATTATTAATTCGCGTTTTATCTCTAGTTAAACAGAATCATAATGGCAACTGAGACGATGATGGTGAAAATTGAGCATCGCGCTGTAATTAAATTTCTCACTAAGCAAGGAAAAAGTCAAAAAACTATTCATGAAGAGATGGTGACTGTTTACCAGGGTTCCGCACCTTTATTATCAACTGTGCAAAAGTGGTCAAGTGAGTTCAAGAGAGGCAGAGAGAGCATTGAAGACGACACCCGCTCCGGCGCCCCGGCTAGTGCTTGGAGAAAGCATCAAAGAAGTCGAAAAACTTGTTCTTGAGGATGCCCGATAAAGGTGAAAATGATGGCATAGATCATCAAGCTTTCAATTGGTACCATTCTTCATGACCATCTTAACCTTTCAAAGGTCAGTGCAAGGTAGATGCCACGAATGCTCACAGCGCCTCAGAAAAAAGAGAGGCGCATGCTGAGAGTCGCATGCTGTAGAGAGAGGAGATGTGTAGTGAGAACGCGGACGGTGTTATGGATCGAATTGTTACTGGTGACGAAACATGGGTCCACCACTATGACCCTGAAAGCAAACAAGAGTCCATGCAGTGGCATAAAAAAGGAACAGACCCCCCGAAGAAGTTCAAAGTCACTCCGTCTGCCGGGAAGCTCATGGACACAGTTTTTTGGGACTCAAAGGGAATCTTGCTCATTGAGTACAAACAAAGAAAAGGTGAAACCATCAACGTCACATACTACGCTTCCACTTTGCATAATTTGCGGGAGGAAATTAAAAAGAAAAGACGGGGTAAACTCGCAGCAGGTGTGTTGCTTCTTCATGACAACGCTCCTGTTCACACGGCGCGAGTTTAGAAGGCTGCTGCTCGAGATTGTGGTTTCGAAGAAATCCAACACCCACCCTATAGTCCAGACCTTGCCCCTAGTGATTATTTCCTGTTTCCGGATTTGAAAAAATGTCTTCGTGGAAAAAGATTTTCGGATGATGAAGAACTCAAGTCGGCAATAAATGGTTATTTTGCAGAGAAAGAGGAAATTTATTTTTTTGAAGGTTTAAAAAAGTTAGGGCATTTTTCTTCATATCGATACCAAGAATATATTGAACGCCCCTCGTAACTAGTAACGATATTCATGTAATGAGCATTCACATAAAAAGTAAATACGTACGAGTACTCAATCTGCAGTTACTTTTACAGAACTAACCATAAATTATAAAGCAAACAACTCACATGATACTGAAAGACTGTATTCAATATGTTTGTGTCCTTAGTAAAATTTTGAATATTCTGCCCCCATAAATTAGCTGGTGAGAGCACCAAACAATTGTATTCAGGAAAAATTTGTTCATTTTGTAAACGCTTTACATTCTCCACGTGTAGGCAAATATGATCCAGAGTATTCTTGCTATTCATAATTAAATAAGTATTTATTTGCTTTGTAGTGTATAACAAATAAAGACTACTTACCTCTCTTCTGACTCATGATTTCGCACAACTTCAAGCAGCTTGAAAACTTCGTATAGTGGTGCTCGAAAGGCGTCCATCAACTGCATATCGTCACTCCAGGGAAGTACACTTGTGCGCAGAGTTATCTGCTGCACGTACAGCATTGGATTGCTCTGCGCCCACGGAAATGGTGGATCATACGAAATATTGTTCACATTGAATATATTTTTCACAAGTGAGTAATTTTTTTCGCCTTCCCCGAATAGATTGCTGTATTTTCCCTCAAATGGCAAGACAATTTTTGTGGGAATTGTCCCCGGTAGAGGTATGTTTATTAGGGGATAGCTAAAATTATTATATAAAAAATTATATTATATTACGATGTAATGTAATCAATATCAGCATTTAAGAAAATTTGTACAATGCCTTTCTTTATACTTCTAGCCCTAATCGGCCCACCCGATTACTTTGAGTGACCGTTTCAGTTTCAATAATTTTTACAAATTTTTGAAAAGCAATTCCATTAGCACTTATCGTTGTTTCCCTAATTAAACACTACATAGAAATGACAAAAAAGTTAAAAATATATTACTGAAACAAACATAAACCGTCATCAGTATTTGACAATCTGATTCACCCAGGCCGTCTCATAGCCACCTGTACATTTCAACAATAACAGAATTTACGGAAAAACATTGCAAATGTTTCCGAACCGGGAAAAATAGAAGGAGCAAGTGACAATAGCAGAGAGATCGCCCTAAACACAGACGGCTCAAGCGCGGGTACAGCAGAGTGGACTTCTGTGATCACTTCAAAAAACTGTAGCGTTTTTCAAGCCGTAGGGGCACTCACGCTGAGATACTGAGACTAATCCCTTTTTTGATAGCAAAGCGGCAATAATGGCCATACCATCTTACGTTCTGACACCGAAAATGGATAGGCTATGCAGAGTAGACGCTCTCTACGAAATATCCTTTTAAGAACGGTGACTCTATGCTGGGTACCGGAACATACTGGAATCTAATTTGTCATCAAGCTACCCTGAAAATCATCCTTTATTATTAGGTCATCTAGTTTTCAAATTAATATACAAAACTTCATAGGCTAAGAAAATTTGTTAGGAATGGATTTAGTTTTTGAATGTTTACTTTTATTACCATTGTCTCGAAAAATTAATGTTAAAAAATTGAATTGGTTCCATCTTATGCATCTTTTCCACTTTGATTTTTATAATTGAATTTTTCATTAACTTTTTATAATTTCCTTAGGAAATAAAATTGACTTTCCATAATTTGGTGTGTATTCCTTTGGTCTGGAATTCTCGATTGTTCAGGATTGTTTCGAGATTTCTACGATGCAACGACACAAGAAAATTAAAAGGTGAAAAGGGGCCCGGTGCAGGGAGATCGCTTGTAATCCGGAATGCGTATACCCCACCTCAGCTCTATAAAGAAAAATCGAAAAGGCTCAGCGTCTTCAGGAAAGATCAACATTACTGACCGGCTTGAGTACATCCAATGCCGATGAATGTACCAGAACAGCTTTTGCAGAAGCTATAGAGATGAGGGAGAGACAAAATCAATCCAACATCTGCTTTGCGCATTTTCTAGGAAAGAACTTCTCAGAGTTGGAGGCATTAAGCGATGTCGAATGAAAACCTCCTAAGTTGCACACATGAATCTGGCTTAGGACTGCAGTAGGTATCTCTTGGTAGGTTTAACACTCCTAGTATGGGCAAACTAACACGTGGTCGTGTGTCATTATTGGTCGTATTGTCAAATCCACGAATGGCCATGTTGCACAAAATGGAATGGAAGACGCCAATGAAATATGAAGTTTCATATAACTTATTATACACGAGGTCAATAAAAACGAAGGCATTTTTATGTTACAAAATTAATGGATGGAGTTAATGGCCTTCCAGTGCTCCGGTCAACAATGTCAAAGAATTTGTTCGCCAAAAATTTCGCAACACTTACGATTCGACACATCAACTAGATCAGATAGACGACAGAAAGACACATTTGCACTCTGTTGACAAAATTGCAACTTCGTTATGACAAATATGAAGAAGGTGTATGCGCCTGTTATGAACCCGATAATTTATGAGCTACTGGTCACCTTGAGAGGTAGGTAAATAATTAATAACAAACATTACATAATATTAAAAAAAGATACTTTTCTAATACGGTGACTTTGGGTCACCACCTGGGTGGTTTAGGAAGAAAATTGATTTGGGCTGATTAGGGTTAATAATTATAAGACTGAAAGTACGATAAGTGACCAAAGCATATGATTGGTCGTGCATAAATATAACAATAGGCAGCACACTTTCAAATGTTTACTATTCTTCTTGACTAAAGCATTCGAATATCGAAATCGAGCTCATCAATTGAACTATGCTGTAAAAGTACCTAAGATAATATAAATAAAACGTATGTAGGTGTAAAGCAAACACTGGCAAATTTGTTACGCATTATCTTTTCATATTCAAGTACTAACCAGGAAAATAGAATTGCTACAACGGCTATACTTGATGCACATGTTGGATAGCTAGATAGGAATAGACCATGTTTATAGTAACACTGCGACACTGAATTAGGGAGACCGGAGCGTTTCTCTTTTTTTGCAATTCTTTCCGCACTTGCACCGACGCTAAAATTGTTATGACTTGTTGAGCCTTCGGATGTCATATTTGAATTGTATCGAATTTTCTGATTTAAATCAGAATGCTTGTAACTAACTTCAATTCACATCCACAATCCATGAAATTGAATGCCTTTAAGGAATTTTTTGTTATTTTTAAACATTACCGAAAGACATTTTTTATAATATAGTTTTCACTACTGGACTCTTTAAATCAACAATTTTTAGTTATGGAATTTATATGGTTTGTTTTCTATTTATTAAATGCACTATTAATAGCCCTATTTTGGACCAGCAGTATTTAAAATAATAAAGAAATTTTTATTGTAATCAAACATAACCTTTTCGCGATCGCACACATCGATTTTGATCATTTTCTACAATGGTTGTTATCAGCCGCTCGTATACGTGAATAATAAATACAATATTGTTTATCGAATGGTTCATTAACTCATGAGTACACTTATGGTAAGGCAAATATTAAAGATCAAGAATCAAACTTATTGCAAACCAGACCCAACGACCGCAAAATTGCAAATTCAATAAGCTGAATCAGCTAACTCTAGAGAAATGTCAAAGTGGCGTTAGGAGAGGGAACAAATTGTTTTGAAAGTGAAGTGGGAAATTTATGAAGCTTCGGCGGGAATTTTCGTTTGCCTTGTCCAGAAGCGAAGTATTATAGAGATGCCAAACTTCACAGCTGATTGACCCCTATTCCATCAACGACTTTCAGAGGTTTCTTGACAGTTATTCACTAAATAACGTGAATGCCGTTCTTCAATTGATCAGTTTTGCTTAAGCAAAGGATATAAAAAATAGCCTTGTCTAATCAAAAAATTTATAGCATACATCTTTTCCTATTCGATTTTTTAAATAGAAAGACACTACATTTGTGTATGGTCGTTTTGTTCACTAAATGTCAAATACGACTTTGGAATTTTTGTCTTCAACTTCTGGATTTGCTTTTATTCACTCAAATTTTTCAAATTACAACCCATAAACTTATCAACTCCGCATTTTCTCAACTTATGGAAATAGCAGAAGTTAAGGGATCAAACCGGCGATTTTGCTCGACGAGAACCAGAAATGAAGTATGATAATAGTTTAAGTGAAGTAATACTGGAGTTTTTCTGATTGGTATTGCACTACGAGAACCAGAAATGAAGTATGATACACACGCCAAACTTTTACCTCTCTTGCCCCTTAAAATTTTTGACAAGCATTTTTTATATTGTTTTCTAAAGCCAAATTGACCAATCAGAGAACGGCATATACGTTATTTCGTGAATAACTGTCAAAAATGCATGAATAACCATCAAAATTTTCATGATTTTTCGTCAAATTCATACTTCATTTCTGACGAGAACTATGTGTTACTTGTTCTCTCGCTAAATTTATACCTACATTGATCGAGTTCTCTTGTGCTAGTAGTCAGTAGTCATTAGCTGGATTAGTAGTCATTCGAAGGATTAGTAGTCATTCGAATGATTATTAGTCATTCGATTGATAAGTAGTTGAATGACTACTAATCATTCGAATGATGATTCGATTTTTATAATATCTCGATTAAGGGCTAAGTCTCTCGATTCTTAAAATTATTCGATTATTGTTAGTGTAAGCATTACAAATGTGCAGTCACTGGTGCTGTTCTCCATAACACGTCGCCTCCACTTGACATGAACCATGCAATGTTCAAGAACATAATGTACAAAAAATCTAGTGGAGGCACACAAATCCATGTCAATGGAAAATCTTAATTTTACTACGTGGCATGAGCTCTGTTTAAATGTTGAATTTGACGTTTTCCTATATGTGCACGAATTTGTTTGAATGGAGTGGTAAATATTAAGAGTTAAAGTAAAATTGTTAGTGAATATCAATTTTTGGCATTATTTTTAGTGAGATTGTGGTTGGTTACCCGCTTCTTAATGTTGACGCTTTCGCAGCCAACGTTAAAGTAAAGCGACATGGCATATCTTGCTCACGAAAGAAAACATCGCGGACGGCTGTTCGGATTGTGGTTGTGATGTTGGGCAGAAACATGTCCAGTAGAGACGGTGTGTGTCATGCCAGAAGTAACTTGAAAACCAGAGACAATAGAGGATAAAGATATCCAACCACTTACCAATAACGGATATTTGTAACTGTAGCAACTCTTTTTTGAAAAGAGGCAGCAATTATATTGCGAAGGATCATATTCATACACTGACTGTGTGTAAGGTACATGTATACGTGTATTGTCTGTAGTGTGACTGTATTAGTATGTAATTGGGTTTCAAAGTCCGCTTTCACACTCGCTAAATACGTCTGCGACTTTTCCATCTTGTTATCAAGGGAAGTGAGGCGAAAGGGATTACACAAAGGAAATCACACACATTGTAAGAATCTTGCTCAAAACAGTTTCAAGTGTGAAAGCAGAAAAACAGAGACGACTTTTAGAAAATGGATGAAGTACCCAGAAAATAGCTGCCAGCGGATGAATAGCGGTGTTCACACTCAACAATTTTTCGTGCCGATTTGCTTAACAACCGTGGCTGATGGGCCTAATCGTCAATGTGAACGCTCGTTACAACCAAACCAATGAAAGATGACAACAAATGTGGAAAAATAACGTTGTCTGGATTTCTTTTTAATTATATAGACAATTTCCAGAGGTAAAAATAAAGTTAAAGAAATCGATTTAATGGGTTTTGCAGATTTAGCATTACGCAAAAGCCCGTCATTATGCTAGGGATATTCTTCTTAATGGCCAAATCACAATGTAGCGATCGCGCGGTCGGTTTCTGACATTTTAAGTACCACACAGGCTTTGATATTTTACAGACCGTAATATCGTAAGGTCGAGCTACTTAAACAAACTCGGACACGACCACGCGAACTCGACATTGTGCTATGGGTATAATATGCAATCATCATCATCATCTTCTGACCCTCTAAAGGGGTCGAGGGGGTAAACCACGCACGAGAGATCTCCAGGCAACTCGATCATCCGTCATCGACTCTAACTCATCAGGAGTTATGCCCAGGCGAGTTTTTTTTGTCTTGGTCCAACCTGGGTCTGGCAAGCGGCCGCCTACCTGATGAATCGCATTCAACGCCCGCCTCGCAAGTCGCGATGAAGGGGACATTCGTGCCACGTGACCAAACCATCGAAGCGTATCCCTCTCCGTTCGAAGAAGCAGCTCCTCAATGTTGAGTTCCTCTTGTACTGCCATGTTTCTCACCCCACCGTCGAGTAATTCCCACAACAACATGCGGAAATCTGATCTCAGCAGCTTGTATTCTCGATCTTAGTCTTTCCGTAATTACCCAAATTTCATGACCATATATACAATGAAAAGGAGAGGTGACAAAACGCACCCTTGGCGAAGTTCAACGCCCATGGTGAAAGGTTTTGATTTGGCACCGTTAACGAACACAGCTGGTACAGTTTGTGCATATGGGAGAAAGGCCCTCAGAAGGGGACCATAAATCCCATACTCCTGCAGAACACTCCAGAGTTTAACTCGAGGAACTCAGTCGTATGCCTTTCCAAATCCACAAAACAACTGCAGATGGCCTTGGCTGTTCATCTCTCATCCTGGGCTCAACCATAACTCTAGAACGCGCCTCCAACACCTTAGCCTAAACGTTCCCGGGGAGACTTAAAAGAGATATGCTCCTGTAGTTGGAGCAATCTCTTTTATCTGCCTTCTTGAAATTCTGGAAAAGTGGGACATTCACCCCCTTTTGCCAATCGCCAGGTGTATCACCATGTTCCCTGGCCACTTTAATGATACGAGAGAGCCATAAAACTCCCTCTTTACCCATTGCCTTAAGCCTTTCTGGCCTAATCTCATCCACACCGGCGGATTTACCAACATTTAGCGATTCAATCGCCAAAATGACTTCCTCCACCGCTGGACTACTCTCCCCCCCCCCCCCACTCAAAACTACCGGTCTGCCATCCTCAATGCCCTGTTCGGGATTGAGCAGCTCCGAAAAGTGCTCGCTCCATCTGCGTAAGATGTCCACCTCATTGGAAAGCAACACACCATCTTCGGATTTGGTGTGTCCTTCGATGATGTTCGACTTCTTTCCTTTGAGTCGGGGAATGGTTTGCCAGAACACCTTTTTGGCAGATCTATGTTCGCTTTCCAACTTCTCGCCGAACTCCTTCCTCACTAATTACCTTCTCGCACAGCCCATTTGCAAGTTCTTCACGCCTCAGGTTAACGTTCACGAGAAGCAGAGACTCCTAAGAGAATTGAGTCTCTATAGGTCTTCGTCTTCTCTCTCACAGTCTCGCAGCTCTTTTCTCACCACCAGCCGCCACTCCAAGCCGCTTCACTCCACAAACATTCTGCGCAGAGGCAATGACAGCTGTTGAGAACAGTCGCCATTCTTCCTCTACACGCGATGGAAGAGTTGGAACTCACTCAAACCGTTCATTATTCATAAATAAGTAAAACAGAAAGCAGTGCGTGCCTCGAAGTTTCTCTCAATAGTGAAGTCAATCAACACATTTAGTGTGAGCACCAATTTGTCGCCTAGCAAATTGGTGGGTGTGAACGCCGCTAATTCAATTTTCAATCAATTAAGCTTGACGTTTCAAAATGTATGAGCAGAAATATCACCGCGACGTCGAACTTCTACCTCTTTTGAAACTGAAAAGGTTTGATACAGAATGAAATAACTTCATCCCTGATTTGACAGCCATTTTTAATTCGTTTTCTAAAGCCAAATAGACCAATCAGAGAACGGCATTCACCGTCAATAACCGCCTCTGAAATTCGTCGAAGAACTAGGGCCCTAGGGGGCAATTGGCTGTGAAGTTGGCTATCTCTATAGTGCTTTTAGTTTCATAGATATTGTTAAATTAAAAAACAAAAAATTCCCATATTTATATATCTCAATAACAAAATTATATGATATATCATGAATTTCGCCCGAAGTATCTCCCTTTAGATCTGTTCGCCTATTATGAATTCCGCGTGAAGAAAGCATCGCGAATGGCAAATTCGGGCGAAAACATATGTCAAACCAAGCAAAATGTTCCCTAGCTTTTGCAGGCGGAAATGTGACGAATCGTCATGAATTCACGAATAAACACAAAATAAAAAAAAAAAAAACAAATAATGAATTGCAAAAAATGATCATATCAGCCGGCAAACCCAGTTCCGTGACCAACAGCAAGCGCTTATCAAACATATAGACGCTCAATAAGAACCGCACACAACAGAGAACATCTACAGAAATATGATAAATGTGAAGAAGTGAATGTGTACGTTTTGTTTCTTTTTAATAAAATATATTATTTTTGTTTTTGAATTTTGTTCTGACATTTGAATTTGATCCAATACTATGGACGTTTTCAACTGCTTCAATGGGGCGTAGTAGAGTTCTCTAGCACTCAACAAGCATATCCACCTGTTTTTTAGAACACCATTTGTTATTTCGATTACGTTGTTCATCTCATCATTAAATTGTTCTTCAGCCGTTCAGTCAACAGTCAAAGTTTTTCTTCAAAAAAATCCAAAACTTCGGTAAGAATTGCATTGAAAGAGGATTGTGGCAGACTAACGTCGCGATCGTTTCCTACTCCTTCCTACATTCTGTAAGAAACAGCAAACAAGCGGTGAGTTTCACTATTGTTGGAACCGAACTTGCTGGGACCGAAAAGTTCACGTTCGAAATCTGGTGCAATGTAAATGTATTAATTTCTTTTAACAACCGCTAAACATTTTTTTTACATACAAAGATTCATGCAACTCCAAAGTGTTAGAAAAATCTCTTAAATGTTTTCGAAACACTTTCGTTGGTTTCTTCTTTCTCAGATAAAATCCTCATGGCTATGCTGTGCGTTTTAACTTATATCCAATATGTAAAAACTTGTTTTCTAACTTCAATAAAGACACAAACTTTGTTCAATTATTTTTCAAGTTGTATTTCCCACTACTTGTCAAAATGACACTTGTTTGAAATGTCACAGCAGATTCGAAGTCGAATTTTGTTCGAGAATAAATAAAATAGACGAAATGCTGTTTGGGCGAGATTCATATGACTGAATATAAATAAATTTGAATTATAAGTGTGTGTGTGTGAAGCACTAGTACCAGGACTTCCGGCTGGAAGTAAAGTTAACATTTTTTGTCGATGTTCTGGATAGTTAATTGTTTGAAAATATAAATATTTTATACGATCAGAAGAGGTTGAGGATCATTTAACTTTTTGTTGTGAAAGAGAGTTTTGCATAGGTCATCAATTTCGGGGCATTCAGATACAAGAGAGAGAGACTGGAAACAGAACAAATTCATGCTGTAGTTGTACAAATTTGTAACACTACACGTTTTATATTTGGTAGATGTATAGCACCTGGCTCGTCGGAGTAGTTATATTATTTCTTCTCCTTTTACAGCTTGCTGGTATTACAATTTTTGCATCTGAGTCTCAATCCGTTTTACTTGCTGCTATTTCGGAACTATCCACATCAATATTTTTTATTATTGATAATATGTGTGCAAGCGTACAGAAAGCCACCAATTTTGGTTGAACAACCCGATTGGCGCTGTCTATGTTCTATAATGAAGCACATGTAACTTGTCACGTTAGCTTAATGATATAATTGAAGGGACACCTAGTGTTGCATAGGGTAAGCTATTGGTGATACCAAATCTTTCTGATGATTACTTCAGAAGGCCGCTTGGCTGCAAATGTATTGTGTTTTGAATTACGCATCTGAAGTTGTGTTAGTGCATATCCATCAAAAGAAAAATGGCTACCCCACTTGTTGGATGATTGAAGTGAAGTTCTGTGATGTGATTTATTATTGATTCCCAATACAATTATCGCCAAGATTCTTAATATTCGTCGCCTACAAAACTAACCTGTCAAAGCATACATATGTATGTATAATATATAATATATAATACTTCATTGTTGTGAACTGATAATGAAAATAAAAATACCGAGTAGTAGAAATATCAGCCTTGGTGTATCGTGCTTAACGGAAAATTATTTATTTACTCAATTTTTATGCATCCGAATATTTTTTTCTTTCCTATAGAGAAGGAAAGAGATCACACGATTGGCACAATTCAGACAAAACGGAAGAGGAATAAATATTTGACTCGTTTCAGTTTCATTGAGTTCAACCGCAAGCTAGCCAGTTAAAGATCGTCTTTTTTTGGATACGTTCATATGTACGTTGTATATATGGCGGCTTCGTTTGTTCCGTGTTTACACTCAACGTTGGCGAAATGAGTTATTTAAATTTGTTTTTAATTTATCGATAAACAAATAACAGTATTCAGATTATAGTAACCAAAGCAATTTTACTTTTCGCCTTATAAGCAAAATAATTAACACCAATTATGTGCCTAAATTGTGTATAAATGTAGTCGAGTGAAAGAGAAAAATAGATTTTTGTGATTGCCCTTTCTCATCCCGAATTCACAAAAAATTGTCGTTTGAACATACATGCATATGTATGGATGTGTGTATCTCATAAAACGCACAATAATAGTCTCCGAATACAATTCCAATAATTGTGTTCAAACTGCTAGTACTTTTTGTTGCAAAGTTATTAATGAAATGAGTAAATTAAATCTTGAATACGCCTAGCGTGAATTTTTCAAAGTGAAGATATGTATGTAATTGAAGAAATATAATCGGAGTATTGTGTGATGCATTTGTGTAAATGTATTTAACAGAAAGGAAAATAGTTGAATTTCCTATACAAAAATAAAAGTGTAAGATATTTTTTTTTTCATTTTCATGATTTCAGTATTTGTGGTGCAATTCCAGATTAATAAGTGTTGATATAGTAGAATGGAGGTGAGGCGTTGTGATGATTTCATGTCTACGGCATTTTCATTCCATTAGAAGAAATTCCACTCCTTTCCTCATTCCCTTTCCTGGTGACTCAATTGATGTCTCTCTCACTCTTTTGTGATTCTTACTCCATAGCAGTCTGTCTGGTTGTCTAATTGTCATTTTTTTAGCTTTTTATTTATCCATAAAAACATCAGAAGGTATTTCATATACAGTGAGTACAAAAGGAACAAATAGGGGGTGCAAAAGCTTATCAGCGTACTAATTTGTCAGTTTTTATTGCTAACTGTAGTATATGGAGTAGGTACATGTGTACTTTCTTTTCAAAGGCTATAGCACAGTCAATTTAATTAAGAGGTCTACTTAAAATTGCTTTTAAAAGTTTGTTACATTGGTTTATTTGGTTTATTTAATAGCTAATTTACATAGATTTGCGTATGTATTTGTCTGTTTGTCTAGTAGAGTAGAAGTAAAGAGAAATCTAATGCAAATTGGGCCCTCTAGTTGCAGCGGGAGTAGGTATATACACTTGCATATTTGTCATATATCAAGTATGTTGATATCTAATGATTCTGAGATAGTGTCAGTACGATTATTCTAAATATTGAGAATTCAATGTTAATTACTGTAACTAAAGACTGAAAATAGTTTATTTGTCATAGAGAATTAATTTTCCCTATACATAAATATGTACACAAATCCCAACAATGGCATCGAAATGTGCAGATAAATTAGTGGAAGCAAATAAGTAGTATAATACATACCACAATTATGACATCACATATTTGATTGTTTGACAATTTTGTTGCTATAAAATTGTCAATTAAACTTGACACAATTTAAATATACCGACTTATGAAGAGAAAATCCTGAAGTTGAATAGTTTTGGTTGAGTTCAATTATTTACAATGTCATGGTATTCTTATAGATGCGAATTGCTTGCATTTTTCTTTCAGTTTTTGTTTAAAACCACATTTCATAAGGTTCTCTGAATCTTTTATGCTGGGACAGATGTCTTCGTGATGATTAAGCCCATAGCTTACATTTTAAGCGTCATTCAGAAGAATTTGTATGTGCCAATTAGTTTGTTCCTAATTTTGATTATTTCGTATACCTACTAACCCTTTGGATTTTTTTCAACCTGCTCCTTTCCTCTCATGTCACTTATCTCACTTTTTGTTATCGAAAAATTAAAAAAAAGAAATGTAAGAGGTGATAACTTAATGTTTTCTTATAAAAGAAAGGTGGTGATAAGTGCGCGCCACAAAGAAAATGAATATAAAAAATGTGTCTTTTAGGTGATGAAGTTGTGATATTTTTTGTAGTTTTAAAGTTGAAGAACAAAATTCGTTACAAAACAGTGCAAACACAAAAGGCGACGCAAACAACATAAAGGATAACATTTTAACCATACATGGAAAACGCATCAACAGAACGGTGAGTGACTAAGCTCGTTTTACAACATAATTCATTCTTATTAATCTTATTTTTCAACTGATCATCCATCCTTTTTCTTGAAACTTTACAGTTTATTTGGAAATTAAAATATTTAAGTATGTACCTTAAAGTCGGTGCCGTGAACATTGTACCAAACGACATTATACCAAATTTGTATAAAGACGCTTTTGAAAGTGTCATGAGGCCAAATATTAACATTTTTCATAAAGTCGCTGTCAAAGGTGTCATAGGGCCAAACTAGTCTGCGACATTGTGCCAAATTCGGTACAAGGTCATAAGTCCACAAGCCATCACTCCACAATCGGTTAAAATTAAGCTACATACAATTAATTTAACTCGGAAAAGCCTGCGGAAGTGGTTATTGCGATTGGAAATAAGTCCGAAATTAAAATTTAGCCTGTATTTAAATTATGTGGTGGGTGGTTCGCTTCTAATGACACTTTCACAAGCGTCATAGTACCAAATTTTTCAATTTGGCACAATGTCACGGCACCCCCAAAGTCTATTTTCTAAAGTATTAATTGATTGATTTAGGTATTAGCTAAGGTGTTAAGCTAATTTAAGATATTTTTCCAATCTGAATTTAAATTTAATTATTTTAAATATAGAATGCAAGCCAATAGTCAAACGTGGTTAGGTTAGGTTAGGGGAGTGGGTAGACGTCGTGTTGCCACGTTTCAATTTAACTTCATATTTCCTACTCGTGTCCTCCTTCAAGTGTGTCGATGCGTTGTGGAAATTCTGTGTTGACGTTTTTGTGATTTCTGCAAGTTACTGGAGATCTTGGAAGAAGAATTCTCTTCAGGAAGAAGAGACTGAGACATTGACAAAGGTAGTGAGGAGTTTCCTCACTATTTCTCTTCGTCCCCACAGCCCGTGCATGTGATAGCGCATCGACTACAATTCCCAGCAAACGTTTATTGCATTGGAGAAGTTTGTCGGTCCTTGCACTGTTGAATTTAGGCCATTACATTCGGGAGGTCTCACAAGTTGTTAGAGTTACACCTTTCATTAGCTAACTCCCTGATCTTGTCCACTGTCTTCTTCACGTCTGCCAGAGGTGGTTCAATATATGGGATTGCATGGGATGGGTTGATTCCAGCCCCAATCCTGGCAAGCTTTTCTCCCACCGGTTATGTCCCTGCGACCTGGGAACCATATAGTTATCGAGTACTGCGTACCAAGAATCTTGTGCTCTTCGCAACAGCATGCAACCAGCTCGAGCTTTATTTGGATAGCCCAAATTGCTTCAATGGTCCTCTGAATGCCAGAAAGGATGGTAATATCAGCCGTTGGTATTTCCAACAGTGATATAATTTTTGGCACTTCCATGACCGCCAAACCATAATTTCTAATATAGAGTTTTGGTCAGAGATAGTTTTCTTAAAAAATGGTCTTAACGAATCTCCTGTGTCTTTAACCCAGTATTTCGTCAGTGCAGTTTAACTGCACCTTGCCTTTCTCATAGCAGCGCAGCAGCGGAACGAGTTTTTCCAACTTTCCTCGCAAAGGAACAAATTAAGCGTGAGTACTATAATCACAATTATGAATTGAATTTATGAGGGTGTAGACTGCATTTATCGAGAACCTAAGAAAGTAGTTCCTGCTTAGAAAAATTGTAAAACATTTTTATTGTAAAGTCAATCACTTTACTAGGCCGGTAAAATAATTTTTTAATTATAATCTAAAACTTGTTTTATTAATTATTTTTTTTATTTAAACTATATTAATACATAAGTAAATTATAATATTAATGATAGGCCAAATGCTCTAGCTACCAGTGCTTTCGGCAAAATATTAAAGAGAAGTGAAAAAATTAAATGTTTAATTGTAGACTGCAGATTTTTTTCCCTCTTGCACAACCCATGCCGTGAAGGCAATGATACCGCGACCAAAATAGATTTATTGTGTCGAAAGGTTGGATTTCAATCAAATGACAAACTACTTTCCTAATGAAAGATAGTATGTCCTTTGCTGTGGAATTTTTTAATTCCACTGAATAAGTATCTCCCTGTGGAAGTTTCCTTAACCAGATAAGTGCCCTCCATTCACAAAAGTGCTCTGAAGTCTCGTCCTCTTCGAGGCAAAGCAGACAAACCTTGTCTTGACATAGGTTTAATTTGTTAAGGTTTTTTTTTTCAGACCGCAGGGGCCAGAAAGAAAGCTAGTTAGTATTCTTATGTTTTCTTTATTAAGAGGGAGTATTTCCTTATATGAATAATGCCCATTGGTCTAGACGAAGTTTGTCTTCCCATTCGTCAATCAGCGTTGTAGCTGCTGTCTAATTGACATTACAGTACAGTTCAGGACCGAGGAACGCAGATTCCGAGCCAGCCCTCGCGAGCTGCAAAACCCCGGTGTCTACTAATAATAAAAAATTGTGAAGATTCGCCGAGAGCACTTTGATAACGCTCATTTGCCCTCTGTACTACCATCCATGAAGTTGACTTAAGGCCTTAATTTGTTCTTCAGTCGAAGTCAAATATTGAATTCAGGAGTTCTTGGCAATGTGGGATTTCGGGAATTATTCTTCTTCCACAAGTGTCACGTTAAGCCTTAAAGTTGTTTCCTATCCATTCAGCAATAGCACTGTCTGAACAATAGCCTCTGTTTCTCAGGTCGGTGGAGTCGTCAATGATCGCCTCTTGGGACAGAGACATCTGCTCTGTGGACAGCGGTTCATGGCTTAAATCCATCGGGACAACACCACTTGGCTAAAGGTAGGATGAATAAAGCGCAGCTCGTTGAGTTTCCTCCCAATGGAGGAGCAACCGGATTTGTCGGAGCTACGCTGCAGAGGCGTCAGAGTCGTTTCATGCTCGTTTACCCTAATACCTGCACGCCTTGGTATCCAAAGCAGTTTAACTCTGCTTTTATTAATTTGTCCCGTATTGAAGTTATGAAAGTTCAGTAGTTATTTCGATTTTTTCAAGCTGCCAGTGTAGATAGGCTGTCAGTGCAGGTGATGACCTTTATGAGAAAAGGAAAAAGCTTGACAAAAGCTTACCATTCCATCTTCGAGAACCCAAAAGGTGTGTCGGGATCGGTTTTTGATCCATCGATAAATAGAATTTTCCACTTTTGAGTTTTATGTTCGGAGCATATTTCAAGGAACAGTTTGGGGTTGGGGTTACCGATTTGGTGTAGTTATGCAATGATAAAAGGAAACTTTAATCTTCTATGCACAGTGACTGGATGAACCTTACGCGTGGTTTTTCAAACAAATTGGGACTACCATATGATGCCCCATTTTGATTAGGTTTTTGATTACTCCGTCTTTCGTCTTATCTTTAGAATAACCTTTGATGTCGGCTCTATGCTGTATTGATGGAAGCCCGGATTTAATTAGTATTATTATTATTATTAATATTAATATTATTATTAATATTAATATTATTATTAATATTAATATTATTATTATTATTATTATTATTTATTTCTTGGTAAGAATTAAGTACAATTAAATTCAGTGAACGTATCGCGTTGTATATAGGTTCAATCAGGCGTTAGGTTGATTAGGCTGTGCTTGGAACTAAGGTACTACTTAGTGATATCAAGCCTATCAAGCCTAAACCACTTATCAAAAATAACACAAAACAAGAATATTAAGGCTATGTACATTTTTCATTGTGAAATTATCCAAAACAACATTTAACTGCTTAGGGCAACTATTGGGTAAATATTTTAATTCGTGCGGTTTTTTTTTTAAATTGAACGTGTATTTCTGAAGAACATGTAATCCGATATTCCATTCCATCAATTTGTTCAAAATTACATCAGCGCTTATCCTTTCAAACGCTTGCGAAGGGGATTTTGTTAGGTTTAGAAATAGGGATGATAATGAACGTTTCTTAGGTTTGATGAATAATGCCCTGGGTAAAGATATGTTATAAAGAGAAAGCAATCTAGCTTTTAGCAGTTCCTGAAGCTTAATTTCGTCATTCAACGGAGATGTAGTATAGGAAAGCAGTTGATGCAGAAGCGGACTTTTATGTTAAAACTCCTGTAAAAAATTGGAGTCAGCTGAATAGTCGGACCAAGATTTAGCAAGGTAGATTGCAAGGTAGACTGTTCGATTTGACGAACTTAAAAATGCAGATGTGAAATTCAACATTTCGCTGGAATCCAATATATCGGAATGGAGGAAAATGTATGGCGAAATGCAAAAAGTTTGGGCTGGAATGCAGAAACTAACCGAAATGTTCAATTTGTGCGCGGTGTAAACGTACTATTCGATGTCATCATCGCGTGGTGCGGGTCATTTATATTTAAAAGATGTTGGGTTACCGAGGATATAAGTGAGGTATGCAGAGAGAATTCCGTAATTTGGTGGTTTGGTTATTGATTTTGGTTGAGAGGACCGACTCTGATCCTTGCTGGCAAACGAAGGGGGGTAGAGACCCTACCCCTGCTCCTCCGGTTCGGGGGAGTGTTAGAACTGGGTGGGCGGAATGTTCGAAAGTGAATAAAACTAAACCTAATATATATATTCATGTCTATCGCTTTGATAATAAATCTTGGGCTATTATAATATATTGCAAATTGGAAAACATTTGAATGTGATATTACAAAATTTTATTAGTGTCCCGCCAGCGGATCAAAATCTAATTAGTTTTCCCAAATCGCACGTGGCCATGACAGCTGGTGGTAAACATATAGGCTGCTTGTTTAAGTTAGCGGAATTACTCTTTGATTGCAGCGGGATTGCACCGACGAACGGAAAAACACTAGACGAGCACGATGTTGACCGTTCGGAGGTTAGTCGATGACTGTAAAACACGTTTTATTTAACTTCAGTGTGATGAATAGGTAGCCGACTTGAAACGCAACAATTCCCGAAATATATCAGTTTCTCTTTGGCAGACATTTATTTGATCTCGACATTTTACTTGGAGACTATCAGATTTGAGGTAGTAAAACTCTTGAAAAATAATTATTATTGTGCATAATTGCATTTTTAATTCTAAAAAAAAAAGTTGTATTTGCGCTAGTACACGGACAGTAATATTTAGTTTCCGGACGTTTTAGTTTCAGAAGCCGGACACCAAAATTTCATATCAACTTTTAACATTTTCTTTTAATGAAACATTTTATTATATATATATATATATATATATATATCCTTAATAGAGAGTTAGAAACAAAACCTTGCAAGTTTATTAAATATAAAAAAATATAAATATACATTTTTATATTTAATAAACTTTCCTTTCGATGACATAAGTATGGGAACACTACCATAGGTTCAAAGAGTTTTCCGGCATTTCACGAATTAACCTTTTTAATATTAGTCTGTCATGAAACGTAGATCATGGTAGCTGCTTTTATTAAACTCAAATTATTTGCCCGAATATCTGCTCGTGATTAACTGCTTTACTCCATTCTAAATACGACATTTTTAAAGTTTTACATATTTTAATGTGTAAAAAAACAATTGTTCGGAAAAAAACCTAATTTTTCAATACACGGACGTCAGTTTCATTGCTAAAAACTGGCTTCTTAGTTAAAAAAAAAAAGAAAACTGTCCGTAAAATTGGCATTGAGGTTCCACTAGCCGGACACCGTCCGGAAACTAAAATTAGTATAAAATTTGTGTTCCAGTATCCGTAAAATTTAACAGTTCTTACTTTTTTTTTGTATTGAATACAGAAATCATTAATATTCAATTATCTTCAAATATAAATAATTTGTTAAATACTAATATTTTGAAAATATCCCTTTTTTTATAGAAAAACCGCACTTATCTGCACTCGTCGCGGCTACCACGGACTAACTGATGTATTTTGCTAACTTGCTATCGCATCTATTCGAAACTTCGTGTGTGTATGAAAGAAACATAGATGGTTGGTTTTGTATATAATATATTCATAAACTAAACCCGGCAAATTCTCTTATTATTTGATAATAAGCGCTGAAGTGTCCGGCTAGCTACTAGTGTCTTTGCCCTACTACTCTTCTGGGACTTCTGTATTACTATCGAATCTCCGACAACTCCGATCTTGCTGCTCAGGTCTAGAGCTCCGCTTTCTTCACTCTTTCTTTGACGTTTTATTTCCAATCACTGACTAATGATTGGGAGAAATTTACCGCAGGCAATTAGGACAAAGTCATTGGCGTAGGCAATTGCCTTGGTTCCCGTGAGTCTAAGTTTTTTTTAAATAAATCACTGATGACTATTGCCCATAGAAGGGGAGAGGTCTATAGTCTAGTCTTACCTGCTTTAGAGATGAATACAAATTTTACTTCCCTCCAGGTTTATGTGCATAGACTAGACTGCATCCATTTCTTTGACGCCGCGGTGTGCCGAGAGACCAAGAAACAAGTCGTTAAACTTCTTATAAACAATAAATTCAACTCTAATTCTAAGAAAAAATGCAACTAAAGACTGCAACGCTCCTAAGCATGATAGAATCTGAAAATTAGTAGTGAGACACATTTTTTGCACTCATTGACGATTCCTTTCGTCAAGGGTTGGTGCTGCGTATCCATGAGGAGACGGAGTGTTTCGCCTGACGTCTGTGTCCAGTTTCCATTCAAGACCATAATGTCCCCTGGAACAGTATGACTTTTAGAGAGGGGTTTCCTCAATCTGCCAGTTTGATATGTTTTTGTGATCTGCACTTGTCGGTTTTGGCGTTTAGCTTTAGGATTTCGAAATCTACTGATTCTGTTACCGTGAAGGAGACGGTCTCTCTGCTAACCGTGAGGGTAATTATTCGAAGGGCCGAAAATGACGGAGTATCTGAGACTTTCCAAGGACTAATCGGAATGTAGAGCGGGTTGTAGTTCCTGTGCTCATATCTGTCGGTGGTTTGGTTTCCGTCTCTGAAAGAAGGTAGAAGAAAAAGATTGGGACGTCACCATTACGGTTAGAGAAGTAGGTAGTCAGATTTCTCCATCTAATCCCCTGTACACGTCCGCGATGAATCAAAGGTTCCAGTACATGGGCAATGTTCAAGGGAAAGACCAGATTAGCACTGGCCGTGCTACTGTGGTGAACGTTAATTTGCACCACTTTAATGGCGACCAGGAGTTCGTTTGTATTACTGTCATCCGTTGCTGCCAGGACTCAGATCTCTCACAGGGAAACTCACACGTGGATTTTAAAGTCCCTTTGGCGCAGCAGCGGCAGCGATCCATGGTCTAGTAGGATGTCAACATCCATGAATTTAAGGACTTTCCCTTTATCTACAACACCTAGGTCAGCCGTCTTGGCTATGAATCATTGTAGCCAATGGATGGTTTTTTCATTTGCACAGTCCATGAGCTTAAAACCCTTGATGGTGGTCAGCTGTCCGAAGCAAAAAATTACTACCTCTTCTTGATATCATCATTCGACCCCTCAAGGATTCTTAGCTCGATGAGCTCCGGGTTCCCAAAGTCGACTACTGAGACCTGTAAGCGTACTTTGGGCACAGCCGAGTACTTAGCCCTACTTTTTTGTATACCTTTACTGTTGGGGAGCGAATCGTGTCGATGTTCTTGAATGCATGTCATTTTTATTTCCAAAAATTTATAACACGCTTAATTACTAGACAAAAATGCATAAACTAGTTGGACGAACAATGTTATTATTTCTCACTTAATGGCCCTAAGCGAGCACTCTAAGCTAAACTTAACCTTATTCTATGTCTTTCGACTTAAGTCACGCATAATTTTTTATAATAAAATTTATAATTTTTTTATAATAAAATTTATTTGAAAAAATAAAAATTAAAAAAATTTAAAAACGAAAGCTTAATTACCGAATATTTTAAATTAAAACGTATATATTAATTTCTTTACTACCTTAAAATAACATAAACTGCAATACTTTAAACTACATACAGATATACAGATATGCACAATATATATATATATATATATATTATATATATATAATAATATAAACATGTGTATATAAATACGAATCTTTTCCATTAAGCTTTCACTCACGTTGAACCACACGGGACAGCCATGGTGAGCATTGGCCGGATAAGGGCCATGTAGCAGATTACCTTCACCCTCGCATCGAGTTGGCTTTTGTAAAACAGTCTCTTTGTAAAAGCAAAAGCGCCTAGCGCCCTGGCTAGAGCAGCATCTACATGTTTGTTAAAATATAGATACTGGTCTAGCCAGATCCCCAGGTATCTGACTACAGTCCATTGCGCTAGTGGTTTCCCGTGTCGTCCAACAATTGAAAACGTTCTGTAATTTCGTATCCGCCTAGGCCTTATACAACGACGTCCTGAACAGTATGGTTTCCGACTTCTGAAAGTTGATATTCAACTTCCAGTCATCGCAATCTCTCATGAAAGAATAGAAGTCACCCCGCTCGAGAGTAGTGATGTCGTCAATCTTTTTGCCTGGTCTGTACACGATCAAGTCTCCGGTGTACGCAATTACGTGAGGAAGAGAACTTATCTGATCGCTCAAGTGAATGTTGATCAGGATCGGCGAATTAACATCACCCTGTTGGAGACCATTTTGTACTTCAAAAATGCCCGTGGAGGTCACATTGCCACTCTTAACGACGATAGAAGCATGTTGCACAGTAGGTACAGCAGTGGTTTGTTAGTGCCTAGTCGATTGAGCTTGTAAAAAAGACCTAACCATACGGTGTCAAAGGCCTTCTCCAGGTCAATCAGGCAGCCACCCGTACATTGTTTCAGACTCTTGTTCCATTGGATAACCGACACAAATACAGTCATTCGAATCATCTTCTTTAGTGATTCGAAGACTGCTTGTCTGTCTTTGATATGAACGGGGGATGTACCCCTTCGTCGGCGACAGCATTATGTGCCTTGAATGCATGTAAAATGCCTATATTGGTATATTAATTTCTCTAAGGTTTTTATGTGAAAAGAAGCGAGACTGACGGGTCTAAGGTCCTTCGGTTCGACATCAGAGTATTTTCCTTGCTATTACTATAAATTAAACTTTTACACTCTTCCAAGAGTTTGGAACATAACCTATAATCATGCAGCGTCTGAAGATGTTTAGAATCCTTGGCAAGAACAGCGTGTCTTTGGAGTTCCGCAGGGATGATACCTTCGGGTACCACTGACTTTTCATGATTTCTTAAGATACTCTGGGATATATATCGTTATATTGAAAAGTATATAGCGATGGTCAGAAAAGAAGTGTTCAGATGATACCCTCCAGTTGTTGATTCTGTTCGCTATATTATCTGTCTCGTTACTGAGTCCGGAACATTGTAATTGGAGATAATATGTGCATTTAATGAGGTCTTTATACGAGTGCAGGCCCTTGGCTTACCTTCATTACTTACAAAGAAGAGATTATAACTTTGAGTCCCGAGACCACGAATCGAGTCCGTATAGGCTGCAGTGGAGCGGTGTAGATTAATCGGAGCTACCCGCAGCATGTTGACAGTTTTCCAGGAAACTCTATTCGCGACTGAGCTAGTTGTTTATGTTTGCCCCCAGCCGAGCTGATCCTCCGCACGGGTCGTACAACACCTTGATCTAGCCCAACGGATAGGAGGGAAGAGATAGGAGGTGTTGGGGTGGGAGGGAAGGGATGGACCTGACTGATGGACTTTCTTTCAATGTTGCATTTAGATGTTGTATCTAAGGATATTAAAGGTTCGATTACCGCCAATTCGGCAGCCAAATCTGCGGTAACAAAACATTTGACTAGAGCATTACAAAAGTTTTACGTAATAATTACCATTAGAAGAGATTTACATTGGCTTTAACAGTAGCTATTCAATAAATAAATATGTAATAATAATTTTTGTTATGACCTCGTTTCTGTTTTGCTTCCTTAACACGTGCAAATAAACATCGACATTCTCACAATGATTACTAGACTTTTTAACAAAAATTGGCAAAATTATATGTTCGAATATAAACTGTTCCTTGTTATGCTTTTAAAGTTGTTTATATGTTATTATGAATAACTTTAATATTCATTGCATATTAAAATGTATTAATTAAAATAAAATCACCATAATTTTAGAACAAAGGAGAGTACACAAATTTAGTGCGCCCGCTTATGCATTAAACATACAATATTTTTGTTTCCATAAATGTTTTCGTGTTATTATCATGCATTTGAAGGTTAATAGTAGTACGTAAATTTATAAATTTGCCATATTTAAAAAAATGTACTTTAGATGAATGCCACACGCGGGCTGGATTTGTGGCTGGAAATTCGCCTCCAGTATTTCCGCTGTGTATGAAGTATATGAAGGAAGAAAACAACTCGAACAACGAACAACTGAGAAGGAAACGGAACAAACTACAAAATTAAATATCGAACAAACGAACTCAATTGAGAAAAAACAAAACAAATTTTCTTTCTTTGTAAAGTTTATTGGTCCGCTCGGTAGCGGGTCTGAATTAAAACTAGACAATTTTTCTTATTCAGTAATGCTTATTGGCTACCTTAGACTATATATTGTAACTTCGATATACACAAATTTTTTTAATATTTAATATTGCTGCAACCCTTTATTTTGTTTTATGTCTCAATCGAACTTTCAAACAAACATATAGGTTCGTACTGATGAAATCGTACCTAATCTATGGATGTACACATCTATGAATGTAGGCACACCCTTCCCAAAAGCAGACACAATTTATTTTACACATTTTTCTGCTTCGGAATGGATGTTGGAACAAAATTCATCTAATTTTTTTTTGAAATTATGAATATTAAACTTCTTCGGAATTCCATTTCCCTGTGCGTGATGTTGCCTTGTGCGAACTGTTTGAATTTAAGACATTATACAAGAAAAAAAAAAAAAAATAGTATCGATTGAAAAAAATTTATGAATTTTTTTTGAATTCACTCAAACTAATTATAAGAAAATGCAACTAAATGATTGCAACACTTCTTACACATTAGACAGCTCCATTTGGATCTTAAATGATACTGTCGACATCTAAACTGATGTGATACCCGAGGCTGTTCACAATGCTCCGTTGGACAGTATGTTTTGGAAGTCCTCGTTCCAAAGTGTGTGAAGTGTATAAGGTAACGAAGTGTTACTGCTCCTGCAAAATTTAGTGGATCATCTTTGTAATTGCTTACTAGTTTATGGAGTTTCCATGCATTGGACAAGTAGGTGAAATCATGTCCACCACCATTTTTTGCCTGTAATTTGGAAAATGGAGTAAGTGTTGATGAACGGATCGTGTAGAACAACGCCGCCGTTATTCAAGTTTTAAATTTTGAACACTTGTGACTGAAGAACATTTTCTTCTGTTACTCCTTACTCACTCCACCACTTAAGGGTTCGATTATTCGGAGCCATTGTTACTATGCTGTTGTGCTTCTATTTAACAAAACCAATTTCATTTGTCTTAACTGGACAGTCAATATTCTGCAGCAGAACACTCTTAGTTCAGAAAATGTAACATCATCGTCCCTATCAAACCATCGTCATTTCGCGGTAAAATTAAATTAGACGTTTAAGGAGTTGGACGAAAGCTGGTCGAGATTCGGTTCTTTGCACGAAGAGGCTTTACAAACCGAGGTTACCGAAGAAGAACTTGAAACAGATTTCTGTGATTATGATAATCGGTATTATACTGCGCATTCTTCGATATCAATGTCACTCTGGGAAAAACAATTAGCGAATGAAAATAGTTCCGCGGTAGAAAGAGTTGTGCGGAATAATTCTAAATCCGCAGAAAATTCTAACCCTATATCTGACAGCACCATCTTTTTCATGTAATTATAAAGATTGGCCGTCATTTCGGGACACTTTTTTGGGTACAGTGGATAATAACTCTTCCTAAACCGCGACTCAGAAGTTCCACTACCTTAAATCATTTCTCTGTGACGACGCGGCAAATTTAATCAATCACGTCTCAGATTCTGGCAATAACTGTTTAGAAGCATGGGATCGCTTAGAACAACGGTATGATTGAGCTAATCTAAAAGTGCAATATTTGATTTAGACATTTTTAGTACTCCCATCAACATCGGTTAGTAACGCGCACACATTACGCAAAATTACTAATGGCGCTGATGAGGTAGTTCGGGGGTTAAACGCACTCGGTGCAAATGATCGTGACCCGTGGCTAATTTATTTGTTAATTAACTCGATGTTGATACTCGTTAGGGATGGGCAGAAATGGTTGGGTCACGTGATGATTGCATATTCAGTGAACTTCTGGATTTCTTGCACTTAAGGTGAGACGCTCTGGAATCGTTTTAAACAACAATGACAAATTCGTACCCGCGGAATCTAAAAACCTAAACTCGTCCACAATCTCTCAACTTAACTCACAGTGTCCAAAGTGTAAAGAAAAGAGTCATATTCTCTCAATGTGTATAATTCTTAGCTCTTGATACAGAGTCGCGTCGTGGTTTCGTGAAGCAGAATTAATTATGTTTCTATTGTTTTCGCGCAGGACACCCTGCAAACAAATGTCATTCGTCGTATCGATGTTGGCCTAAGTAGGCAAACAATTGTACCCACAGTGTTGCCTCAAGTGAAGGACAATTCAGGTAGATTAGTGTGTATATTAGTAGTGTAGATTGACTCAGGTTCCCAAATTTCGTTCATCACTGAATCTCTCGCTCAACGTCTCAGCTCAACGACCAGTTTGATGATGATGAAGCAGAACAACATTTTCGGAACACTGTTTCGCGCTCCTTCGATGGTAGATATGTAGTTCATCTGCCATTTAAATCACCGTCACCAACTTTCGGCGATTCTCTTAAAAATCGTGTAAGTCGTCTGTATTATATGGAACGGCCAAAACTATCCCAATTTGCATGGCACGTATCGTAAATTCGTGAAAGACCTTCGCTTGATTTGGAAAAGGATCCCGGTCCCACCACGCTGTTTTGAGGACAAAAAGCACGACAATCCAACCGTTTGATGGATCGGCGAAGAACTCGCTTGGGAATTCAATAGTCAATAATGGATTGTTAACAGGCCCACCCATTCAAAGAGATTTGTTTGGAGTTGCATTACGTTTTCTACATCATAAATATGTTTTCACAGCAGATGTAGTCATGTCAAATGTTTCGGCAGGTATGGGTGGACGATCAGCATGTCGATTATCAAGGTTTATCCAGGGCTTTGCTAGCTCGTTTGCCTAAAGACGACTGTGATTTCAGCTGGGTGGATACTGAATGGTCAAAGTCAATTATAAAGGTACTGGAAATACAATGGAATCCAACTTCAGATAGCTATTTGTTTCGAAAGTCAAAATCTTGCTTTGTTTATATGTATGTGTACCAAAGCAAACATTTGGAGTTAGTCAGCAATCTGACGACCGATGCATTTATTGCTTCATTTAGACGATTTGTTGCTCGCCGTGGGAAATGCTCGAATATTTACACCGATAATGGTACCAATTTCAAGGGTGTTCGGATTATCCTCAATGAGATGCAAAAGGTGGTCTTGTCTCAGACATTCAACGAAGACATTGTTAGTTCTCTCGCCATTGATGGCGAATTTGATGGCTACTTTGAACACCGCTTGTGGGCAATATGTCCGTCCAGTTACAATATAAGCCCCCTCCCGATGTCCTGAAACTATTTCAGGCGGGCCGGGATGTTTGGGAATAGGTTTCTGGAGATTGTTTAAAATATTTTGTTGTTTGTATTTAAATTCATTTGTTCATCACTGTAAAATAATTGTTCAGTACTCATGACTTAAATGGTCCCAGAAGGGAACTAAAATCAAAAAACTAAGTGCACTGAAGGTTTTTTCGGTCCACTCCCTCTCGCCCCTGTCCTTTACAAGACCATGATGTGCATTCTCGGTCGCAACTCCCGTTTGATTCCATTAGAGGGGCAGTGTTGGGACTTCAAATTTTCAAAGTGTGGTAGATCCCGAAGAAAATGAGTGGGAGATTTTTTGAAAGCTCGAAGATTTGAAAAAAGCGTGGTAGATCTGGTTTAAATACACAATTTCCAAGAAATTCCGCATACTAGGTGAACGATTTAATAAATGAAAAGAACGAGCTCCTTATTTTCCCATGTGTTCATGTTTTTGAAGGACAATTGTTACTAATAACACTTTTCTGTAATTTTTTGTACAGAATATCCCTTGAAATTGTGTTTTGAGAAGGGTTTCAGAAATAGCAACAAATGGCATAAAAAGGAAAAATTACAATGTGTGTTCGATTTTGCACTTTGGGTAGTAGATGTGGCAGACGTAAAAATTCCGCAAAATAGTGGTAGATCTACAACGATTGTGGTAAAGTCTCAACACTGTACGCGGGCTGAGGCAATGACTGAGATGAGAGTGCGTAGCAACTGACGTAACGGATTTGAAAAGTGTGAATTTCTTGGTGCACCAACTCGAATCGGTGTATGGGCAAAACTCCTACGTCGATTGTAGTTCTGAAGCGATTTTGAAATTTGTACTTCTTAATTCTGCTTTTCCACTAGCAGTTGGAGATGGTTTTTGGCATACCTCCGTTTTGTCTTATGGGAAGTTTTAGGGTTCATGTGAGTAATGTGCGTGGGCTTAGAGCGAATATCTTTGCTGTGTATGTCCATCTTTCGGTACAAAACAGTTGTTTTGGCGCTGAGGTGACAAAGGCATTATCGAACTGGATATGTTTTCCCACCTCATCCTGATAAATATTCTGTTGGCGTACTGTCACCTGTAGGCTCGTGGTCAAACGTATCAGCTAATAAAAGAGTTGTATGAAATGTATAACAACTTCATTAGAAATTTTAACTGGTCACTATACTTCCTCGCTGCTGATATGAAAATAGTACTTAAAGATCTCGACGTTCATCCGCTGGCCCGGATGGTATTATTTTAATTTTGAAAATACTGCGTAAGCTTTTTCATCTGTCCTACTCTTAAGCGGATGGAAAACTGCTTTTTTTCCAGCTCGTCCCTAAAAAGGGCGAATCTTCGCCACCTACCTGGTACCCATAGCACTTACGTCCCTTCTTTCTAAGGTCATGGAAACGTTGATAAATCGTCAGATTATGAAATATGTTCACTCGGGGAAGCTTCTTAATGACCGGCAATACGGTTTCAGCAACAGGTCCACATGTGATCTGATAACTTATCTCACTGAAAAGTGAAGCCAATCTTTACACAATGCAGGTGAAAGCAAGGTCGTTGCGCTTGACATTTCTAAGTCATTCAACAGAGTTTCTGTCTCCGACACTCGTTATCATTTTTATAGAAGATCTCTTGTCTACTTCTAATCCAATCCATTCTTTCGCTAATGATAGCACCCGGCCTTATTATTGGAAAAGCAGCGTATGTTACGCACATTTAATTCCGATATTGACATAATAGTTACCTGCGGAAAGAACAACCGAGTGGAACTCAATGCTCAAACTAAATGCTGTCTTCTGTCTCTCAAGCGAACCCTTATTAATCAGTCATTATCTGCGTCGATGAAACCGCGAAACTGTCCATCCTTGATCAACACAACACTTAGTTGGAACGAGTATAGATTTGAGGTCGCCAAAAATGCTGTTAAATGTTTAGATTTCCTTAATCGATGCAAGAAATCTGGCATGGTGCCCCCAAGACCACCCTGCATCTACTATATAGAAGCTAAAAGCGAGCGATAAATCTTATAGGAGACAAGAATATTGCAGAGTCATTAGACTCACTCGAACATCGACGTACCGTCTCTTCTTTGGCCTAATTTTATCGTTTAAGGGAGCTTCCCAGCTTCATTCCTCCTCTCCATGAATTCACCCGGAATACCTGTCTCGCCAGGAACTACTTTCGGAGGCACAGTTATTAATTACGAGATTTATACTTATTTAGATATTTGTATGATATTAATTTAGAGACTCGTTCAATTCAGATCTATTTTATTTTCAATTAAAATCAACATTGGTACTACATTTCCGCGAGGCCTTAGTGTCTTTTCTGCGGAATGTTGTGCTTCTAAAATTAATAATTGAGATTAAGTGAGCTTAGTTTAACATCGATTCAATACAAAGTATAAGAATAAATAAATTAAATTAGGTACATATCAAATAGGTTTGAGGTTTAATTTGAGATTCAATTGCTAGATTTTTGATTTATGAGAAAGGCTTATGCTTTGTTCGTGTTTTAAAATTTCGAATGTGTCTAAGTTCTTGCGGAATTGTCTTGAGAACTTCAGGAACACTGCACTTCAACTGTCTTCTTCCATAGTTGTTGTAGATCCGGGGTTCTTGGAGCATATCTTGTGCACGTCTTCTTTTATTTATTCCATGGCAAATTGGTGTGGTGAATCGTGGATCGCCGTAGTATTCTAATATGAGCGTCATTTTGAAAATGTCTTCCACTTGAAGGATATTAAACCTTTCTCGCTCAGCAAAATTTCCTCGAGATAATAGGTTTATTTTTTTCAGTGCAGCAATTTGTAGTTTTCTTATATGGGGTGACTGGTGCATTACCCCAAACAAGTATTCCATATCATAGTTTGGATGACACTATGCATATCCCCTGAGAAGTTACTGTCTCTTAGATACTTGTAGCTTTCCACTATATCTATAGGACAGCTGGTAAGTGCGGCAGGAATCATTCCTACAATATATTTGTTGTTCGGTAACCTTAAATTGCGCGTTCCTTATGTGCATAATTTTTGTTTTGGATGCGTTGATCACTAAACCGTTATCATGACACCAATTTACTGCGTCATTATTGTTTTTGCAGTCTGCAGTGATCTATGGCATACGTCTACCGCTGTATCGTGGGCAAAAGCAAAAGGTTAGGCTCATTTGAAAATTCGAAGTAGCTCATTGGCGTATAATATGTATAGAAGTGGGCCCAGTTTCGATCCTTGTGGGACTCCGTATTGTGCGTGTTCTTTTTGGCTATAGGTCTCGTTGGTCTTGACACAATAAAATCTATGGCGTAATTCCTTTAGCCAATCAGCCATTTGTCCTCGTATACCAATACGTTCCAGACCATCTATTATAAATTCTGCAACCTGTTTATTACTACTTCCTCGAGGCACTTTTCGATTACTGGCAATATTGATTCTACTTTGTATATTGCCCTGACAACTGCGGTTTTTAATATTAGCGAGATTCTCGCTAATCTCAGCTCATCCTCTAGGTCATGTGTCCTCTAGGTCATCGACTAATTCATGTGTCATCCAAGGGTTATGCTTCCTTTTATTTTTTATTTTTCTTACAGCTGTCGATTTTTCCTATATACTTTTCATTTTATCAATAATTTTCTGATAAAGAGAAGTTGCATAGTTTTCATTAATTACTTCTTCCCAATCTGTTTCAACGATTAATTCGTTCACTTTGATGTTACATAGGAATGACATGCTAACTTGCTGTTCTTTTGCAACTGATTGTTGCACATTTGTGAAATATAGGATTGGATTATGATCTGTTATACAGCTTTCAATCACCGCTGAGCTGATTTGGTAATCTGTTGCATTGGGTTGGTGATCAATTGTTTATTTCGTTTCCGTCCTCGGATCGACTCTGGTAGACTCTGTTATTACGTTCATCAAGCCCAGTGACGCTAGAATCTCTAAATACTCTTACACCATACAAATTCACATCGTCATTCCTTCCCAATTGTTCAATGTTGTTTCGGAATTCCTTGATAAATTCTTTTTTACTATGACCTGGTGGTCTGTATATTCCGGATATGTATTTATATTTATTGTTTTCTCAAAATTGGATTTTAATGTTTTCGTACGACACGCTTTCAGATGTAAGTCGTATGTATTCTATGTCATTTCGAAATAGCATTAAAATTCCTCCACCTCTACGTTTTTCTCTATTCAGAAACTCAGCTTGAAAACCATCTAGACTATAAAACCCTTTTTCTTCTTCCTCAATATATTAGTTTCAAATAATAAAATAATTTTTAGAACATTTACTATGCGCTTTGTATTCAAATAAAAGTCATTCCAATTCTTACGCAATGATCTGATATTAAAAAGCTCAATAAGGAACATATATTTTTGTCAAATTCATTTATGTTGATGTCTATTTTTATGTTTTGTAAACACTACCTATTGTGTGCAAATTTGACCACATCTTCAACGGAACTTATTACTTTTGTCTGGTCAATATTTTTCCCGCACTCTCCACACACATCTCCAGTTTTCTGCTTTGCCAACCACATCAAATGTTTGTTGTGTCTGGTCAGCTGATTGTTGACATACACTGTAGCATCTGGCAGAGCTGTGCTGGAGTTTGTGCAGCTGTTGATTTTTTGCATTACTGCTTTTAGTTTGATGGAGTGAGTTTATTTGACGAATTTCAGTTTCGTCATACTGGATGCAAATGTTGCAATTATTGTAAAATTCTGTGGATTTTTTGTTTTAGTTCTATATATATAGGTTATATCAGTGTCTTTAATATCGGAATTAATAGTTTTCCCAATTCCCTTCACGATTTCTAATAAGCTTTCCTGTGGCGAAGGGGGAATATTTTTTATATCAACATTGCTTTTAATTATTTGTTGTTCTAATGTGTTGATCTGTGATTGTAAGTTTACTAAAGGGTGATTTTTTAAAAGCTATAGGAAAGTTTTTTTTTAAAAAAAAAACACATAAAATTCAGAAAAATGCACGAAATCTTTATTTGAATCGATAGTACGGTCCATATAATTTAATGTTTGAAGAATCCAATCCGCTTAGTCCAATTTTGGCATACTCTTTCCAATATTTCGGCCGGTATCTCACGAATAAATGCTTCAATGTTGTTTTCCAATGTCCATGTCAAGCTCTTGCATTTTGGGCAGACAAAAGTTGGATATCATCTCACGGTAACGCTCACCATTCACAGTTACGTTACGATTCGCATCATCTTTGAAGAAGTACGGTCCAATGATGCCACCAGCCCATAAACCGCACCGAACTGTGACTTTTCTGGATGCATTGGTAGCTCTTGCAATGCTTCTGGCTGATATTCACTCCAAAATCGATATTTCTGCTTATTTACGTACCCATTGAGCCAAAAATGAGCTTCGTCTAAACTGACCATAAAATGGAAGAAGCGCGCGATGAACTTTCTTAACAGAGCACGCATTTTGATAATAAAATTCTATAATTTGCAAGCGTTGTTCGTTTGTAAGACTATTCATGGTTACTGAACTGAAGATGTTTGACAATGAAACAAAACACAAAACGTGCGTCAGCTGTTAAAACCAGTGTTGCCAGATAATAGCTAAAAAATCATCCTTTATTATTACATCCTTCTTTTTATTTTTTTCTGAGATCATTCAACTCTTTGTTTATGTTTACTATGAGGTCGTTATTTTTCTTCATGTGTGTGTTGAGCTTCTCGTACTTTGCTGCTAGAAAATCACAGCTTGCAGTAATCTCTTTGATTTCCCCTTTTAGTAGCCGTATTTCAGCTAGAATAGTGAATTTATTGTCACTTGAGAAGCTGTTAGCTGAGTTGACGGGGCTGCTGAACTCTCTCATCCGCTTTGATGGTTGTGCCTGCTGGGGCAAGGGGGTGGATTACATCATGTCGCTTACTGCAGCCGTAGTTTGGATATCTCCACTAATTCTGCAAGATTGATACATACGCCTCTTCTCGCGCTACAAACACACAACAAAGGCACTTTCGGCGAGGATATTCTCACTGCAAATACAGCAGTGTGCATGGTAGGGTCATAGAGGTTAAACAAAAATAGAGGAATAGTTGTTAATTTTATTTTAAAAACAAATAGGGTTTTTATGCTTTTTAATGCACTCTTATTTGTATAATATTGTCACTTAAAAACTGAGGGCCGTTTACTGATGCTACACTTAAATGGAGTGCATAGTTACACATAAATTTTATGTTTAACTTAGCTCATTTTCAGTTGCTCGGGCTTATCTATGATACGGTATTCTTTTAAATGCAACCACCTTCATTTTGATTTTAAACGTCAAATTCGGTATTTAGTGTTTAAATGAGAATTTTGTTGTGGGGTCCATAGATCTCGCCAATCAATGATGGAAACGAGGCTATTCGAAAGAAGTATTTCTTGGCATTCTTCTTCGTTCAATTTTTTATATCAGATTCTTCCTACATAAAACATCAACGAGGCAATAGTTGATTCATGGGTGCAATCCAATTATTTCTTGAAGATGTACCTATGATTATTAAACATTTTTTTTTTTGCGAAATGAATATAGAAATCCGTGCCCGTTGAAAACCTGTTGTAAAAAAATCATGATTATGTCCAAATGTCAAAACTATACAAATATTCATTAAGTAAAAATATATATCACTTCCACATTATCTTCAAATTATTCGTACCCCATACTATATTTTTCAAATGCAGTATTCCTATCATATTCACAAATGTCTCCAAGATCTTATGTCACTGTCAGTATTAAAGTACAACTTAAAGTCTTATGAGCCACTATTCTTTCCACATAGTTTCAGCTATACTTAGCCAAATTTATGATCTACTTTTCGGTTCGTGCAAACCAATAAGTCCATCTTACCTTGTTAAGTGGAACTTTAGTCGCTAGGGTAGGGTAGGGATTCCGTTAATTTGATCCCAACGGCAAATGGTAACTGGTCCAGATTTGAAACCCAGAGAAATACATATTAACTTTTCTTTCACTGGGATTCGAACCGAGGACCCCACCAAGGGCAGGCACTTAACCAATTGCGCCATCCAGTCGCTAAGTTGAGTATAAGCAAACGGCCTTAGCCCTTACCCTTCGTGCGCAAATTATATGAGTATATATATTATATGATATATATGTATACACTAAAAACTTATATTGCTCAAGAGCGATATATGCCTGTATCCTGAAACACTGGCAGAACGTACAACGGCCAATTTCTTCGGCCGTTGTTCGTTCGGTGATGGTCGGATGTTGCCTTCGAAAAATGATGAAAAGGCTTCTGCGTCTCCTTCGCTTGTTGTCAGTGTTTGTAGCAGCTTCTTCTTCTTACCGTTGATTTGGTGGATTTGTCGGAATGTGTCGGGTCCTGGCTGCATCATGCGGAGCCTGTTTTCCAGCTGTATATGGTTGTGCGTTTGTACCGTGTTCAGAAACATGATGTTCGCGCAGTTCAGCTCACTGAGAACAGCCTGGTAGTCTCTGCCTCTTGTGTCCAGCTCCCGGTGGTGTATTCACTGGAGTCTTTTCCTCAGCCTTTGCCTGTGGTGATAAAGGTTTTGGATATGTACGGGTAAGTGAATATACCAGTCTCTACTTGTCCTGGGCCTTTTTTGCTGGTCTAAGGCGTTGTTGATTGAGTTTTCGAGTCCTTCAATCGCTGTGTCAATCTCCGTATTGGTGAGGTTCCTTATTACCGGCCGTACGTGAACGTTCTCCAGTATACCTTCTTGCAGCTTAGCTACATACAGCTGATGTAGGTTGACGAAGTCCCCTTCTAGTCGGCTTTTGGTAAAAAAAGATTGTCACTGGACGTGAGTGTCACGTGGCCTCAAATAAAGGGTGATTTTTTTTTAGCTATTATCTTTTTGGCAACACTGGTTTAAACCGTTGACGCACGTTTCGTGTTTTGTTTCACTGTCAAACATGTTGTTTCACCTCTGTTTGGTCTATAATTTAACCATGAATCATCTTACAATCAAACAACGCTTGCAAATTATTGAATTTTATTATCAAAATGCGTGGTCTGTTAAGAAAGTTCATCGCGCGCTTCTTCCATTTTATGGTGTGTTCACCTATGCGCCAATAAGTATTGCTTGATAAGAGCGCATTAAGCACATCAAGATCATGACATATGTTGGCTCCATTGCTCAGGACGTGAGTGTCAAGTGTCCTCAAATACCATTAGGTTCGGAAACACGGTCTTGGTGCAGTGCAAGGCCTTCCTGATGAGAGCGGCTGTACCCCGTTTCCCATTTGAACCGTCGGATCTGAAAATAGAGAAATCCTTAAAAGAGATTTTACTTTTGCTCGTCAGGCGGGTTTCAGTAACTAAGACGATGTCAGGTTGGTTACCTTTTAGGAACAGATTAAATGCTGTTCGTTTGACTGTACTGTACAATGAGTTAACATTGTATCCGATTATGCGTAGTCGTTTTAGACGTTGCATATTTGGAAGATGAAAGTGTCTAGCTCCACGAAATTTTTAGTCTCGCTCAGATTCCTATACACGGATGGTATAGCACTGCGAGCATTGCCTATTAAGGTGGTAAGGTTAGCAGTGAACACTCGTTCGACTTCATCGTTGATGTTGTTTCCTGTCTACTGTTGTTGTTGTTTCCCCACATTTGTCTTGGTTGTTTCGACTACAATAATCCGTGGCTGTGGTGCAACTGGGACCTTGTTCACTGGTAGTTTGGGTGATGTATTTAGTTTGGCTACTGTTGCGAAACTCACCGTTGGCCGGGTCAGTGTGCAGGCTGACTAGACTGCGAAACTTGTTACGCTTTCTTTGACGCTACAGCCTTGGTTTTTTCTACTACTTTTTCTTTAAAAAGGGGACACCCTTTGTAGCTGGCGTGATTCTTGCAATTAGCACAAAATAACTCGGACCCTGTGCTGTCTTTCCTCGGGCATTCCCCAGGTTGGTGCTTTGCGTCGCACTTCACGCATACACATTGCATCACACAGTGTGTGTGTTCCCAGTGGATTTCCTGGTCTAGTAGCAATGTCTTCCTCGATACATCATTAAATGGCATCGATTTTTCTATTTCAACCACATGGCAATGGAACTTGGCGTCCTTGGATTTCGAGGATTTGAACGCAGATACCCTGATGGGTGGTATTCCCCCGTTTTTTAATTCTTCTAGAATTTCTTCGTCTGTGTTTGAAGGGTGTACTCACTTAATTGCCATTAGCCTTACTCACCATTCACAGTTACGTTACGATTCGCATCATCTTTGAAGAAGCACGGTCCAATGATGCCACCAGCCAAAAACCGAACCAAACTGTGACTTTTTCTGGATGCATTGGTAGCTCTTGCAATGCTTCTGGCTGATATTCACTCCAAAATCGACAATTCTGCTTATTTACGTGCCCAAAACGTGAGCCAAAAATGAGCTTCGATTAAACTGACCATAAAATGAAAGAAGAGCGCGATGATCTTTCTTAACAGAGCACGCATTTTGATAATAAAATTCAATAATTTGCAAGTGTTTTGTAGACGATTTCGTTTGTAAGACGATTCATGGTTAAATTATAGACCAAACTGAAGATGTTTGACAGTGAAACAAAACACGAAACGTGCGTCAGCTGTTTAAACCAGTGTTGCCAAAAAGATAATAGCTAAAAAATCACCCTTTATATCATTTATTCTGGTGTAATGGGTGATCTCAGCTTCATTTGCCCAGAAACACGTTATTGGCGGCATTGCTGGTTCCTTTGTTGCTGGGGGTTCGAATTAGGGATCGATTGTAGAGATTGAGTTGTTTTTTTAAGTGGTGCTCTTGCTGTTTGTGTCGTCGTGGTCGGCGAAATTGGCTGGATCGGTGTCTTTGGTTGCATCGGTGGGGTTGGTTGTATCGGTTTAGACGTCTCAATCGCCGACTGGGTCGTCCTGTTATTTTTTTGACTGGGTGGGGATGTCTTCAGACACCTCTTTTGCCCTGGTTCTGGGGATGACGTATCTGCGCTGGTGGGCGGGGACTCAGATGGCGCGGACTCGGCCATCCGAATCTGCCATGTCAACCTCCTCATCTGATAGCTTTTGAAGCAGGTCACGAATTCGTCGACCAAATTTCGGACCGGCTTCCTTTTTCAGTGTTTGTATGAGACCTACAATCATGTTGAATGCTTCGTTGGCCGTTTGCAACTGCTCCATTCTTTCATTTTTTAATTAATTTTTATTTTCAAAAATCCATGATAAGCTTAATTACTAGACAAAAATGCTTAAAACTAGTTGGACGAACATTATTACTATGTCTAACTTACTGGCCCTCGGCGGGCACTCTACTCTAATTTCCACTAATTACTTCACTGAGTCTCACTTACTTGCGTCCGTGCGCTATGACTGTCAGCGAGAGAAAGGATTATTGCTGTACATGCTATCCAAGATCTAAACCGGACTCGTGGGCGTAATAAAAAAACGCCTAATGAAAATGAGTAAAAATATATGAGTTATTTTCACTTTTGGGCTTGATCTACTGATGTATCTTGTAATGGCTGGCATACGTTTTTTTACTCACCTGAGAATATAAACAATAATGAATAAATACATGTAACACCCATTAATAATCAGGAATTGGAAATTGTCTTAAGTAACAGTAAATACTAATAACCAAATAAACCGAATAAATATTAATTAGTAGTTAGTTAGTATGTTGGTATACAATTCGGCTATAAAGCAAAACTTTTTTTCGTTTTGAAAATCTTAACTATAGCATGAGTAGTTATGTTGCTTTTTTTATGCTCTATTCGTGCTAGAACAATATGAAGCAATGGGAAATTTGATATAAATGGATATGTGATAAATTGAGTTTACTTTAAGCTTTTATTTTGAGTGGAGATCTTAACAGGATTGTTGTTGCAGGTTCAAAATGCATTCATAGCAGAAAGAACAAACAATGTAGGAACAATATTAAATTTTATGAACTACACTTTTTATTCACGCGTCTCACCGATGTAGAAAAAAATCATTTCTTCTAATTTATGACGCTATTAGGAAAAGCGAATCGAAACAGAAATTTGATATCTTCTTACTGATAGAAAATGCAAAGAATTTACAAATTCAACGGAATGGGGATACGACCCAATATATAACTGTAATTATTAAACATTTGTAGATAATTTCATATTCCCAAATAGTGAAAGTTCAGAAGTACATATATAATTGGAAATATTTATTATTCTATTTTAGTTTTTATGTGTTTATGTTTACAAATCGTATAGCTTTGTTCTTTGATGCATTCATACCATTACGATTTTGAAATAATGTATATATAAATATTTGGTATTATTGTGTTCTTAATTTTGCCCAAGTCACGTACATATATTTATATATTTGATAGTTTTATATTTGTACTTTGCATGTACATTTTGTCTAATTTTTATATTTTATTTGGTTTCTTATCATTTACTCATTTCATCATTCGTAGAATATCTACTATTTTAAAATTATAGTCAGTACATATTATTGTATTAGTGTGTATGCAAACTCTATCTTAGTTTTTTTCTTTTGTTTCTTTGTTTTCATTTTCATTTCTTATCGATGCGTGATCAACTTGATGCCACAACCTGCAACATGACATTCAATTTAAATGATTTCCATTGTTGGATGGGGACACAAAAACACCATATCAGATTATTAAGCTGCGAACAGGAGATTGATCATAGCGATGATTTTAATCGAATGAATACAACGACTACTGTGTCCAAAGCAGATTCAAAAGGCACACTGACAGTGATAACAGGAGAGTTACATCAATTACCCCAAACAACTCCATTGCCTCTCGAATATTCTTTGGAGGTTGCTGCATTGGCAGCAAAAAACTCCCATCATATGAATGGTTCGGCGGCAACTGTCTCAAACTCTAACAGTGCCACTACACAAACAAACATAGTCAATAATAATAACAGTAACAACATAAGTAATACTAGTAACAGCAGTAACAACAACAATAATGTCGGTAACATTGGAATAATTGGGGGCGGCGCTGGCGGGATCAATAGATTGAGCTCATCTCGTCGCCCCCAAATTCAAATATCTCCAATTGAACCACCAAAAACATCGCAACTGCTTACGCTTACTATTCACAAGGATGAGAATGGATACGGTATGAAGGTGGGTGGTATGGCATTATGAATTTAAATTTGCATTACTACAAATTTTAATTATTTAGATATATATTTTTGCTATTTCCTGCAGAATATGTTGAGTGCCTTTTAATACTCTAATATTCATTAACTAACTATTAATTAAAATTATAATATATCTTATTTTATATCTATATTTTTTTTTGTTTTAGAATTTTGTAATAAATATTACGTCCAGTATTCTTTTCCCGGTAGTTCGATTGGTTAGTGTGTTTGTTTGAATTAGGCTTCACATTTCTAGTCAGAAAATGGAGCGTGTTATACATATGTGTATTTAATATTGAGGTGTTTAATATAAATATTCGCCTCCTAGTATTTATGCATTATATAGAAGATTAAAAAGTAGTAATTTAAATTTAAATGTACATATTTTGAAATATTTTTTTTATCGCATTTTCTGTTTTTTTCCTCTCCAAAAACTCTTATGCCCGTTTTCATACTGCAAACTTATCTGCTGGTTTCGCTAAGTGTAGGATCGCACATAAACTTTACTTAAGAAGATTTCGTTTTCATTATCAATATTTAAGGGTGCTTCAGGTAAGTCATGGACTGAGTGGCATTGTGAACTATAGAATCCACCACCAAAGACTTTACTCAAGAAGGTTTCGTTTTCAAAGTCCATATTTAAGGGTGGTTTAAACCATGGTTTAAGTAACCATGAAAAAAATAGTGGTTGTGATTGAAAACGAACAACGCCTAATTGAAGAGAAGAGAACACACAAACTCAATAAGCGAATTTTCATGCATGAAAGATATTGTTACAAAATGCGTGCATCTATCAATTTGTGTGCTTTCTGGCCTCTTCAACAGCATTCTTAGACTAAGTATTTGGTTGCTTCTGTGAGTTTTCTCTATATATGTTGGGGCTAAGATTATGTTAATAAGCGAATGGCAATTATTTATTCTCTGGATTGGTACTGGCTGGATTGGCTAAGCCATGGAAACTAATCGGTGGTTTAAGTTAAACCATTACTTATGTGGAATTTATCGGAATGGAATTGTGTGTGAAAACGCAATTTGTATGTATTGATCAGAGTTTATCCATGGATCGAAACTTAAGCTCGCAGTGTGAAAACTGACATTAAACTAAAATAAGCTAAGATTATTAAGCTTTATGAGAGTTTGTTAAGCTATGGAAAGATTCCTTCCACGTGCAGCGGTTATACATTTTCATTCTCTATGGTTTAGTACTTAATACCCTCTTCTGCACTTTTTAGAATCCCAGGCTTGTTTTTTTTTTTTTTAAATATTTGATAACGAACTGGGTATAAATTACATCGAAAATGATTCAAACAAAAAAGGAGTCTTGAAGAGACATCGAACAAGCAAACCAGCAAAGGGTGAAGCTAACGTTACATTCGACCTTTGTAGAGATATTGAGAAAATAATATGGAAATATTTATTATATGGAGACAAAAACGTATGGTTTAACCAACTAGATTTATTCATTGTAGATAAATATTCACTTTATGGAAATTCATTATAAGGAGATAAAATTTCACTTTAAATCGAACCAGAAATCTATGTTTGGCTGCAGATCATACAATTCATACAATCTCTTTGGTAATGAAATACTTTGGATACAATATGTGTGTGGCAAACTTTCACTGATGGCAAAAAGTGCTGATAAATATTTTTTTATCATTGATTTATTTACATTGTAATTTCATTTAAATTTGAAGTCGAGTTATTGTGTGGGTACAAAACTGGTTCTTATATAACATATATACATCATCATCTTCTCCTTATGGTTGTTGAGGTGTGGGAACCGCGTGCTCATCGCAGAGAGTTTACACCACCAGCCTGAGTCCGTTTCCGGATGTGTTCTCGTGCAGGGTGTGTTTTCTTCCGCAAGTTCATCGGCTGAACGTGGTCTGTTAAGGGACCTCACATTCCACTTGCAAAACCGAAAGTCATTCCATTTGCTGGTGTTGCTTGGTGGCAGGTTTTGGCTTCTGAACTCGTTTTTATATTTTCATATTATTGGGTATTTAACTTAATTCGTGCGCAAGAGAAACATGTACAATAGTATTATTCAAATTGCCCATCTGAAGATATGAATTTTTCCCATCTTTCTGGCAATTTGTGGATCCCATCCCAAAGGAACTGCACCGGCTTGGCAGCCAAGAATGAATCAAGCCAATTTTTGATATTTTGCTTATTTCAATGAGGGTGTTCTGCATCGACCGGAACAAATGGTAGTCAGAAGGAACAAGATCTGGGTGAACACATGACATTTTTGAGTGAAAAAAATGTATTGCTGTTAACGCTTCAAATGAATGACTGAAATGACGTACAATGACAGTAGCTTTCCAACGCAGGTTCTAATTGAATAATAACAATGAAATAATGCAAGTTACTTGTAAACTTTTTAGTAAACGGCACGAATTAAGTTATAGACCCAATACATAGTGAGGAAGTTAACTTCACGCACAACCTCTATACTGGGAGGACAGGCCTTTTATTTCAAACCCTAGGGCAGAGGCTTGGCTGCATATATTAGTTCACCAAACAACGATTGGTGTGATGGCTATCCAGGGGGCGCCACGAGGAGGCTGTATGACAACTTGACTTAGCAGGCATCCTACCAGGTTGGGTGCAGTCAGCAACTTTACACTGTGTAACTAAAACCAAGCCCCTCCAAATCTTTCCCTTATACCCTTCTGCAAATACAGAATTGTTTAACATCTTTCTCTCTACAGCCTCTAACCCCTGCACAGCAGTTGTGTAACTTCCTGTCAAGACGATGTAACAGCAGTCCACAAAGGTTCAGTTTCATACCGATCACCTCCTCTTTTCTTAGCATATCTTTCTGCTCTACATAGTTCACAATTGCCTCCGTCTTGTCATTTTCGTTGGACCCGTAAATTATCCATCCGAATGGTGTACTGTGCGCAGAGAAACTCTTATAAATAGAAACCACTTTCATTGGGCGTACTATATTTATGTGTGGCATACGAATTAATATTTTAGGGACATCATTTGTGTCAATTGGAATGTCTTTTAATTTTATAAATCGCTTATTTACTGCAGCCAGGTTTAATCTTTGAGGTGGTAGCAATCATTGCTTGGCAGTGCGAAGGTTCTTTATTTGATGTTTAGATGCTCCTGCATCTACACCTGGCACCTCTAAACTAACATATTTTGACATTTCCCTGGTGGTTTTGTTTCCAATCCGTTTCAATGACAGTAGTTCTGAGTCACCCGCTTGGCCAATGGAGTCTGTTACATCTTCATCGATCAGTGTAAAATTAGCACCATTATCGGTAAAGGCAATGACAGTGCACCTTCTCTATTTTCTGTCCTCCTGTCAGGGGTTTGCTTATGAGATTTTCCAAATAATATTGCATGAATGCTTGCATTGCGCTGCGGTGGAGCTTGATGACGCTGATTAGCTTTCCTCAGCCACTCGCTGAATGGGTGAATGGTTGGATAAACAGATGATGTGGCGATGATATATCTGGTCCAGTCTTCTCTCTTGCTAACCGGTAACTCAGCTGGTCTATCAAAAAAGTATTGTTCAGATGAGGCGTCGCAGATGCTTTTTGCGAATTAACCTTCAGATTACTACAGAGACTACAGTACTGAAATTTATTATTTTGCTGGCCTGCATTTCTGTTGTAATTTTTGATTTTTTATAGTTTAGTTTATTGGGAATGCAGTTGCACATTAAGTTTACAAAATAATTCTTATAAGTTTGTACATTGAAGCAAAAGGTTTAATGTTGTGATATATTATCAAATTAAAAACAAAGGTGGAAATGAAAAGATTACAAAGAAACAGTAAGGAAAAGAAAAAGAAAAGTGACTAAAAAGTTAATAAGGAGAATTAATTGCGATGAGTGGCCAAATACGTTAGGAGCTGTTTTTTTTAAGTGCTTTGTGTTCCTTATCCTTCCCAGTTCCGCGGGTGATAACTGTCTTCTTGTTAATAAACTGCCGTAATGAAACTTCAATACAGATAGAGGGATTGAAGTATAGAGATATTCCCTTGATTACATCTGACAGCCTTTTTTTATAAGCTTTTTCTCCAGTGTTTGTGAAGACGCGTGACCTCTTCAGAACAGCTGATAATCCTCCCCAACCGTTGTAGTGGGGTGAATTAGAGTTCTTACTTGAAAATTTGCTCGCTGTTATAATTATTATTGTTGATGGTTTATTGCACCGCGACCCTTAGATCTATTTGTATTGAGGTTTATATGCTACTGTTGCGCAAAGATGGATTCGATTTACCCTAGAGTATTCTCTCTAAGCCAGTTTCCTTTAGGAATCTGAGAATGAGAGTTGGTTCTAGAGACTTCAATTTTTCCTCTGATAGCAGCTGCTAAAACAGATACATTAGTCTTTTGTTTGCATCGCCTCAAAATCTGGATATATATATTTTCTGGAATTTCATTAGATCCTCCGCAGAATTTGCAGAAATTCTTCTGATACTCCCAGTTTCCTTAGGTGCTCCCTGAGTCTATAGTTCCTTGTTAGGATACGGAGGTTGTTTTTGCTCATTCTGATACATGGCTCAAACCACTTCCAGTTATGTTCAACCAAGAGTTTCTTGGCCTGCCTTATGCCATGAGCGTTGTTCCAAGTATCTGCCCGGTCCCTTTTTTCTAGTTCCCTGAACTCTTCCCTAATGACGTGATCTCCTACAGTGTAGAATTGTTCGAGCCCTAATAAGGTTTCCGATGCTCCTTTCCAAGCGAGGAATTCGGCCATTCCATTTTCTTTTATTTCTGCATGACCAGGTATCCAGCAGAGTTACTATATTACTCTTTTTCAGCTCCTTAAGCTTTTGTAGCCATTCCCAAACTAACTTGGATTTCATGATATAGGAGTCCAGTGATATAGGAGACTAGACTGTTCGACATTATTGCTATGTCGCAGTTGTTATAGTTTATGTCAAGTGAAAGTTACTGGTGCTTTTGCCCATGGGTTCGTAGTACTTTGCCCGGGGTCCAAATACTTCATCAGGTCTTGCTCCATCTGTATACCATTTTACCGTATTGCTGCTCAGTCTGTGGACTATATATTCATTGCTCCAGTCTTTTTTTTTTTGTGCTGAGCTCGATGATGATAAAATCCTTTGGAAATTAAATTTCTTAATCGCGTCATGCTAATCGCTTTTTGACTAGTGCATCGAATTATCTCGATGTAGTGCAACTCTCATATCCTACCCCTTTTTTTGTCATGATTGTCTTATTTGCACATTCTGCAACCACCAGATGCAATGGAGTCAACTCCAATAGCACCTCCACGGCGGCACTTGGGCAAGTTCTCATGGCCCCTGTAATTCAGAGACATGCCAAATATTAGGGGAGATAAAACTCCTTGGGAACATCTGCTTGTTGTGTTGATTTTTATTATACTTTCTGATGTATACGCCTTAGCTGTTCTCGTGCTCAGATGTTCATACATCCATTTCAATACTGTTCGATTTACTTTCTTTTTTGTCCAGAGCTTTGATAATCGCATCATGCGATGTGTTGTCAAATGTTCCTTCAATATCCAAGAAAGCTCATGTAATTATTTCGATAGTTTCTGTCAGTTGGTATAGCCCAGTCTCTATTGATCTGTTACTGTATTGTTAATACTTCTTCTCTTATGTAGTTGTCTACAGCTTTCTCCATCATTTTCAACAGAAATGATGTAAGGCTTATGGGTCTGTAAGACATATGTAGGCTTGGGGCTTTCTTCCTCATCTTTGAAATTAACACAACCTTTGCCCTTCTCCACTGGTTTGGTATATGTCAGCGCTAGACAACATCTTTTTGTGAGGTATTGAAGAAGTTTGCTTTTCCCTTTTTGGAGTTGGGATGGAATAATTGCTTTCAGTGTAGCTGCCATCGGGTTTCTTTAGAGACACGTATCTCCCGTATTTTTGACAGCGCTTTATGTAGTCTAGCTGCTGCAGGGGTATTTGCTATTATCTCGTAGAAACTTCTAAAGCTTTCTCTCTTAGCTTGCCTCATGTCAATATTATAGGAGGTTTTATCTTCCCCAGTCTGCGGTACGTTTAGCCGCATTTAACAGGTTGCGTGTTTTGGCCCGCAGATTGGATAATTTATTGCTCCGCCATGCTACTCTCTTCCCCTTAAAGTCCCTTCTTATTGGACAACTTTATTCGATCACTGTTGTGATAGCTTTTGTTATGCTCTCTACAACATGTTCTAGCTCTAGGAAGTGGGCTGGAGCTCTTCTGGTATCAATGCCGTCCATATTACTTTCTTGTAGCTGCTAATCTGGAGTTGTCCAGGTCGAACCTTATTATTCTATGGTCAGACATAGATGCTTAAAAGAGCTTAAAATGAATTGCTGCAAGTACTCACATTTCCTGAACTCCTCCGGACCTTTCCAAATATATACAGTATGTCATACTTTCGAATGAAATATTTTTTGTTTTTGGTTTCAGTTGCAAATGTTTTGTCCGATAATGTATAAATGAAGCGTTTTAATTTATATTAAAAGTTAAAAATATAGTCGTCACAATGCAGTCGAAACAAAAGAATTGTAATACAAGTTTCTGTGATCGTCGTGGTGTACCGGTTATGTGCGTCGATTCCTTCGCACTTGAAGCTGTGGTGTTCGCTCAAAAAGTATCTTTGTGTAGACAAATGTTTAGTTAACTACTGTATTCATGTATTCAAAATCAAAGGACATTTGAAAAGCCATAATGGCGTTAATTTTCATAATGTTGCCATAGCCTTAGTGGAGCGACGAAGTCTCGTGAGCGGGTTAAACCCTGCAAAACAAATAGTTAAAATCCTGTAAGCGAGCAAGAGAGCGACCAGAGTTTTTTAATTTCTTTAAAATTGGTTTTATTTCCAAATCAAAATAAGATCAAATTTGGTTTGGATATACGGCCAAATTTTAAGTTTAGTCTGTAACAAAGTATGGTGTATTTAAGGTAATTAATTAATTTCTTATCCTTTTTTATTTCGATTGTAAATTAAATTGAGAACTAAGGCCACTTTCCGAAATGAACTAACGCCACATGGGTTTTCGCGTTTTAAATTATTCTAAAAAAATTTTGTCATATTTTTATTTTGATGAATATACAGATTAAAAATATTATTAAATTGTAAGTAAATATATATAGTTTATTGGATCAGAATTTTTGTCGGGTCGAGGTCTTACGCAGTCTGCAAGGTATAAACATTCTTTTGTATATTTTATAAATCGTATTGTTTGTGTCCTTTGCATTTGTACCTACATATGTATGTAAGTATGTATATAGATATATGGCGGTGGGTAGATGTCCTTGGCTTCGAATGAATTTGTATTCAACGCTACCACGTAAAAAAAACAAGTTTTGGTTTTATTGAGTTTCTTATCAATTAACGACTTATAACTACTTACATTTTCAATAATATTTTTCAGGTATCTGGTGACAATCCAGTGTACGTTGAAAGTGTTAAACCAGGCGGAGCTGCACAAGTCGCCGGTTTAGTTGCCGGTGATATGATATTGAAGGTTGGTGTTTAAAATATGCTAGTAATTAATAGGGGTTTTACTTTCCACATTTGTATTTTAGGTTAATGGCCAGGAAGTGAGATCAGAAAAACATACAACTGTAGTGGGGTTGATTAAATGTAAGTACAAACATGTGGAGAATATTATATATAATTGAAATAATTCAGTAGCCGTCTAACTCTCATCGCGAGTAGTTGCGTACTAATAGTACTAGTGTAGTAATTATTTTGACAGTTCTGCTTAAAAACATTACTATCTGTTCGCTAGCTCAACAAGATGAAAATTAAAAGGAAATAATGAATTAAAAAGAAGACGTTGACTGCGCCTCAAATGGTCCATCCGCTTAGTCCAATTTTGGCATACTCTTTCCAACATTTCGGCCGGTATCTCACGAATTAATGCTTCAATGTTGTCTTTTAATGCGTCAATTGAAGCGGGCTTGTCTGTATAGACATGAGCTTTAACATAGCCCCACAAAAAATTGTCTAAATGCGTTAAATCTCAAGATCTAGGCGGCCAATTGATCGGTCCCGAACGTGAAATAAAATGTTCACCGAACTCGCCTCCCAATAAGTAGATTGTTGCGCGTGCTGCGTGGCATGTGGCACCGTCTTGTTGAAACCATATGTCATGCAAGTCAAGCTCTTGCATTTTGGGCAAAAAAAGTTGGATATCATCTCACGGTAGCGCTCATCATTCACAGTTACGTTAGGATTCGCATCATCTTTCAAGAAGTACGGTCCAATGATGCCACCAGCCCATAAACCGCACCAATCTGTGACTTTTTCTGGATGCATTGGTATCTCTTGCAATGCTTTTGGCTGATATTCACTCCAAAATCGACAATTCTGCTTATTTATGTACCCATTGAGCCAAAATTGAGCTTCGTCGCTGAACACAATTTTTCGCGCGATGAACTTTCTTAACAGAGCACGCATTTTGATAATAAAATTCAATAATTTGCAAGCGTTGTTCGTTTTTAAGACGATTCATGGTTAAATTATAGACCAAACTGAAGATGTTTGACAGTGAAACAAAGCACGAAACGTGCGTCAGCTGTTTAAACCAGTGTTGCCAAAATGATAATAGCTAAAAAATCACCCTTTATGTTATTGTTCGCACTATGCACGTTTACTTTGCTCAATGAACTGTAACAAAGTATTGAAAAAGAGTTTAGTTTTCGTCATAGTCCAACCAGTACTTCTCGAGGCGACATCTTGGTCGCAAACACCGCTATCCAGTGCGCTATCCTATGACTTGTGTTGTGGCCTGCGCGCGGGCTGTTTTTGTCACCACTATATTTCGGTCGCAACCACCGCTTTCCTTCCGGGAATTTTCCGGAATAAGTTTGGCTGTTGTGCACATCGTCTGGTTGGTGGTGGTTTTTGCTCATGTTATGATGATAATGTTTGTTCATGATGCGATTCTTAACACTATCCCATTCTCTTATTAACCTTCTTGACATCGCTTGTCTAATCTTATAGTGCGTGGGAAACTTAAGTTATGAACATGGCCCCGGGGACAGGTTGAAAAACCCGGCAATAATTTCGATTTCTTTGCGAATCCCCCAATGCAAAAATAACTAAAAGTTCTTCACTCAATGTTTTCCCACCACTTCCAGAAATCACTAACATAAAAAAACCTAAATTCGTAATAATTTCCAATAATTAAAAAATCAATTTCTATCGCTAATAAGTGTCTTTGTGCTGAAAAAAGCAAGTGAGCAAAGAATTTGATAATACTGGGTCTTTAACTTAATTCGTGCGTCTGGTCGCATATTCCGGGCGTTTTCGGGTACTGCTGTCTTCAAACGGATTAATTGTGTTCGGTAGCGTTGTCCGTTGATGGTTTCACCCGGTTTTAGCAGCTCATAATACAGCATACCCTTCTGATCCCACCAAATACAGAGCATTATCTTCGCGCCATGTATATTCGGCTTTGCCGTTGATTTGGCTGGTTGGCCGGATTTTTTTATCTTGGGGTTGTCGTAGTGGATCCATTTTTCATCAGCAGTAATAGTCCGAAAACACTTTCATTCACAAAGTTCGACATATTTGAGTGAAAAAAAATTTTTATTGTTAACGTTGAAAATGAATGACATATACTGAAATGACGTACAATGACAGTAGCTTTCCAACGCATGTTCCAATGGAATAATACAAGTTACGTTATCTCTTAGTAAACCGCACGAATTAAGTTATAGACCCTATATTTCACAACTAAAATGACACAATTGATGATAATTAACAACGAAGTAGAGGAAATGATAAGAAAGCATTAACCACAAGGCGTAAATGGCGTCTACAAATACAAAAAAAAAAAAAAAAATTTGAGTTATTGCTAAGACTGACAAAATTATATAATAACATATTGAAGGAAGGGGCACTTCCGCATGAGTGGAAAAAAGCTATTTCCCTATGTCTAAACCCAGCACTAAGACACAATCTTTAGACGCCCGATTTCACTCCTTTCTGTTCCATCCAAGTTATTTGAAAAAATAATTGGTAATAGACTCAAATGGACATTGGAAACATATCTTAACACGGGACAACACGGCCACAAGCACTTTGTTGCACATGCTTGATCAAGGAGTACACACAGAGTTAGCCCTACGTCATCATTCCACTCTGCTGTATATGGATTTTGAGAAAGCTCAAATGCAGGTGCTAAATTACCCGTCGAAAAAAATGGAAGTCTTGTACGTTTGTAGAAAGAAAGCATGCGCCAATACAAGTGTAAACTTGCATAACTCGTTTCTACTCCTCCAAGAAAATGCAAGATTTATTGTTCTTATGTGTACCAAGACTTGGATGACATGCACACACAAAACTCATTGTAAACAAACTCGACAAGTCTTGAACCTGCTTAAACTCATTTGCCAAAAACACAAAATACCGCACCAGTACATACGCTTATCAGAAGTGCAACACAATTTTGCCTTTCCATATATTCAAACTCTTCCAAAGGCAATGAAAAAACCATCCAAACTAAAATCAACTCCCTACTTCGTAAAGCTACTGGAGCACTGCCTTCTACACCAATAGAAGCGGAAACGATCTCGCCGGATTTCGCAGATATAAAAAGAAAAACACAAGTAAAGATCACTACAAAGAGCATCACTGACTGGAACGATCCACATGAAGCATGCAGAACTGGTTTGGAAAACGCACAAAAATTAAAATCAAAAGCGCACTCGTTATTTATATAATGCACCTAACTTCTATTAAAATTCATGTTCCGGAAACTCCATCCTATGATTTAGACACAACGCCTTCGTTGTTCCCCAAAAATGCCACAAACATATCTTTAGCCCAAAAAAAAAAAAACAAAATGTAGGTCACAACCTGGCATTTACAAGTTTACATGTTTGCTGAGATCATTGCAACAGGACTATAGACGCTTCCACAATTGATGAAACAACCAGTTCCTGTATTTATAGACACGATAACAAGTACAACGAAATCATGACCCAAATCACAACAAATAACAAGAGTGCAACAACAGAACTCCTATTTTGTTGTTCATCCCTTCACTAATTCGTTACAAGTTAGTAATGAATAAGTTATTTATACGAATAAAGTAATGCGAATAAAGTTATTTATATTTCAAAGGATCAAAATATACAAAAATTATATATATGTATAATAGTCAAATCGATTAAATTAACAAAGGTATATTCAATAATTAGGGTTCTGTAATTCAATGCCAACTTTGTACTTATATAAATTCCCCCATCTGAGACCTCCTTTCAAAATACATAAGACTTCACTGGGCTTCCCGAAGAATCTAAACGAAACTCTCTTAGTACCGGGCATCTGGCGATGAAGTGGTAAACATCTTCTCTTTCTTTGAGGTTGTAAATATTATATAAGATATGTCTTATTTTAAAAACCACGCTTATCATTGAAAGCGGCAGACGATTCAAGAAGTAAGACCTCTCTTACAAGTTGTAGTCGAGCTGGTTATAAATCAACCTGTACCGCGAAGGTTGTGCTTTTGTCACATAACATAGCTGTAACGTAGCTGAACGACTTACACCATCCAAAATCTTTTCAAACACGTTTCTTAGCACAGCGGGTGTGATATCTGGTTGAATCTGTACACTTCAATACATTTTCGAAGTGCGTCTTCAATGTATCGTAGAAGTTTCCAGGTAAACCATGTTATGTGGAGTACAGGACGTTCTCAGGAACTGCCCATTATCCTACACTTGAAGACCATACAACATAATTTAAACATCTGTAAGCGTTATGTTCTACTAGCCTACTCTCCATGCAACGCCCCAGACTGAAGCTGTTTTCGCCTCAGCTTATTTCGTCATAAAATGCTTTTTAAAGCTTAGATTAGGACAGACCACTACATCTAGGTACTTATACTCAAAGAGCAAAGTACTCAGTACACATCCTTGCCTGACTCCCATTTCAGATTCAAAGACCTCCGACGTAAATTCGCCGTCCCAAACATATTATTATTATTTATTACCAGGTAATTAAAATTACAAGCCAATATACAGTTTAACGAGCCTAGCTGCGAAGACTATTGGCGGCTCTATTATGCTCTTATAAAATAAAATTGGCTTTTGATAAAAAATTATTGATTTTAACAATATTATTGAAATTAGGGTTGAAAAATATTATTGACTATGGGTTGTAGTACTTGGCAGTTTTCTAAAAGATTGGTATTACAGGTGGGGCAAGTTGGAGGACTGGTTTTATTGAGCAAGTGTTGATGCGTGACAGCAGTGTGTCCAAGTCGTAGCCGTCGATGAATATGGGAAACTAACCCGCTGGTTTTAAATTTTCTAGGGTGCTGGAAAAGAGTTGGTTGTAGGTCCTGTTGCTGGTGTTGCCCTTTTTGTAGTCGGCTAGATTTAGTATCAATGATTCCTGATTGATAAACAAGGGGGATGACGTGGAGTGTTGCAACGTACTCTTTCGGTTGGTAGGTCTACATTATTAGCTTTTTGAAGAATGGTGGTGATGGCAGAACTTATATTTCTGGCGTGTTTTTGGGCTTGGCTCTTCTTTATATCCTGACCGATGACTGAGTACTTTGAAAAGGTTTGAGAATAACAGATTGAGAATAATAACGTCTCTCCGTTCCTCAATTGTAGGTAGTCCTGCTTCTGCTAAAATATTTCTTATTGGTCTAGTTGGGAAGGCGTTTCCCGCTTCTGTAATTGTTTTTAATATCGATTTGGGGCAGTAGTCGTATATGTATAGCCCATAGTAAATTTTGCTTAATACTAACATCTTAGTTATTTTTGTTAAGGTATATATATATGAGCATTGTTTTTTTTTTGTTGCTAGGTATTTTACAATATTTGTTCTCGCAGCTAGGGACTTTTTAAGATCTAGACTGTGTTGTTTCCAAGAATACTTATTATTAAATATTAGTCCTAGTACACTTAAGTTATTGACATTTACAATTTGAACATTATTAATATTTATATTTGGTTTAGGACAGTTTTTTTTTACGAAATATATGAAGCGTTTTTCATTTATTAATGAATAATTTAGCTCCCGATCCGTTGGACCATGCTAAGATTTCTTCAAGTGCATAAGATTCAATATTTTCATACATTGCTTCCAGTAGATTCACAACTTCATTTGAGATTCACAAAGTATACAATTTATAGAACAATGTTTTGCGGAGAATGGAGTTGAAAGCAATCACAAAGAATGCATACAGTTTCTTCTTTTTGCAATGTGGAATTTACCGTGACAATATAACGGTAAATATCTGGTCTATACTACAGTGGTTTTTCCTAAAACCAACTTGATAAATGTTGAGTATGCTTTTATTGTTTTAAAGGTTATTTTTAAAAGTCTCAAAGAGCAGGTATACTCTGAGTTTTCTAAAAATAAGTGTCCTGAATAACATCACTGTAGAATTAAAAAAAAAATAAATGCCGATAATTCTCGGGTTTATAGTCGTACGCAAAATTTTTCACGCAACTGGTAAAAATCACGCAACTGGAAATTGGCTGGTACGACTGCAGTTTCGAAAATTCTGTTAAATTCTGTAGTTAGTGCAGACAGGAACTCGGATGTACAGTTTATATAGAATTCCGAAGGAATCCTGTCATCTTTTGGAGCTTTTCCCGCTTCTGTACACTCTAAAACAGCCCGCAATTCCAAATCGTAAACGTTGTATCCTATAATTTTTAAATTTACTGTATTTATATTATTCTGATAGACTTCTGCGCGTCATTCAGCTCCCGTCAACTAGCATTGGATATGGTTTTCGTACACGTGATTGTGTTTTCATCCAAATGAATTACAGCTGCTGCTTCTAGATTCTGACGCAATGAAACGTTGCTAACTTCGGGAATATTCACGTTTGACGTTTTGTTTAGTTCTTGTTTGAAGTTCTTGTTTACTTTTTGCACTTCATTCATAAAAGTACATGCAGTCAATTCCTCCAAAGCGCCATGCTCGCCACAATTTAGACCTTGTAAAATCCCAGCTGAATAGCTTGTTTGATATCCAAAGCATATAGTCCTTTAGCTGCGTTAAAACACGCGGAAAATTTGCACGCAGAACAGGTGGATAGGAACCAAATTATTTCTTCTGCATCATTAAACAGCAGATCTTTTTTTGCGATCTCTTACAATTTCTCGAGTTCTTAAGAATTTTCCATGCCAATGATTGCAGATCGAGCACCCTTAGCTGATATTGTACGGGCATATTCTATTTTTATGGGATCGTCTGATGAAAGCAATCCAGGACAAACCGATTTAGATTTCTCACTCAAGTCAGCATTTCCATCTGCAAAAATGTGGACTACGGCATTGTATTCTGTGCTTTTTTGCGTCAATTTTTCCAATGGTCTCCCAGCAACTTTCAACTTTTTTCTTTCCAAAAAAGAACTCTAGCCGAGACGCATTCATACTCCAGAAATTTCATTATGAAGCTCTTAAAAACCAGCATAAGAAGGCAGCTCTTAGCAAATCTCCTTGTTGTTGTCTGTACAAGACTCTCTTTGGTAAGAACATTTTTAAGGAACTTTAATAAAATTATCACATTAATTTTGAAAGGTCAAATGTTCTTTTCGTTACAATTTCTCAAGAATTGAAATTATATGGCACATAGGAATTCTATGAAACGTAAAAGCGGATACCGTGCACTTCACGTGCAGTGAAGTCATAAAGACCAATGCATTTTGTACCACCGCCTTTCTCTTCAGCTTTCAAAATTGATAGACGCTGGGAATCGGGCATATACTTGGAACAAAAAACTCAATACCCGTCTCGCCAGGAATTTTCATCAGTTTACCCATAAGCCTACATTTGGAACACTGTTAAATTTAGAAACTCGTTTTCAGCCGCATCGCACGAATAAGGAAAGCTCTTCTTAGCCTAATATTTCCCACAGACTATAATCCGTAGATATTTGAAACCAATGAACACATTGGTACGTACGTCTTCAGTTTGTTTCTCCTGCAACGTACAATTAGATCTAAGACACATTTTGGAATACTTTGCTATATCGCAGTCAATAATCAATAGAATACTTAATAACAACTCAATACATAAATCACTTAGAAACCCCAATTAAGATTTAGAGTTAATAAATAATAATAATAATTCGATTTCGTGTAGGACATGCACTGTTAAACAAAAAGCAATTATATAACAAAAACGAACCGCTGCGATTTTTGTCAAGATACACTAACTATGAAGCATTTCCTACAGAGTTGCCCATTACCTGTGAACCATTTCGCGAACAATGTTAAATCACTACAAGACCGCCTAGATACCACCATTCCACCAGAAAAATCCCAGTTATTTAAGCTTATAAATAAACACAACATTTATCAAATATTATGTACTAAATAAAATATTAAATCATTTCAAATTAACAGCCATATGGGCTTTGTCCACCGGCGTTTAATGTATAACGGGTAATACAAATTTATTTGATTTATTTGTATTATTACCTTGGATAAAATAAAATAATTGTATATACAACCGCACAAGTAAATATAATATTCCCTAATAGTTTCCGCATACCTAAGTAAGGAGGACTTAAAAACCGCAAAGATTGTATTTCGCGTTTTAATCCAACATTTCATTTATGGCTTAGTATCGCAACACAAGTGAAAATATATACTACACTTTTTCCCGTTTACCCATCGGACACTCCTAATAAACTCAACACCACCTTGACTCGCCTCAGATTGGGTCATACCACAGATAATAAACTACCCAGATGTCTGTTCCATATGGGAAGAAGTGATATACATACATATGAAAACAAAATTCACTAATAAAGCTTCAAATTCAAATCAGATTCAGAGAGTGGAGAACATTTTCTGGATGATCGCCCTTCACCAGACGAAAACAAAACAGTAACAATGGTTTCCCTTTTCTTATCTTCTCATTCCCAATCTTTCTATGGGGGTACACACAAACACAGCTATGGATATGGGAACACACATACCCAGCCGAAGCAAATTTTTTTTCCCTCTGTGCTTCCGAATTTTTTAACAAAATTATTCAATTTTGCTGGAATTATGAATATCAAACTTCTGAGCAGATTGTCCGATTTATATAAATTTTGAGGCTACTTTTTTGGTTTATGAAGTTTGACTTCAATTCTCACAACAAGTGCACGTCACATCTAGGTAGATATAATTCCCAAGAACCCTGATATCCCACACCTCGCTGTGTGCATATTGTTCTTACGGTTTTTTGATGTATAGGTACTTTACAAATTAAACTTAATTATATATTTTGTTTATATATTATATAGCACATATAGTTGTTGATCTGGTAGTAAAAAGGAGTCAAAAAATGCAGCGGCCTAATTCTGTGGGGATGGGTATGGGCCCGGCGACTCCTATTCTCTCAACTCGCGATCGAACAGCTTCCATTACAGGACCGCAGCCTGTTGATGTAAAATAAATATTTAACATTTAAAATATACAAAAAATTAACCACAATTTCTTACAGAATGCTAAACGTAGAGAAATGGAATCTTACAAAATTAAAACACTTCAATTAATGCTCGAACAGGAAAAGAAGAATTTAGAACGACTCAAAGGTGACCTTAATAATCCAAGCTACAAAACATCTGAGGCCAATATACGAAAATTGAAAGAGCAATTACGCCAAGTTGGTGGCGAGGTATGGACTACGATTTTTTTTAAATATAGAAATATTTTTTTTATTCACGTATTAATTAGGAAATTATTGATATCCCAACTACCTTACTTATTGTAATACAGTTTTGTTGTATGAGCATATAATTATTTACAGCATATTATGAGTTTTTTTTCTTTCGAAACACAAATTTACTATAAATTATTTTCGATCCATTTTTTTTCTCTCACCACTCATTTTCTAGATTAACATGTTATATTTTTATATTTGTTCTGAAACAAATTGAGTGAGTAATTTACATTTCAGTATTTCACACAATTTATTATCATTATTTAGGATCCAATGGTAAAATACATACATCGAAATAATTATACACCCAATAGTAAATGCAAATATGCTGTCCTTGTTTATTTCAATACTGTCCTCCATGTTTATTAGTCGCTCTAATGACGTTTATCTTAGTCTAAACTTTTTTCCAAGTAGGAGTTTTTCAAAACTGTACTATTTGAACAATTCGCTTGTTGGATAGCCAAATCAAATTTCGGCAACACTTTGCATTTTACGCGAATTCATATGCATTGCATAAAAAGATAAACGTATGGAATTCATTTTCTTCCGTGTCTATTGACTCAAAAAACGTGAACAAATTAAAAGTAATAAAAACGATTATCAATGCAGTTTTGTTTGTATCCGTCTTATTTTTGAGTATAATTATTTCGATGCATCGCCTAGGAATTCTTTTGTTTGTAATAATTGAGATCAAAATTTTCTCCTATATATTTGCTTGTTAGCAAAGGAGTTTGAAATATGATGACATCAGTACAGTAGAGACACGAAAAAATTAAGCAGCTGGCTTTGGGGTGCTTAACTTTTACGAATTTTTAACTTTTACAAGACACTGATCCAGTTTTAATAGTATTTACAAATGTACTCAACTACTCAATTTACCCAAGACTCGCTTCGTGCAACAACTCGATAAAACTAAAAATATCCAATTTCTTGAAAACAACGCATAATATTCTTACTGTATTATGATAACTTTTGTATGTAAACCGACGTGCCTTTCGTTCAGTTTCCTATCAGTTGCGCGAATTGAGTTTGTACTGTATATTCGTAATAAGAAAAATCCATGGTCAATCGATTAGGCAAAATGCCTTTTTTTAAATGCTGCAAATTTTGGTGATTGATAACCTTTTTTGCTTATATCCTCCTGACATTGTTGCAATCACATCCAAACACGCACTGAAGCAAAACAATCACCCCGATTACGAAAGTCGTTTTACTAAATCGACACAAGGCGTCTTGAAAGGCGAGTCACTTTATATTTATATGCGTTAAAGTATCGGTTTTACAGGCCTTAGTCGACACGAGCTTATGTTTTAAACACATTCCAAATGTCAATCTACAAATAAATCGACGAGACGATCAAATTAAAGGTAGTCGTAATAAGGGTGAATACAAATTTAACTGTTGTCCGAAACTAGCAATCATAATCATAACGGCAAATGCCATCTGCATTTGTGTTTCATGGGTTTATTTTGCTTCACAAACGTACAACATTATATAAGTGTATAATAAATAGCGAGAATGGAGAAATAAGCTAAAATAAACTTAACTGTTTAGATACACCCATCGAGACTGAAACCTACTTAACTTTTCCGTACACTTGACTTTTTCGCGGCTTAACTTTTTCGAATCTATACTGTATGTGTAATTGTCTCAGATTAGTTATCCACAGATGAAACGTAAAATAAAAAACAGGTGTATTTATGGAAGGCAATGTTCTAATAGTATTAAGCAGAAAAAAATCTAGAAAAATACCTCATTTCCATATTCCTATATTATTAAATAATATTATAATTATATATATTGTACATATCCAGTCCGAGGAAGACCTGGCATAGCTTCCAGTGCAGCTATTTATCTGATATGTACTATTTCGAATTAGCGAGTTAAGAGTGGATGTAATTTTTATAGGGATATTTTACGTATGCAGTCGACTCTCGATAAGTCTACTTACGTGTGCCTTTGTAAAATCAAGTATTGCGTATCGAATTTTTTTTAAAGAAAAGTAGATGGCTTTTGGTTTTATTTTAAAACATCATTAAGCGCTTTTTCCAGATCGACTTTTTTGAGATCTCAAGGCGTAGTTATTCTGATTGAGTCTAGAGTCAACACTTTTTATTATTTTTATTTAAATTTATTTATTGAATTTCGATGATTTTTGATGACATGAATGAATTTTTCTTCCAAGTGAATGAATTCACGAATACACATTTTATACGCCCGCATTTTATGTTGATGATCACAAATGAACGTAATATACTACTTTATACGAACACAAAAATAGCCGTGCTTTTTTTCAAAAATCTATTAATAGTTTTTAGGATTTTTCACCTAGAACACATACAACAACCTACTGCCTATCACTGCCATAACATCGGCAGTGGAAAGCGCCTGCCTATGTACATATATTCGATTTTGATTTTTTTACATACACATTTTGACATCGACTTCGAAAATATAAATTTGTTCTTCATATATTTTGACATAAAAATCAAAGGATCTGCAAATCTTTTTTTTTACCGATGAAAAACACGGGTATTATTTTACTGAATTCAATTCGCGAAAATAAGTTTCATATATTTATAAGGCAATGCTGTTCGTTGGGATGGTTTAAAGTATACCAATAGTCACATATTAACTTGCCATCTTGTGGGGAGTAGAGTAGTCGTTGGGAGTCAGCTATTGGGATCTTGAAAAATAATCCTAATCAAGTGCAGGATTATTTTGCTGTAGTTGTAATACATGCTGTGCATAATAAAAAAACACATAATGTCGCAATTTCGATTTGAGGAGGTTTATGACTTATAGAGAGTTGACTTATGGAGTGTAAATTTAAGTCTTGGGTCTATGTTTTGAAACATTTGTACGACTTATAGAAAATTCGACTTTTAGAGGTCTGACAGTATATAAAATTAACACACCCTGGTTGTCTGAATGCACAAATGTGTGTCTTGCAAAAATCGCGATGCCTACATTGTGAGGTTTCATCTATTAGGTATTCTGCAAGAACGTCACAAGAATAGTTAAAATGGTGCTGTGAATTCGTTTTCTTGTCACAAATTTGTTCTTTTCACCCTCTTTTTTTCTTTTTTTTTTTTCTTATCCCACATTGAGAGGGCTTCACATTGTTTTCGGAAAATGTAAAGCAATACCTATTTCCTCCTTGTGATGTGCTAAAGAGAACATCAAAATGTTGATGATTCTTGTACGCCCACAAGCTGTGATTGGTGACTCACCATGCTATTGTGAGGCAGTTGTGACCTATGACGCATCACAGAGGTGTGCAAGAATACAGATGTAAATCTTTATAATTATTGTAAAAACAAAATGTCTCTCCGTACAAGGTTTTATGTATTGGCATAGAAGTCTTATGTATGATATAAAATAATGTTTCATATGTCGCATATAGCGACTCAATGGTTACATATAATAATATATATATAAATAATGTACGTATTTTGTTTTAATTGCTTGGTACTATTACTATATACAGTATATAGCATCTAGGCAGCATTGAAAATTATTGATTGGCAGTAAAAGAGAAAAATATGTCCTGTCCTGAGTACTAAATCTTATTACAATCGAAAGAAAAAAATCATTTTATTTATTATGTGAAACTGTGAAATTTGTTTTGAGTATTCATATATGTGATATTTATTCTCATTATTGCGTAAATATTTAGCTATTTCCGTTTAATTCATAACTAATTTAATCATTTTCTTTATAAAAATTCCTTAGTAATCTGTAGAAATTAAGGGCACTTTTCTATGTTTCATAATAAATTATAGCTAAGTCATATTATATTTCCTTCAAAACACATCAATTCAAACCATTTGTGACACTTGACATATCACTGACACACACTTTACAAACGCTAATACAAATGTTAAGCATAAAGCCTAATTTTAATTAATATATTTATGTCGACATCGTTCTGCACGAAATAACTGTTGACTTTAAATAAATGTACTAATTTAAACCTTAACAAAAGCCATAGACGCGATTGTACAAGTAATATAAATATAAAATACTTAGAAAATAATCAATGCAACGTTAAATACTGAAACAAGCAAAACACAATACTTACTCCACTTCAACAGGAATCACCAACAGGCCTAAAATTCCCAAATACTTCTTCTCAAGGGTCAATTCTTTCCCCAACTCAAATTCTTCAACAACATTATTCCCCCCATCAGTTGAATCCCCCTAATATTCACCACCTACATCATTTCTCTGCAACGCCACAAACTCCGCAATCCAGTCCAGCATTCCTATCGCTTCTTCCACGTTCTTTATCTTCCTTGAGTTTGGGTACACGTAAAAAAAATGAGAAAGATGTAACTTCGCCGCTCAGCAACACAACAGATTTCTTATCTCCGTCTTCAACAAATAACTCTAATTCTGCATTATCACATTCGATGTCACAATCTTTACACCAGCAGAAAGGGTCATCTCAACAATTTTATCCACCATCTCATCAACTTCATCAACAGCAACATCAAACGTCACATGTACAAAAACATCAAAGAGATACTGCAGTGACTCCAAAACCATCAGCTCCAAAGAAAAAGTTTTCCAGCAGCACTAAAAACCTAAAGGAAGATGTACCACCACCACTTCCACAGAGGAATCCTCCAAGAAACTTACTTTTAGAATCAGCAAATATGGATTGGCGACGAAATGTACCCATTTCAGATTTGGATCATTCAACTATGGGGACAACAAATGCACAACGTTGTTCGCCTACTCATATTAATCCTTCACCTGTAGGCAGCAGCAAAGTTTGTTCGCAAAAAACGCCTGGTGTAGTCTCTTCGGGTAAGAAGCGTTCCAAAACTAAGACTAAAGCTTTATCTGATCCTAAGATGAGCACACAAATGTTCTTGCAAATGGAAAAAGGTAATGGTAATGAAGAAGATGGAGAGAATGATCAATGTGTTCCCCCACCTCTGCCGCCGCGGCAGCCGGGTATGATGGAAGAACCCCAAAATCTTCCTAACGTTTGTAAAAAAAGTTCAAATAATAACGTTAGTGGAAGGCCACCACCTAACAGTATTGATACATTGATGAATTATCCTCTTGTTACAACATGTACATCGGTGCGCGACAATATGTCAGCCGCATTTCCTTTATCTCAGAGACCAAATATTGTACAACAATTGCAACAGCATCAGCAAATGCAACATCAGATGCAACATCATGGATCGGTCCCGCCATTACCTTCACCAGCTTTGCATAGTTCCGGTTCGTCCGCTGTAAGTAGAGTTACCATCCCTACTACTACTTCATAGCTCATCTTCCAATCTTTGGAGATCGAGATTTTTTACATTGAATGTGTGATGGGATTTTTATAGGTCTAAAATTTTATATTAAATGCAATTCAATTACGATATGATATCAAAATAAATGTGTGATTTTGTTAGTAGTTATACAACGCACTCGCTGATTAACATTAACATATGATATTATAACCCTTCAAAACATGTAGATTCTTATTTTTGAATTATGCTTAATTTTGTTATATAGCTTTAAGTAAAGCACATTGTTGAAAACAATGTATGGCTGCACAGAAGTACTAACAGACTTTGTAATATACTAATTGGCTTATTATTTTTGGTAGATGCTTTTAAATTTTTGGTGGAAGATCTATTCGAATTTCTTACTTTTACAAGCACTTTTATGTACATAGAATATAAATGAAAATAAATTGAAAAAAAAAGAATAAATGCTATTTATTATATATAAACATAAAAAGGTATTGTATTCGTAATATTACAACGTAGTTAATCTAAATGATCGTAGTGATACATACATATATGCATAAACGTGGATTAAATGCGTTCTCATATATACATTTTTTTTTTAGTAATGTTCTTTCGAAATTCCTCATTCATTAGAGTGAAATAATGTCTACCAGCATGGAAAGCTAAGAAGTTATTAGTGTGTATGTAAAAATTCGATTAATACAATGAACTTTGTGTTACACAGTTAGGGACTTAAGCATTGTAACGAAAAAAAGAAAATGTTTTGTCTTGTATCGAAAAATGGTTTATTTTCGACCTGTTCAAATTCAATTTAGCTTGAAAGGAGATAATATAAAGCATTTAAATGCAACAAAACTTTTAAATGCAAGATATAAGAATAATACTATAAGGAATAATAGTGTAAAAAGTCTGTAAATCAAATATTATTAATTTTCTTCAATCTATAATCCAGGACATAATCTTTGTATCATTGAAGCTTTTGCATATTTTTGCTTACTACACACACATATACTGACACATTTTTCATTACTCATACATTATGAATTATTCATATACACTTGGAAGTTGACAAAGGCATAAATCAAATAATCTTAAATTATCACGATGATAATCCATTGCGAACTCTATCAGAAATCATCTTATTTTTGTATATATATTTTACAACTCCATCTAATAACATCATCTACAATATCTTCAAATATGCACGAATATTAAAAAATGATAACGATGCAGGAATATTTTACATGTTCTGGTGAATGTTTAACGTTTCTTCATATTCGTCAAACTGGTTACGAAATTGACAGGCGATTTTTTGCATGATGTATTTTTATTAATTGTATATTTATATTTTGTTAGCAATGTATGTAGTGGACTTTAGTTTCATTCAATTGAAAATATTACTCCCATTTATTAGTTAAGCAATTGATTAATCCGAATTTTCTACAGGTACTTGGACAAACACCCCAGAATATGAATCACTTCAGTAAACATCGAAGAGTGGTGTCATCACCAGATAATATGCACCCACGGCATGATAGGCAATTAGGTAAGCAAATTTAAATAAATACCCACTTTCAGTCCCCTCTTAGTTAAGAGGCGTAAAATTCATTCAATTCTTCAGGCTTGAAACTTAATAGAGCAGAGATTGAATAAAATATGTTTTTAAAATATTTTACATATCATTAAAATTGCTTTTTATTAACATTGCATCTTGTGCATATTCGTGCATGTGTCGAAGAATGCCGGTGCATGTAGCTGGTAAAATAGTTAATTGATCAATATCATTAACATTACTATCCGATTTATGTAATAGCATCTCGAAGTTGAATGAAGAGTCCAAGACTAAATCCAACGTAGACAAATCGTTCAGTCTCCATTTTTGCAAACATATCCACTACATATACATGCATATACATATGTCATTAATCTGTATGCATATAGCATCGCACTCACTTTCTTTACAATTCCTCACCTGCGCTAAATAAAAATTAAAAATTTTATAGTTGATCAACAATTCACGTGTCAAAAATATATCATACCATTAGTGGAATTCACAATTTTAAAATTACACACAATATTACGCCTACTGAATTATTGCCCAACGATTACTACGGCCACTTAATCTGCAGTCGAAACATCAAATCTTCCGGGATGTATTCCAGCGAATACTTTATCGTCTCGAATAATAACTGTTTCAAATAATAGAACTTATTAATTTCTTTCGTGAAAAAAAAAACTTGGTGCCACTTTAACCGCGCCCAATTTGATACCGACATTGGAATTGCACATGAAATATTGGTAGTTTGAATCGGGGAACAGTAAAAATGATCTACTTTTGTGATAAACCTGGCCTTGAATCTGATCAGATGGAAAACATTCAGATATTGTATCAAATTGGTTCACAGAAATGCACACAAATTACTGCCATAAATCTCTCAGGTTTTTAAAGCACCAAATTAAGTCATTGGGAAACTTGAATTATAGTGCTGAATCTTCGACAAGAAATATTTCGATTCGATGATTCTCCAGAAACTAAAGACTTCAAAAGTCGATTGAATCCAATGTAGGCAATTAATTCATTTTCCCATTTCACAGAACATTTCCGGTACTCCTGCTGAGAATTCCAATGAACTGCAATATTCACAGACTTAGTATATTTTACCAATCGAAACTGATCGATGCGAACTTTAATTCGTCACTTGAACGCCTGGAACGTAATCTTGCTATACCTTCACGTTCTTGCTATACCCAGTCCTCTTCACTTTATGTCTCTCTTACAGCCGCTTTGCGACTACTATTGCGTGTATTTTTACCAATATTTCTTGGTGATGGAGTATTTATTTTATTTCTACCTTTATTCTTTATTTTACTTCTACCTAACTAACGAAATTCGGAAGCTTTAAGACAGATTATGAAATGCAGAACGAAAACATGGCATTTAGGTATTTAGGTAGTTTGGCGGGTTGACGCGTGTTGATTAATCTCGTTGTTATGTGTTCCTGTTTAGCCATCCAGAGATTCTGACGTATCTGAAAATAGACGTTAGTGGGACCTCTGATATATTATGAAGATTCTGGAAGAAGTAGTCTCCTAGTGTTCTTTGTCTCACGAAGCAGAAACTGGGGCAATGACAATAATAGTGGGTAATGTCCTCAATATCTTCTTCGTCCCCACAGCCTCTGTATATCGTATCATGGGTAAATCCCCATGATACATTTCGTGATATTTCAGGTGATTATGGCCAGTTAGCGCTCCGACAACCACCCGCAGAAGCTTCTTGTTGCATTGGAGAAGTTACTCAGTGTTTTCACTATAGTAATTAGGCCATAAGTGGGTAAGGAAACGGAGGGTCAATACATGCGATTGCCTGGGATGGGTCCATTTCGGCCCCTCTCCTGGAAAGTTCATTTACCAGTTATGTCCATGTGACTCAACAGAGAGTGATGCAATGCGACTAGCTTGGACTTGATTTCAATAGCCGAAATTCCGTTTGTTCTATGATAAGAAAATCTTTCTAAACTTTCTCTGTGTAGTGGCTGACCTTGCCCGCTTTAGGGATGAAAATAGCTTTGTCTTCAATGCAGGCGTACGGTATATCAGACTGCTAAGGAAGAGGTCTTTAAGGATTGATATGATAACATTCTTTGTCTTTTGCAGCATGATGGGAAACATTCCACCGAATCCCGGGACTTGAACGGGTAGAAGGAGTCGATGGCCCATCTGGTTCTGCTTTCACTAATTATACCATTTGGGGCACAGTGTTGAGTGTTCGAGAACCTATCGGTCATTGATGGCTGAGGATCTTGCTACACCCTGGGAAATAATTTTCTACAAGGAGCCGTAGAGTTTTACCTGATGATTGTGTCCATTTGCCATCGCCGATCTTGATGAAGCCAGGGACAGAAGGACTTTTGGAAATTACTTTCCGTAATCTTGCAGTCTCTGATATTCCCATGATCTCAGTACAGTGAGATCTCCACGACTCACTCACGCTCGCCTTGTAGGTAGTCCAGTCTTCTGTCTGGAGGCCTTGACCGCGTTAAGTAGAGATCTAGGCTTTTTCCTTAGAACAAGGAGATCATTATTCGACCAAGGCGGTGAACTTTTGTTAACCGTAGAGGACACGCCTTCACGACGGATTGTTGGAAGGTGCGAGACAGCGCTTCGGCAGCGGTCTCAAGATCATCGATGTTGTTGATGGTTTTCTGTGCTAAGCACCTCGATAGCCTTTTTACCTCGTTGGTGATCCTGCTCCCGGCTGTGTGATGTTAGTTAGAGTCAAAGCCTAAGATGAGGTCCCACTTCTTGTTCGTGGCTTTCGCCACGAGATTTGCGGTCAGACGGTCTGGGGGTTCATTTCCTGCGTCGTGAGGCATACATACAGTGCTGTACAAAACATTTGCAACTATAATAACAAGTTAACTAAATAATGATTTTTTCATAGTAAAATAAAAAATATTGAAATGGCTTGTAGTATTTTACAATTTGTATAAAATGTTTATATACTTACTTTTTTTTAAAGCTATGGACCGAACACATAAAAAGCTAGCAAATTTGGCTGTGCAAAACATTTGCAATTGTTTGTCATTTATCCCTTTTATTTCGCAATAATTTTTGTTCTAATGACGGTGAAGTTTATTTATGTATTAAATTTGCGTTGTTAGATTATTTCTGAGATTTGTAGGTCATTGTGGTTTTTGGAGTGACTATAGCCAAAGAATGACTCAAAATCAAATTTCATTGAAATATAAAATCGACAAATCAACAATTTGTCGCATTATGCAGAAGGGAAATGAGCACGTGTTTATAGAGGAGGCCGGCCGCGCAAGCAGCAGAAAGAGAAGACATCCTAAATTGTCATCTAAAGAGGTAAAGCTGGAACTGGAATTGGATATTGACTCATCAACAATAAGAGGAAGAACTTTAGAAGCTGGGTTCCGAAGTTATAAACATGTAAAAAAAAGCTTTTTATTTCAAAAAAGAATGTCAATGCCCGCTTGCATTTTGCCCAGGCTTATTTGGACTGGGGTTATTTGGAGGAGGTCGGCCGCGAGAGTAGCAAAAAGAGAAGACATCCTCAATTGTCATCTAAAGAGGTAAAGCTGGAACTCTAATTGGATATTGACTCATCAACAATAAGACGAAGAACTGTAGAAGCTGGGTTCCGAAGTTATAAACATGTAAAAAAAAACTATTTATTTCAAAAAAGAATGTCAAGGCCCGCTTGCATTTTGCCCAGGCTTATTTCGACTGGAGTCTTCAGGATCTGATGGGAGGCAACACGTGAGAAGACCGAAAGGCGAGCGACTTAACCCAAAGTACGCTAAAGGGACAGTGAAACATGGCGGTGGTAACGTGATGGTTTGGGGGTGCTTCTCAGCGCAAGGTATCGGTCCGATGGGGCGATTGGAGGGAATAATGGTGTCCGAAGACTACAAGGACATTTTGAATACCACCATGCTACCGTATGCCGAATATGAGATGCCGCTTGTTTGGTGGTTCCAGGATGCCAATCAAAAGCTTAATGTTTTACAATGGCCTCCTCAATCACCAGATCTCAACCCTATCGAGAACTTATGGGAGAACATTTTCAAAAAAGGGATGATCTTTTCAGTGAGATAAGACAACCATGGGAAGATATTCCAAAAACTTTTACTGACAATTTAATTGCTTCAATGCCCAAAAGGTGTTCGGCTGTTATAAAAAATAAGGGTTTTGCCATCAAATATTGAAACATTTTTATGTTTTGGAAATATTTTTGATCAGATGCAAATGTTTTGCACAGCCAGATTTGTTATATTTTGATTTCTTTTGAATGTATTTTTTTTGTTTGATGAAGTTTACCTTTTTTTTGTTAATAAATTATAGCATTTATGATTTTTTAAAATGATGTCACTTTTATTAATGTCACCCCAATGAAAATATTTTTATTGGTTATTAAATTCTATTCTTATGTTGGTTGCAGCAAATGTTTTACACAGCACTGTATATGTTGATGCCAGAACTGTTTTTCAATATTTTGGGTTCAGTATTTTTCTTGACGCTCGCTGCTGGCAGGAGTCTCAGCTTGCAGGGGAAAATTCCTGCGTGGACTTTCAACTCCTTTTGGCGTAGCAGCAGCGGCAACTAATGTTGTAACAGTATGTCAACATCCATTCCATTGACAGAGTGTCCACCCTTCCAATCCCGACTGAGCAGTTCGGAGTTAAGGTATCGAAGGATTAGTTCTACTCTTTCCTTCGGGAGGTACTGACTCTGAAGGTGGATGCGGCCTTTTGGTCTAAGGTAGTATAGGACTTCCACTTTATCTACAACTCGCAGGTCGGCCTTTTCCCATGGGGTTGCCACCTTGACTATGAAGTTTTCGAGCCACTCAAGGGTATCCTTGTTTTCGCATTCCATGAGCTTGAAACCCTTGAGAGTAGTCAGCTATCCGAAGCGAGGAACTACTTTCTCATTCTTCTTGATGGCGTCATTCAAACCATCAAGAATTCTAAGCTCGATGAACTGCCATTGATTCACCGTCAGCTTTCGCTTTTGAATCCCAAAGTCTACTACCGAGACTAGCAGTCGTTGCTTTGCAATGGCTGAATATTTCGAGACGTATTTCCTGTGACGCTGTTTGCTTAGCGGTGCTAATCACCGTCCTTAAGCTTTCCAGCGTCGAGTTCGCTTTCCCGGGGGATTTGATTTTGGGTGAGGGGGTGTCGCTTCCTTGGCCGTTCCATCGGTGTCCGCGAAGGGGCTCAGCCTGGCTACGTCGCCGACAGAGTAGTTAATGCTGCTGCTGCCAAGCTCGAGATATGAACGGCCAAACATATATCAAACTCATTTTTATACATACATATAATATATATGTATAAATATTTATATATATGTCCACTGTACCCCTAGTCAAATTTTAACGGGATACCATAATTTGTTCAAATTAGAGAGAAGCTTTTTCTTCGGTTTACTAATTCCGTAACATGTTACTTACAATTTTTATAATTGCTCTTACTACCAACTTGCATAGAAAACTTCATCAACTCTGTTGGAGTGCCTAGCATTGATTTTCAACTGATTTTCATATCATCATCATCATCAAAATCTTCTGACCCGCATGCTGCACTAAAGGGGTCACCGGGATAAAGCACGCACGAGAGATCCCCAGGCAACTCGATCATCCGCCATCGACTCTAACTCATCAGGAGTTATGCCCAAGCTTAACCACAAAAGCACGAAGAAATCTCATCTCAGCAGCTTGTATTCACGATCTTATTCTTTCGGTCATTACCCAAAATTACGTGACCATATGTGAGAGTTGGAATAAGTACTTAGTTGAAAACCGCTAACTTGGCTTTGGCACCAAGCTCGACCTTCCCGATTACAGATCTACCAAGTTTCAAGATTGACCCAGCTTGACCGATCCTACAGGAAAGCTCAGCATTACTCCTCCCATAACTCGTGAAAAATACCTCGAGATACTTAAACTTCTCAGCCTGCTTCAATGGGACTCCACTAACATGTAGAGTGCATTGAGCAGGCGTTCTGGAAATGACCATAACCTCCGATTTGCCCACAAACCTATCGAGTGCGTGCTTGAGTTCCGTCTGGGAAGATGTAAGGATAACTGGGTCATCAGCAAAAAATATAACTTAACCTCCACTCAAACATTTCTCGCCTAGGCTACGCTGCAACATCCAGACCATATATACAATGAAAAGAAGAGGTACCAATATACACCGTTTGCCAATGCCCACCGTTAATTTAGCACCGTTAACCCGAACACAGCTGCCAAAGTTTGTATATACTGAATGGCCCTCAGAAGAGGACCATCAATCGCACACTCTTGCAGAACCCTCCTCGATTGACTCGGTCATATGCCTTTTCCAAATCTACAAATCAACTGTAGATGGCTTTGGCATACTGAAGTACCTCTCAAGTACCATTCTTAAAGTGAAGACCTGGTCGTTTGTATTATACCGGAACGAAAGCCGCACTGTTCAGCCCCATCCTGGGCTCGACCATAGCTCTAGAACGCGCTTCCAACACCTTAGCGTAGACTTTCCCGGGGAGACTTATAAGAGATATAACCCTGTAGCCGAAGCTATCTTTTTTGTCCCCTTTCTTGAAAAATGGTACAATCACCACGCGATTGAGCACCTCCGAAAAGTGCTCGCTTCTTCGTTAGATGTCTACATCATTGGAAAGCAACACACAATCTTTGGAAATGACTCCTTCGATGATTTTTAATTTCTTTCCTCTGAGTCAGCGAATGGTTTGCCAGAACACCTTTTTCGAAGATCTATGGTCGCTTTCCAACTTTACGCCTTCCAAAACTGCTGCTCTCACAGCAAATGTACAAGTTTTTCTCGTCTCAGTGTAGTAGTTTCTACCACCGTATGCGTGTAACCACTCTCGGTTACCGCCTTGGCAGTAGAAGTGCAACCCCCATCGGGAAGAGTTTCCACCCGTCCAAAATATCCACAGTTCTAGATACCCTTTGCTACGTCGAAGAGATACCCACGATATCCAAACAATACCTGGCAGTCTCCTAAATTTGGTGCCTTTTGCTTCCCGCACGCACTGGTTAGTGCTTGGCGTGATTTCCCCCCACTCCCAAAGCGTGGCACGAGGCCACTAACGGGCTGCTCTTCCTCATTTTGGCTAAGCCCGACTGGCGGCTACCGAGCGGGACAGGCCGGCCACCAGACGCTCGCATACTACTAGCATTCAGGCAATTCAGGCTCCAAAATGGACCCTGGCACACCATGGTAGGCAATATCTGAGGACAATCGTCTTATTTTTGTTAAAAGAAAAGGATCAGAGTATTTTTGTCTGCCACTGAAAGCGGAGCTTTTTGTACAATTACTCGGTAAATTCGTCGCAGACATTTCAATGTAGTTAGCAAGGGAGGTGAGGCAAAAGAAATCAAACCATACACACATTGAAACAATATTCCTTAAATAATGTCCTGTGAGCAAACAGACTTTATTTTTATTTTCATGTTGTTATGCATGGCAGGTAGAAACTCAACAATATATCGATTCATATACGAATTGTGAGAGTGTAATTTTAAGAGTTAGTAGAGAATTCAACTTAGGGAGAGTCCACTATATATTAGGTGCAGTAAAAAGAAATCCATTATTTTTGTACGAAATTTATGACTGTATTTACCATAGTAAAAATGTCCAGATTTGGGTCAAATATGCGCCGTTCTGTTGGATTATTGTCATTTTGATGCCGTTTTGCTAATGCCGCTATTCGTCTGTGTAAACGCCCTCGTCCCTACTGGCGAAAAACTGAGTCTTGTTTCACAAGACTCTCTTAGGGGGAATTTTTTATCAGCAATGTACAGGAGTTGTTATCGATGTGTGTGGTCTGGCGTCGTCCTGGTATAACACAGTTCCTCTATTATGGACCAAAGCAGGCGAGTAGGATTGTCTCTTCGTCACCATCCGCCTCAAAGATTGGTCGATATTGTTGCGATTCACAGTGATTTGCTGATGGAAATTATTATATTATTGATACGAGTACTGCGTTATTTTATTTGGAAGTCTTGTTATGGTACCCATGAAAATTGTTTGTGTGAATTACAGATAAATGAAATACAAGCGATTTGAAATATTTTTTTTTTCACATAATTCTGAACCCTACTCAACTGTGATCTAATTCGATTTCCTTTCTAGTCTAACTTTTGTTTTATAACGAATCGAAATGCCCAAATGCCAAAACTTCTAACGACGTAAGAGGAATAATGTTCACTTAACCAATGGAATAAATACACAATGACCCTACTAACCATTCTGCTTCTCACTTTTGATAAGCTCATTGGAGTTTGACTCGAATTAAATTATTTTGGTTGTTCTAATTTCCGTTTGTTCCGACATTAGCATAAAGTCAATTCCGTTTGGACATTTAGTTTCGCAAGCTTATTTCTTGACGAGATTATTATTTTTATATGGCTCCAGAAATGTGTTTATACGTAATGATGTGATGTACGTAATATATATTTAACCATGTTTATACATAAGTCTCCAACTTTTGCTAAAACTTTACTATCAATATTTATACTTAAAGATCGCCATAATAAAACAACTTCCGGTTCATGGGAATTAGTAGAGAAAGATAATGAACTTACACCACCAGGAACACCGCCTCCTCCTTATTTAACATCCGCCTCACATGCTACATCTCAGGGCGTGGAAGAAACTGACATTACAATTGTTGACAGTAGTGGTAATTCTACGTTGACAGGTAGTCCAACACATTCCATATTTACTGGGCCTAAAAATTTCACTGCTCAACCGAATACTATGCAAAAGGAAATTCTGTCAATGGAAGACGAAGATGGGTCGGATCAAGAGTTCCTTGTTGATGAAAATGGCCCATTTAATCAATTGCAACGTTTACTCGAACCGGAAAATGTCGTACATTTAGCAGTTTTCCTTAACTATGTTTTATCTAACTCGGATCCAGCACCATTACTATTTCATCTTATAACAGGGTTATATAAAGAAGGTACTGTGAAGGATATGCGTAAGTGGGCATATGAAATTCATTCCACTTTTCTCGTGCCTCGAGCTCCATTGGTATGGTTTAATGCCGATGAGTCACTTGCTCGTGAAGTTGACAATGTCTTACAAAGTGAATACGATAAAGTGGAAATCCTACGAAAAGTTTTTTGGAAAAGTCGTAAACGAGCAAAGGAAAAAATTTGTGATCAGTTAAGAGAATTCCAACAGAAAAGAACTGCTGGCTTGGGCACGATATTCGGACCAAGTGACTTACAGTTAAACGAAGCAAAAGGAGATAAAAATAAGGAACAGAGGATATTTGAAGAGACTTTACTTCCAAAGTTACAATTTTGGATGTACGTGTTTTTGTAATATTGCATTAATCACCTTTTTAAATACTATTTTGTCGTACTTTAGTGACGAATTGGATAAAGAAGCACCTATGGAAGATCCCAAAAAATTAGCTTTATGCTCCGCACTGTCCACAGTCTTGCATCGAATATTTATAACACGATCCAATCCGAATAGTATAATAGATCGAGTTCATCATTTCGTAAGTCGAGAAAAAAGCTTTAAAAGTCGTCTGATGGGCAAAAGTCGAAAGGTAGTTTTAAACATATACATCAATTTCTACCTATATAAAATATATATTTAATTTAAAATTATTTGTAGATGACTGTACGTGGTCATCCATTAGTATTGCGACAATACTACGAAGTGACCCACTGCAATCATTGTCAATTAATAATTTGGGGAGTCAGCCCTCAAGGTTATCACTGTACAGGTAATAGCTTTGAAATATCAACTAAAAGTTATGGAAATTAATTCCAATTTTCTTGTAGACTGTAAATTAAATATTCACCGTCCTTGTTCGAAAGTTTTGGATGAGAACTGCCCCGGGCCTGTGCCCCAAAAGCGAAAAGATCAACATAATGACAATAAAATCAGTAAATTTATGGAAAAGATTCGACCAACAACTCATTTTATGCAAGGTATTTTGCGGGTTTATGTTTGGAAAGACGATTTCCATTGATATTTGTATTATTTTTAGGGGACAGGCGTCGGCAAGATGATGAAAGTAATATTGATGATTTATTTAATACTGGTAAGTACAGATAAATATTTTTAACGTTCCGTAAATCTAATATTCTTCTATATAAAATATGGACTATTACTTTATTAATGGAAATGATATTTCTTGGATTTTATACTCGAAAATGTTTCGTACTGAAAGTAAGAAGAAAATAAGTCGAAGTAAGTTTCAATGTACACAATTCTAATTGGCTTCGACATTCAGGTCAGAAAACACCCGAAGAAAGATATGTCGAAATCTTTGCTGAGGTAAACAATCTGACCCATCTAGTAAATGAGCTCACACGAATGCCTGACTTTGCAGATCAACCAACACCCTGGACCTGTTTCTCACCTCTCATCCTGACAAATATTCCAGTGACATACTGTCACATCTAGGCTCGTCAGACCATTGTTACATTTCGTTATCATCACACACAGTTAGAGAAGAAATTCATAAAAGGACAGTATGGCTGTACGAGAAATCCGATTAGAGCTTTAGAGAGAGAGATTAGAGATTAGCAACTTCTTTAGGAATTTTAACTGGTCACTATGCTTCCTCGATGGTAAAATGGATGCCGCTGTTGATATGATCACAAACATTCTGAGATCGTTGATCTTCATAGAGTGAAGAGTATCAAGCCCGAGGCAAAGACAAGGTCTATTTGTGGTCGCCAAAATGCTGCGAAATGTTCGGTGCAAGAAATACTTCAGCCCCTCAGATTAAGCTTTAATTTATAAGGCTAGTATTCGCCCCAAACTTGAGTACACCGCTCATATCTGGTCTGGTGCCCCCAAGACCACCCTGCATCTACTCGATATAATTCAAAATATAGCGATAAAACTTATAGTAGACACAATATTGCAGAGTCATTAGACAACTCGAACATCGAAGTACCGTCTCTTCTTTGTCCGTATTTTATCGCTATTTTTACAAACGATGCTCAAGTGAGCTAGCTAATTGCATTCCTCCTCCCTATGAATTCACCAGCAATACCCGTCTCGTCAGGAATTTCCATCAGTTTATTCTTAACACTCCTGTAAATGCATGTTTTAAAACCTTCCCATCAATGGACTAGGTCTGGCTGGACATTCATACATTTTGAATAAAAATTTATGAAATTCAATGAAATAATTGAAGTTTTGTTTTTGTTATTTTGGACATGTTACTCAATTTATTTTTAATTTTTACATAACAGTGATATTAAAAAGAATTTTCTTCGTTTGCTCATTTTATGGCATTTGTGTAACTGGATACTTTTTTGTAAACAGACAGGTTCTTCGCAGGCACTGCATGCAAATCTGGTTTTTCTTTGTATGTTATTGTTTAATGTGCAAATTCTACATGACTTTCTCTGACCTGTTGATGTCTGGCTACCAGTCCAGCGGTATTTTGAGTTTTATTTTGTATAGCTGTTCCGAAGAAAGATTCGATGCTATTTCGAACGGAAAAGACTCCTATTATACTTGGATTGTTCATCCTTGCTTCGATCTGAGGGGTCAGTAACTGCTCAATCAAAGGATGTAAAAATTGTCGACGTGCATTGTTTTGTTCGTTTTATCTGTGAGTCCTTTGATCGTCAAATCTTATAAACCGATTTATAGTCCAAAAATGGTTCAGCGACATCCTTGCTCTGAATACGGGATCTATGTTGGTTTTCTACAATTCTTCTGTATGCAGCATATTGGCGTGATTTACACCAGCGGCTGGACAAGGACCAAATTAGGCATATAGTTCTATTCAGTAACAGATTTCCAAATTTTTTGCTTTGTCGGGTTATTTTCATTGAATTTCACAATTTCTTGTTGAGCCCTTCTATTTGTTTTATGGATAACGACCGAAGACATGGTCGTATATATTATTATATTGAAGATACCAAGATGACTACGAGGCGTTCCTCGTCTTGCGTAGCCACCAACGTCACGAATGACATTGTGTGCTCTTAGACGACCTGTTGCTGTGGGTTGTTTGTACCATTTTGTTCCATCACAGGCCAAATAGTATTCCTCGGAGAATTGTCTTTTTTGCACTTGGCCACTAAAATCTTCTGCTTCAGAATCATTCACTCGTACTTCTTCGGCAAGCCTGCAATAATCATAACTCTCGAAGCTGAGGTGCATTTCCCCAAGCTGGAATAGCGTATCTCAAATGCGATTCGACGGGTCCGTAATAACACTGCTTTAAGACTTCTGTAGCATATGCTTGCAGTCAACATACTATGCTATATTTCTTATTAGAGCATTTATATGACAACTCTATTTTAAGTTATAATCCACTATTACCCCAAGATATTTATAGGTTGAGACTTTACCGATTATTGTTGAACAGTCATCCTCTTTTTGAAGATGTTGGTGATTTTCTGCTCTATGTAAGCAGTCATGATCATGTATATCGATTCTAATCTGATAACCTGTATATGCAGAGGATGTATACGCATAACTTCTTCTCCTGTAGTCTGTTATTCTGTTTTTCAATTGGTTGTAGAAATCATTTGCTCCGTAGATTTATAAGGAGCTACGGCTGTGTATATACTAAAGTAGTCAGATACATTTAGTTCAATAACAATCGATTCTACTCGTTGATTTTTCACATGAACTACATGAACAATGGCCTATCAAGGTTTGTGAGTTTCTAAAGATTTCGACACGTGTTTCCGATAATATTACATTTATCAGACCTTTTGATGACATCATAGAAAGGTATTCGTTGGTATATCTCCGTTATATCTCCTTCTATAACCAAGTTATTTTTCCCGTCAATTCTATCTATGTTATAGCTTATTTCTTTAATGAAACGATTCGGGTGTAATTTTTGGCGGTCGATAAGCTGACATTAAAGTGGTAGACAAGATTTTATTATAATTATTCAAAGTCACGCATTCATATGATGGTTTTCTTTTCTGTCATACATTAAACTGTCCTTAACAAACACAGTGTCGTCTCCATCCTTTGATTTCGTTCGATTATAGGATTGCGTATTGTAACCTTTAATAGTGTAGAGATTATTCTCTTCTTTGATATTTCTCTAATTATATTCGGGCCTTTTTAACACAGGATAATTTGTATGAGAGTCAATAATAATTACTCTTCTACCCTTCCTCTTTTTAACGGTATACCACAAGGCTCCCCACTCTCAGTGGTTTTATTCATAATTGCCTTCCATGAATTATCGAAAATAAAAAAGCAAACACAAACACTAATATCATTGCATCTACACAGACGATGTTTTTGTGATGTGTAAGTAAGACTATGCATATATTTTCAATACTAATTGAAGATATCTTAATCTTATGCAAAACATTTACAGTCTTGCAACAGGGAATCATTGTCACTAAAAATAATGTATATATATTAATGTATATATTAGTAGTGTACATAACTTAAACATATTACTCATTATTGTTCACAATAAATATAATTGAAGACCACATTGAATTAGCCTTAAGAAAAGCCTAGCTGCCAGAGCAAATGTAGTCAACTAATTAGCTAACAACAAATGTAACACCTATATTAACACTATGTAGTATTTCTAAACCACTACTACTTGGCAAGATCGACTATGGTTTGTTTATCTCGGACATCTCACTAAAATCAACCATCAACACCATCAAAGCCCCATAGCCTCAACCCTCCCGACGGGGCATCAACGCCTTCCGAACCCACAAAAACAGCACGCCAAAAGAGACTTATGTTGCTTTGTTTCTCCGTATTTCTTCATCCCTAAAAGCGAGAGGCTGGGAATTCATCTTTACGGATGGTTCCAAGATGAACAACAGTACCTCGTTTGCCATCACAAAGGAAAACGGCACTTTAATTCATGGAGGCTTACTACCAGTATATGCTTCCGTGTTTACAGCAGAAGCCCTAGCCATCTACAAAGCTTTATGGATAACTGCTAAACAGTGTGGGAATTATGTGATCTGCTCGAACAGTTTGTCTACAATAAAAACGGTACAACAAAAACCAATCAGAACACAGCCATCATCGCGGATATTCACACCTACATTGCTAACGTTAAGAAAATACAAATAATGTGGGTCGCAAGCCACGTTGGTGTAAAAAGGAACGAACTTGCTGACCAAGAAGCTGTGCTCGCCCTCTGCGCCCCTATGACTTCTAAAGTTCTTACTCAATTCCAAATAATTATCGACTGGGTCACAAAGCCCATGCACATCGGATACGCATCTCTCCACCAAAATGTAACACTTGGAACAGATTCTTTGTTGTCAACCACATAAAGGCACTCAACACTGCTTAAAAAAAACAGTCTATCTATTGCTTGAATCCCAACCCATCAAAATATTAATTTAATTTTTGACTATATTAAAAAAAAAACTAAACATTGATATCTACCATCTTACTGCAGAACCCAAGGCTTCTATCAACTCTAACCTCCGCTCTCACCTCAGCCAGAGACCTTGACATACCGAAATTCAATTCAGTACTCTACCCGCCTTGGAATTTGCCGAAAGAGTCCGTAATCACAACACTCAGCAAATATTCCATCAAGGTTACTAGTAGCGACGCCTTTAGAGCCAAGTTTCTCGAAATGCAGACAGTCACAAGAAACAAGGATGGAACTTCTTGTTTACAGATGCCTCAAAGTCACACGACGGAGCATCATCTGCTGTTGTCGCTGAAGACTTAACAACCATTTTTAAAGGGCTTCTTCCAGCCCTTTTGAGGTGAATCAATATTCACAGCTGAAGCTTTTGCCATTCTCACTGCAATTAACAAGTCCAAAAATAATACAACTAAAGGGTGGTTTTTTTTAGCTATTATCTTTTTGGCAACACTGGTTTAAACAGCTGACGCACGTTTCGTGTTTTGTTTCACTGTCAAACATCTTCAGTTTGGTCTATAATTTAACCATGAATGGTCTTACAAACGAACAACGCTTGCAAATTATTGAATTTTATTATCAAAATGCGTGCTCTGTTAAGAAAGTTCATCGCGCGAAAAATTGTGTTCAGCGACGAAGCTCATTTTTGGCTCAATGGGTACATAAATAAGCAGAATTGTCGATTTTGGAGTGAATATCAGCCAAAAGCATTGCAAGAGATACCAATGCATCCAGAAAAAGTCACAGTTTGGTGCGGTTTATGGGCTGGTGGCATCATTGGACCGTACTTCTTCAAAGATGATGCGAATCGTAACGTAACTGTGAATGGTGTGCGCTACTGAGATGATATCCAACTTTTTTGCCCAAAATGCAAGAGCTTGACTTGCATGACATGTGGTTTCAACAAGACGGTGCCACATGCCACACAGCGCGCGCAAGAATGGACTTATTGAGAGGCGATTTCGGTGAACATTTTATTTCACGTTCGCCTAGATTGGCCGCCTAGATCTTGCGATTTAACGCATTTAGACAATTTTTTGTGGGGCTATGTTAAAGCTCATGTCTATACAGACAAGCCCGCTTCAATTGACGCATTGGAAGACAACATTGAAGCATTTATTCGTGAGATACCGGCCGAGATGTTGGAAAGAGTATGCCAAAATTGGACTGAGCGGATGGACCATTTGAGGCGCAGTCAAGGTCAACATTTGCAACATTTGAAATAATCTTCAAACATTAAATACTACGGAGACATGGAGATGTAAGAGAGAATTTAATTGGGTAAACTACCAGCACATTTACACGCAATTCAATCCCAATGCTGAAAAAGCCATATACCCTAAAGACATATCGCATAAGAAGATAAAAATATATATTAGACTGCGAATGGGCCACACGAACTTAACACACAAACACCTCATCACGAAAGAAACGCCTCCGCTTTGTCACTTCTGCCACGAAAACCAAATGCTTACCATAAGTCATCTTATCGCATGTAATCAAATTAATTTAATAAGTAAGACTATTACTCGTACTAATTTATCGGATCTTTTAAAACAAAGATCATATGATAATGTAAATAAGGTATATAGGCTGATATCAGCTCTCAATTTAGAAAATCTTATATAGACTGTATTTCTAGCTGAAAGCTCTAACAGCTCCAGCTTTATATTTACAATTATTAGCAATGTAATTTCATTCTTTATTAATAAACTTATAATAATAATAATAAACATTGATATTTAAAATTCACTTCAGAGCCGCAGGTCTCGGCAGCTAGCGCTCTATATTCATGTGTTTGTAATTTAAATTATATCCTAATAAATTATAATCTGCTTCTTTGTTTGGCGGTACAGTCTGGACCTCAACCAACGAAGGATGTGGATATGTTTATTTTCGAACCGTTCGTAAATTGGTGGCAATTTGTTTGTACTGGGTTGAAGTACCTATTTTGGGGGGCACCCAGTTAAAACAAATTCAAGTCAAAAGTTTATTCCGACCCATCGAAGGTTTCCGTACTCGGAAAGTTATGAAAGTTCGAGTGGTTGCCGAGGTGACAATATTTAGGTTAGTGGAGATACGGAAATCAAGAAGGGACTCCCCTCGTTCATTGAACTCGCTGCTTCCCCATGTCGTGTGTCTGTCATTGGCGTCGCGACCCATAAGTAAGGTATTCTTGCTTAGGACAGCTTTACCAGGCTTTCAACCTCCTCTGGTGGTGCCACTCGGTCCAAACCTGATGCCAAACCGCATTTTACTGTCCGCTTTCACAAGAGCTTTCAGGTTTCTGATAGAACTTCAAGTGATAAATTATTACTATTTATGCCAATGTCTATAGCTTATGACATCGTATTTATTATTAATTTTACCAGTTATCTGTACCTATTGAAGTGAATACATACATGTCGAATTAAAGATATGTGCTTGCTTTTAGTGAATTGTTTTATTGAAATTCCTTTTTCTTTTGTGTTGATGCTCAACTATTTCCTTATTCTATTCGTGCTCTTAAAAACATGTTGTTCTTTCCTATGACCCTTATTTTCAGCATGAGCTCAGTCATGTCATTTAAATTTGGATCTTGGACATCCAAAGCCAAGCCGTACCCATGAGTTTGTCTTCTCGTACCACTCATTGTTCTGAAAAGTAGTAAAAAGTGTAGTGTTTGAACTTTATAAGCAAATATTCTTAATAAATATTACAGTTTGGAGCAAATAATTAATAATTTGGAGCATTCTTACCAATTGTGATCAGATAGGTGGCCTAAAGTTGCAGCTCTTGTTAGAGCCTGTGCAATAGTGTGGGAGAACAATTTGTTGCCATCTTAACCTTTTGTCTTTCGGCTCCAACAACATTAAGATAGCCTGGAGTAATTTTATGTGTTATTGCGAGTTCTCCCGAACTTAAGGAAAGAAGTGAAGTTTCCTTCCGTATTCTTTGCCATTTATTAAAAACCCATTGTCAACAATGTGGTTTCTCATGAGTTTTATTAAATGGGGAACATAAGAAAACACAAAAACTTTTATTTCGTTGTGAATGAACCTAGAATGTAAAGCAACTGTTAAATGATTTGCAATTCAGATTTGCATTAGTGCTTACATCAAAGGAAACAGGCTGCTTCCATTTAGCAATAAGTCGAGATTTAATACAAAAATAAAGTTGACTGTGGTTGTATCGTTGGAACCCTTCCCATCTTCAATCCATTACTTTTGCAAAGTCCTGCAATCAATTGCGATTGACTATTATGTGTAAATGGAACAACGAATACATTAATTGACCAACTTCAAACTGTAAGTTCTTTTCGAAGTCATCTGGAGTAAAATGTGCAGAGCAAATCCGAAACGTATTTGGATTCTAATTGTCATTTGGAAAAACATAAAACCGTAGATACGGGTTTCCTTTGCCTATTGTTTGCATTACAATAAAATGCTGCACATCTCATTTGGGAAAAACAATCGTTTTATTTAAATCTTCACAAACTTCTATATAATAAATTTTTAATTTTTCGCACAGAAATTACAACCAATTTTCACATCCGTACATATAGAAGTGAGTATCTGCTTGTCTCGGCCTACGTCAACAAAAAATTGACATATAACATGGCGGATTTTCGTAATTTTTCTGGGGTAATATCAGCCGGTGGTATTTCCGACAATGAAATCATTTCGGTAGCTTCTTTGACCGCCAGGACCCCCGCTTGAAAAGCACTACCGAAATCAGTTAATCTGATAGAGCAGTGCTTGTTTAACAATTCGAAGAAGATGCCCGCGTATGTTTCCTTCGACCCATCCGTGTAGACGTGGATGGATGCCGAACTATAGATGGGTTCATTGGAGCTCCACTCCTCCCTTGTTGGGACATAACACCTGAAGGGCATTTCGAAATCGAGGGAGGGGAGGGAGCAGTCACGACTAGGCACGCACGAATCTGTGTGCTCTTTAGCAGATTTAAGTTTGAGTGTTTCAGGCAATCCGGCCACCAAAAACTGCCAAGGCCTCACAGTTGCTGTGTACTTCCACATTATTATTTTGGGGTTAGAGCCCCATTTTTTTTTTGCGAATAATTGTGTTGTACAGGCCGCTTTCCTCGCTCTTTCCTATATATTAAGTTTCCTGTCTAGGATTAGGCCAAGGTATTTCGCACTTTCCCTTAGAGCGAGGATTGTACCCTTAATTTTAATAATTGGGAGATCTAAAGGCATGGTCGGCCTTGGGGGGTGCGCCTTGAGGCAACGACTTTGGTCGTTAAGTCGTCAAATGTTGCATTTATGATTCTTCTCTTGAGCAAACTTATTATCACCGACGTGACGGGTTGCTCAAATTTATTCTTTTCGAGTGCATTTGTCGGTCATTTTGTCTCGGTCTATATATTGTTGAAGGCTCCCTCAATATCTAGGAATGCAGCGATATTGATACTTAGGGAATTCTCAACTGCACTAACAACGTGGTGTTGTGTAGTCTCTACGCCCTTGCCCTTCATATACGCATGCTGTGCGGAAGGGAACGAATCGCGCTTGAAATCATTACGGATGTACGCGTTGATGAGTTTTTTAAACGTCTTTAGGGCGAATGAGTGACAGTTTTTCCTGCTCTGTGGAAGAAAACTCCGTTAACCTTCCTACAGGTAGACGGTATATATCCGTGAGTTAGGCTGCATGGGAAGAGGTATTTTAGGATAGCAGTTACTATCTCCTTGGTCTTCTGCAGCATGATGGGAAGAATTCCATAAACTCCAGGGAATTTAAGTTTCCAGTTACGGTCGATATCTGAGAACATTTCAGTCGTCTTTAGTTGTACATGGAAGAGTGTATCTACTAGGAGACGTAGAGTCTCATCTGACGACTGCGTCCATTCGCCTTCTTTATTCTTAATAAAGCCAGGGACCATTGGAATTTTGGATACGATTTTCCGTAATCTGGCTTCACATGATCTCACTACATTGTGATCTCCACGACTCTAGCTTAGCCGTGGCGACGGTTTTTTCATAATCCTGGAGCTATCCTATGCAGTCTGGAGGCCTTGGCCACGTTGAAGAGGGGTCCAGATCTGTTCCTTATGATAAGGAGGTCATTGCATGGCGGTTATCTGTTGTACGAGGACAAGCTTTTCTCTATATATGATACTTGCAATACAGGATAGTTCTTTGGCAGCCTGCTGAAGGTCATCGACACTGTTTATTCTATTCCTGAATTTGCAAGGCTTACTTCTCTCGGTATTAACTAGGAAGGTTATCAATCTGTGGTCTGAAAAAGACGGTTTATCTAAAGCCTTGAATTTATTGACTAGTTCGCGTCTGTTTTATTAGTTAGTGATAGATCTAACAGTGCTTGCTTATTACTATTGACTAGTATAATTTCATTAACCACTGGAGATTTGAATGGTTGGAACGAGCTTATTGCCCTCCTGACGTCCTTTGGAGTCTCTCTCTCTCTCTCTCTCTCTCTATCTCTCTTACTCTCTCTCCCCCCCTCTCTCTCTCTCTCTCTCTCTCTCTCTCTCTTTCTCTCGCCACTCTCCGGTTCATAACCCCTGATCTTGGCAAATTGGTTATCGACCCATTAGTGTTTTGATGACTGCCCGGGAAGTGAGTTTCCAGTGGAAGTCTAGCTATCTGTTCCTCATTCTCAGTGTTTTGATGACTGCCCGAGAAGTGAGTTTCCAGTGGAAGTCTAGCTATCTGTTCCTCATTCTCAGTGTAGCTGTCATCATGTTTCTTTACAGACATCTGAATCTCTCCTGTTTCAACATCGTTTTATGAAGCCTATCTGCTGCAGGGGTATTTATTATTGTCTCGCAGAAACTTCTTAAGCTATCTCTCTAAGCTTACCTTATTTCAATATTATAGGAGGTGTATGCCCTTTTGTAGAGTTCCCAGTCTCCGGTTCGTTTAGCTGCATTAAACAGCTTGTGTATTTTGGCCCGCAGATTGGTTGATTTATTTTCTCTACCATGGTACTCTCTTGTGGTGGGATGACAGAAGGTACGTCTACCCACGACTATATAAATTGGTCCACCTCTTGTTATGCATAGTTGCATGAGTGTTCCCTGTGAACGTGTCTTCTCACTGTCGGGATTGACAAAGTACAAACGCAGTAGCATTAAGCCGGAAAAAGAGACTAAGATTTTGTTATTATAATATTATTGTTTGCTTTTTTTTAAGTGGATTCCTTTTTTTCATTATTATATTATTTATTTAGTTTTTGTTGAATGTACATGTAACGTGAATTTTGAATGAATTTCACAAATAAAAGAATATGTACGACGCAGGGACATAGTGTTATTATTTCCTTTAGTTACAATATCCTGTCAATAATATAACGATTTTAATATCGATTTGTCTTGAAAAATTAATTCAAACTAATCAAATACTTACTGATTCAAAACAAGCAGACGAACAATGCTAGTACTAATACCATCTAGATCGAACGAAGGAAAAACGAATGAAAATCCTGACATTTCATTCTAACCAAACAAAAGTATTGAGCTGTTCCGGTCATTCATATCGATCCGAACGAATCTTCAAAAGTATTGACTATATGATTGATTGGTTTCTATTTGTGTGATTGCAATCACCAATACCTTTGAGAGAACGCGTCTAAACGAAGGAATCAATCACGATTGACGTAGGTGTAAGAGGAATATGGAAGAAATATGTCAGAGATGTTCAAATTGAATGTGGTGGCGTTGTGGTGAGATTGGAAAACGTGCTGTATGTAGCTGATCTGCAGAGTAACTTAATTTCAGTGTTTGAAAAGTATGGAAGTACAAAAAACCAAAAAAGTGTCGATTGTTTACGATAAAAACAAAAATATGTGCTTGTATGCGAAATGCTGTGGCATAACATCTATGGACATTTGAATTTTCAAGAAAAATTAGATCGATGGTTCTCGTCGCAGTACGTTTATATGTTTTTTCTTTAAAGCAAAAGACGTAGTGTTTGATGTCTTCAAAAAATTTTAAACGATGCACAGTGAGGCAGAATGACACGGTTGTATGCCGACTCCGAAAATTGGCCGTTTGATAATCTTTTTCTGGGCAGTTATTACTCTTTGAGCATTGTCTGTGATCATGAAAATTGAAAATGTTTTTGTGTTGTCGTATTGGGAATCGACACCAGGCAGCGAAAATTGCGTAGAAGTCAACTCACATACCCACAACGCCACGGCCACTTAATCCTAACATACCTAACATAACAATATAGTATTAAAATTCCTGAAAAATATATTTCACTACTGCACTTTTTTTTTCAAATTCAAAATTAGAATCACACAAAGAGTAGTTACATCAATTTCGAATGAAGATAATAGGCCATCGAAACCATGAAAAAAATATGCAGCAAATCTTGGAAGAATATCGGATATAATAATAAAGAAGTATACTGATTTGTGTAAAATATGCCGAACCAAAAAATACGACTGATATAGCCTGAACTAAGCTTAAAAATCCAAATACCTCCATATCCATGAAATTCTTCACATGGATTCAATAGAAATTAAACGGGAAAATATTTAATTTCTGGAGATTACATTTCGTTTACCTGTAATTAGGCATCTTATTATTTTTGTGATTGATGAATGAAGTCTTTCGGCGGCTCCAATCTTCACTTTTTTGAGGTGAGTGAGATATGTGGTTTTGCCTAGTCGTTCCGGGTAGTTGCGGATTATTGGACTTATGAAGCTACTTTTGTTGTTCGTGAACTAAAGAACGTGTTGGGAACAGTAAAGAAATGAAATAATTCAAGTATTTTGTCCGGAACATGTAGGATTGACTTGTTTTGCACATAAAACACGTACAACTACCCACTTCATCCAGGTTCGTGGTTGCGCGTGTGGCTGACTTCCCCACCGTGGAAAAATCGAATAGTTGCCAAACTCACACTTTCAATTACTGATTGCAGGCAAAGCTGCAATTCCCCAAAACTAATCAGCCTTATTATGAATCTCACCGAAATAGCATTCCATTTCCGTTCGCCCGAAATACATGTTATTCGCCCAACCTACTAAAGGGTTATTAAAAATTTCGCCCGATCCAAATTAAACTTCGAATCAGCTATGAAATGCGGATTTTATCTGAGGAAGAAGTAACTAACCAAGTGAAACTGATTCGAAAACATTTAAAAATGTCCTTTGGAATCCTTTGGAGCTGCGTGAACCCTTGTAAAAAACCTATAACGCCATCTTCAAATGAACACCTTTTCTATAAATGAAAAGGAAAATGTAGCATGTATATTTTTTCTTGTAAGTGAAATGTGTTAATAACAAATAGCTGTATGTAACTTAATTTTTTAAAGTTTGTGACAATCAGCAAAGGATTCGTTTCGTAAATGCTACTCATCCAGGAGCCTGCTACTATTTCTTTCTGCTTGTTTGATATGTGATTCCGGTTGGTCACGGCACTGTGAACTTGTGTTGAGATGCCTCATAATTACCTTTTGGCTATTTGGATGCAACTTAATCTTTGTGTTTTTTTATTTTGTGTTTATCGTACATTCACGACGATTCAATACATGTTCGGAACTAATCTTCGTAATAAGGGAGCATTTAAATATAAGCATCTCTTTTCGCACCCTTCCCTAATTGCTTTCATAAGTGACAATAAGATAATTCCCTTTCCATTACTGAACTAGCTCCCATTCCTCAACACTGCAGTAAATCCCCAATTTAGGGTTTTTTCATATGAAATCATATTCAATGGGGGATTATTTCATCCTCCTTTTTGGGAATTGTATCGTCTACATATGCGATGGCACTGAAGCCATTGGTATTATGTACATAGAGAAAATCGTCTACTAGACTTGATCAAAGAAGTGAGGATAAGAGCATTCCTAAAACATGTTTGATCAACATACATTTTATAATGTCACTGCTGAATATTTGGTGTTAAACATAAGGATGTGAGTCTCTTTTTTTTTCGGGCTGGATGAAGGAGGTTTTCAATTGTAACCAAAAGCCCAAATTAACGTTGGTTCGTTATTTTCATATCAGATTTTTTCAACTAAACATTATGAATATTCTTATTAATTTATCTCATATATATATTGTTCACTTTATGCAATTTACTTCCACGTTTTGATTGTTGTCACTTTGGTTTCGTCCACTCAAATCCCAGCGAGAGAAATTGTAATTTTTACGACAGGATGTGGTTTCGAAACGAATTAGAAAATTAGGTAATAGCATAGTTCAACGACTGAAAAAGATACCTGATGCTTGTGCACGACACTGCTTAAAACGACACACAGAATACTCGTTCTGACGTGTTGTTTGTTATCGTTTAAGACATTGGAAATCAGTGTGAATATCTATGTGTTGTGTTCTTTTGTGGCATGTGAAATTATTTTGCAATGCTAATACAAGCCTGATTATCTTCAACAATTTTGATTGGCTTGTTGGATTCAACTTTAATACTCTTCATTAAAGATTTGATTAATAATGCTTTTCTACCAGCTTCTCTAACAGTTAGTTGAAGGAATAATTGGAACACAAATATTGGAATGAACAATGAACAAAGTCCTTTGAATATAGTCCTTATATAAAAATATTAATTGAAAATAATAAATAAATTAAATTAAATCCTATATAAAAAATATTGATGAAAAAAATCGACTAATCCACTGTCAATCTAATACTTTTTATGAATTCAATTGCCTAATGCAGCCTCACATTAGGTGACATTGAAACAGGCTTTGATCGATTGAGCTTTCATAGTGAAAGTAAAAGTGACTATAAAGAAATACAAAAATAACGAAAAAGTGCTAAGCTAATTAATACGGTGTAAACCTATCATAGATACGAATATGGACATACCAACAAAAAAAGACAACCGAGCAATGACCGATGAAGCATTTTTGGGTTCTTGCAACCTTGCGTGCCTTTTGTTGATACAATATACAAATGGCAATCTGGATTGTTTCCTTTTTATACAAGCTTCACTTATATCTTTATTTGGTTGTACATTCTTTATCGGGTGGCTACCTACAAACATATTACCTCGTTTCATTTCTAAAAACTTTTCTTTACTAATATGAGCTAACCTCTCATGCCAGAATAGTTATACTCACATATACCATTGATGATTTCATGACCATTCTCGCTGACCTTTACACCTCCTGTATTAAATTCAACGGTCATCCCTTTATCCCCCTCTTTTGACAGAAATTAAATTATGTGGGATATCTTTGCTATACAACACATCTGAAAAGGTTATGTTATCCTGAGATTAATTTTAATTTCTCATTATTCCTTTTGCCGTGGCATAAATGAATTCATTGGATTTTGTCTCTCTCTTTATTGGTGCGGTTAAGTTTATATAATCAATAAACAAATCCATATCGATTATATATGGTCTGATGCCGCAGAGTCCCAAATAATTATTCACCACTTTTGTTTTTCGTAACTGCGCGCTTTATCATAAATGCAAAACCACTGATTGACTCAGACTGAACCGTTGCCACTTCGGCTTGTTTTCCACTATCATTTTTTTTTAATAATTATTTTCAGATTTTTTTTTATGTTTCCCTTTTTGCCACAGAGGTAATAAGTGCATTTCGATTTGCGGTTGTTTTTAAACGATTTAAACTTATTGTATTTGTAACTGTTGGTTTAATCTTTTCTTTGTGTTTATAATTATTACTTAATTAAATTATAAATAATTTTGAACTTGTGCCCTTACTGGCACTTTTTAATTTAATTTCATGGTCTAATAAACGGTTCTTAACAAAGGCAGACTTAAGTAAAGGAAATCAATCCATGGATCGATTCCAAGTACTGTCTAGTTCAATTTTACTTTTGCTTTACACAGAAATTTCACAATGTTGCAGACATTAATTTTTTCTGCCAGTTACGACAATACATTTTCTACAATACACTTTCTGTACGCAAGTTTTTTCACATAATAATTGTATAACGCATTCCAACCATAGCTTCCATTAAAGAGACTTAGTGCTTTCTCCATAAAATTCACCAAAATATTTGAGACGGAAATCTTTTAGGATAGGGCAGACTTTGATGAAGTGAAATATGTCTCCTCTCTCACTGCGGTTGCATAGGTTGCAGAGAATTGGTAACTGGGGATTATGTATCACAAAGTATAAAGCAAGCAGCCCATCTCTGACTTTAAATACCATGCTTATTTTGTCAATAGAATACGATTTTTTTATTTTTATAATTAAGATCGTACCTCAGTTGCGATAAATATTGTCCATCATACTTTCGTAACAAAATTTGCTAACTGCAGATAATAGTGAATTGTGATCTTAGAGCTGGGCCATAATCCACCGTTGATATGTCAAGGTTAAGACCACATTCAGAAGCTAAGCATTTCCAAATTTTTGAAATGATGTGCCTAAGTAAGTGCTTGGGTATCCTGTCTTGATTCATCTCAGGTATTCCAGCTATGTATTCGAAGTGCAGCCGAAGAGTTTCTAAGAGAAGAGGTGGGACACCAGTTTCCAGACTCGAAAAATTATTGATTCTAAGTGATCAAACGGGTGAAAACACCACACTTGGCTACATATAAAAGAATCGACTTCTTTGTTGCATTATATATTTTATATTTTGAGGTATGAGAAATCTTTTTGTTTGAAATATTGCGATGCCGAAATTGTGCATTGAGGTGTTTTTTCATATTGAGGTTCGCATTTATCAGTATGCCTTGCCTAGGTATTTATATTCTCTTACTATTTAAATAGTTTCACCTTGGATATTCCACTTTGCATTCAGCGAGAATCTGCCATTCCCATTTCTGAAGATCATCATTTTCGACTTGCTCAGGTTTCTACTCAGATTCAATATTCTGTAATACTCTCTAACCTGTTGATCATTGATCAAATTTCTATTGTTCAGACTTTGAAGAACAGTGTCTCGCGTGGTATTGAGTCAAATGCAACACAAAAATCGACGAAAAAAGCGTACAATGTTGTACGGTCAATATCAAACCAATTTTGCTTGTGCTGCTTGTCTGAGTGGTAGTAATGTATGCTAATTTATGGTAATGTATGCTATTAATGTGGTAATGTTTAGTTACTTATTGGCTGCAGTCCGGCTTCTGAGTGCCTCGCTGGTATTGTTTTGCAAAAAGTGTTTGCAAGGTACATGTAGTTTGGAGGGGCATGTGATCTGAAAACTCTACCGACCCTACCTTGAAGTTAGTTAAAAGGTGGTTCCCTTCTCCGGCGATCAAACAGTAGTCTATTATCGAGCAGGCTGTTTTTCGAATAAAGGTGTATTACCCTTCGCAACATCCGTTTAAGATTCGGCAATCGAACGTATCCACTAGCATCGTGGGTCAGTTGCGTTCATTTTGAAAAATGTATTTGAAATTGTATCATAATTACTGCTCAAGTAATAGGTACTATATATACTATATATGTATAGGCGTTGATATTTAGATTTAGAAGTTTTTTTCCGAAATCCAAATAGTTCGCCGCTACTTCGTCTGAGTGTTGGAGTTTGTATCTTCCTGATAGACGGGAAAATATCAAACACTTTCAGTTAGCAGATGTGGCTTGACCCGTATAGAGGTGTGTGCCTCAGCTGGTTTTTGTACACGGTTGTTTCTAGTGTTTCTCACTTCAGCCGACTTGTTTGTTGGCGTTTCTCTTGACGTATTGTTTGTATTTTACTGAAATTCACTTTCATTCATTAAAATTTGAACATTGCAGTTCATTTCCTCTAAAATCGCTGGATTTGCGTATGCGCATGATTCTTCGTAGATCGCTATGTATTCTCAGGTTTGTGCCTCTCAGTTTACTAGAGTTACAAACAATTTTCCAAGCAGCCTCCTTTGACTTCAGTTTAACCACACTATAGCCGTACGCGTGTTTCTGCTTGAGATGTTGTATGCAGTTTCGACCTCGGGAGAGAAAGTGTTATGGTCTAGCCATCCAGCAGATAACGATATCGCTTTTTCTTTCGCATCTGAATTGGTTTCGGCTGGCGATTCCTAGTTTCTCTGCATTTTCATTTCTAAATCCGTTTCGAGCTTCTTGTTACGCTTTTCAAGTTGCGCTACCCTAAAGCAAACCCCTTCGTGTTTTTCATTAAAGCCTGATAGTTCTGCACAAAGTTTGCTGAAAATCTGCTTTGGTGACAAACTCCTTCACAAGATCTCGGTACACATGTACATATATATATTCATAAAAACAGAGTACGCTATACCGAGTACATCGAGTATTTTGATTGTTTATGAATCTGACTTTTTTTTCTCAACCAGTTCAAATCACATTGGATGAAAGTAATAAGGCGAGATAGAGAGACTTTGAATGGGGGTGAATGGAGGCACTATAGTGAGTATACGTATATAGAATTATATTCTCCTTTGTGTAAGGCGACTGTATTCCGGGTTCGAAACCCAGTAAAAGCAAAGTCAATATGCTTTTATCGGGTTTTCAAATCTCGTCCAGTCACAATTTGCCATTGGTATCAAATTAACTGCACTATCACTGGAATGTGGTCGATCAGTGGTAGTAGTCTGACCGTCGGTTGCTGGTTGGCAGTACAATGGACGTAGTCGTTATGTCTGAGTGCTCCTGTATAGTGTTCTCACAATAAAGGCTACAATCAAACAATCAATTTCATAGACCTTGCGCTCTTCCTTCGACGCATCATTGCATTGTAAGCGTCTATTTTGTCGTCAAACTATGATTTCTTCCTTAAGTTTGTTGTGTAATCTAGCACACATGTGGCAATATTATTGAAGTCAAAACATTCAATGGATATATTATGGTATGGTATTGAAATACATTGAAAAAATAAATACAAAAGTATTTTTTTTTTTAAATAAATACAAAAGTAATTTCTTCAAATTGCAAATTTGACACAACAAAACGTTTTGTCCTTCTGTCACGGTCAATATGGGTTGTGAAAAGTTGAAACTGAGTTTATGCATTCAATTTAAGTGTTGTTCAGCAAACGACGAAGTTGTGTCGATTTTGACTAAGAAAGTAATGGATACATCCTTACAACCAAAAAAAGGATGCATAATAAAATACGTAATAATTTATTACGGACAAAGGGAATTATCCCGATATTTCTGGTCATGTGATAAGTCGTCGTGTATTTTATGTAACCACAACAGAGACTCTGCCGAGAAAATGTTCCATTTCCATTTAATTAAAAAAATATTCTATGGGCATACATACATACATACATGTATTTAAACTGAATATCTATTTAGAAACAATGTGTAGGAAATTTAAATCACACACACTCTCCAAACTGATACATTCGAATCTTCCAGTATACAGTATTATTAATTATGAGTAGTGTATTAGTTTAGTTTTTTTGAGTACACGAAAAATAACATGAAAACAAATGTGTGGAGGGAAAGCTATTTATAGGCCAGTCGATTTTCCTATACGTTGTGTATTTGTTTACTTATTAAAAAAGTTGTTTGTTTGTGAGTAATTTGTTACGTTGCCTGTGACAATACACCCTGTAAAATGAGTCTTGAAAAGTATCTCTAAGGTGAGAAGTTATTTGTCAGATTTCCATCTTGGCCCTTAAGTAGACCAAGTGAGTCATGGTTACCTTACGATTTCCTCTTTTCGATTTGAGTTATTTTTTGGTGTTAGCGAACTTGCCTTTTGGTTTGCCATTTTGTTACTAATTGGATTTCCTTAAGACTTTTGTGGATTCGTAAAATCTAACTCGTGCGCTCGTGAAGGTACCCAAAAAAAAGAGACATTTTATTTCCTTTTAAATTTTACAACTTAATTCAATAAAATATTTTAAGGCCGTATTACATTTTAGTTCATAGTACGAGAGACCAGATGGCCCTAACAATTGAAATGTAACCATTGACATTATTGAATTCGTTAAGGATTGCATAGAGTTGTCAAGTTCCTCAGGAGTGTTTGTATCTACGTATATTATCGGGTTTATAGTTAGGTGGCATTTGTATTATTCCCAAATGGTGTTTTTTTTTTTAGCTCACTGATATTACTTCTCTGGGGCCAACAATATGTTTGTGAGAGGGAGGATTCTTTAGAAACTTGCCATGCTTTAATAAAATGAGATACTTTGTTAGTAACAGTCTAGAACTTCCTTGCCAATGGATTTTTGATAATTTGGTTTATTTGCAACGTCTAAATTAGTCACAACTAGAAATTATACATAGAGACTCACCTCTTTTATTGTTGTTACTGCTTCCCCTTAACGTGTTATGAGCGTTAGCGTCGCATCCTATTATACGGTGTACCCTTTTAACTGCAGAATTCTGCTAAATTCTTTAGCTTGGCTGAGGTAACTATTACATCTGCCGCTACAAAGGAAAATGTAAATATTTGTAATCTTTGAATGTATTTTTACAATTTTTTATTTTACGAGTGGGGTTCAACTGGTCGTGGAAAACAAGGACATCAATAATTCCAGAGCATTAGAAATATCTTCTTTTGAGAGTTTCCAAAACCTTGAACCTTCTTCTGAGAGTTTCCAAAAACCTGAAGAATGTTCATCATTTTCATACCACAATTTCACTGAACTCAATTATTTTATTCGTTTAATTAAATTTGAAATCGAACTACAGAACACAAATGAAATGTTCAAATATCGATTGTCAAATATCTCGACAATTAGTTCACAATTTTCATAAATCTTATCAACTGAGTTACACAATACCGAAACTTTTTTTGATTTGCAAAATTATCAATCATCAATTGGCTGATAATTAACACTCGCAATAGGAGCGATTGTCGAGTATTATGATAGCTTGCCGATTTTTCATAAATTAGCTTACTGTTTTAGATGTTAAGTCCTGAAATTTTGGAAGTAGACGACTAGTGTAAATGGTTGGCGAATGGATTATTGTAGCCCAATTATTCTATTGTAGCCCACAGTTCAGCTTCTTCCCAAGGCTTCAGCAGCAGTGCTGGGATTTTCGACCACTCCACTGTACTCTCTGTCAAGCAGTTCAGAATTAAAAAAAGTTGCTTTGAGTTGTTTAATATGAATAATATGAAATGCATTTCAATGTGAAGCTATCAGTGCAAAAGTGGCGTATTCTATATTTATTTTTATTAAATTTTAATATTTTTTATCTTTTAATCAAACTATGTTTCTATGATTCGAAATCTCGAGCCACCCACCACATGCATCAAATACACCAGACTTTTTTGCGCGCCTGCCTGACAGACACTTCTTTAACTATATAACTTCGTTTAAACACTGCGGTAATAAATTGTAACAATTGAAATGAGAAACTGACAAGTTGTTTAAGTCAATCTATTTTATTTCGCAGTGGATATTTATTATGGATATATTGTGGTGCGCACAATGGATATAACGTTTGCATGAAGATTGGATGCGAATTCTTCGAAACTGTTATAATAGTTAATTATGATCGATAGAAATAATTTTTACTATTTATGCGATTCACTTCACTAAGTAGTTTTAAACCAGTGAAAATCAAAATACCAGGCAAAATCGTTTAGAACAACGAATGTAAATTTAGAAGATTCCAGGAACGATCATCCACACGGATTGCTGGAAGGCGTACGATTGCTTGGGTGCTCATGGGGTTTCCGGGGTTGACATTAAAAAAAAGTCTAGTGACAGCGCGTTGCGCTTTCTAAAACCTTTTTTGACATTGAAGGTCGTGGTTAGTTCGTTACCGATCTTGATGGAGCAGCAAGAATTCTCCAGTGTCATTCTGCACAACCTGACGATCGGAGCCAACACAGATACTTGGGGGACACAACCGTGTAAATGTTTCACAGAACTAAGACCTAAGATTCTTAGGTTTTACTATTTGCTGACCATTCTTAAAATATGAAGTAAACCAATCGTTTATGAGGCCTGTAAAACCTGCATTGAAAAGTTAACCTAAAACTAAGGTATGGCTTACCATACCAAAAGCTTTGGTAATTCTATGTACAAAGGAATTTGGAAGTTATTACATTTTATAATTATATTTTATAAAATTCTGCTAGAGATGTTATCAAGTGCAGTTGAGTTTGAAACTTGGTCAGAAAAGTTCCCAGCGGTTGATCGCGATTGTAGTTTTTCCGACGCCAACTTCGTTGCATAACCGACATACATGTTCTTTCCTTGGATAAAAAAGCAAATGATCCGAGTCGATGTTGGCTCCTCGGAGTATTCGGACATCGAGATTAGTGGAGGTGTATCTAACATCAATCGCAATGTGATCAATCTGGTCGACGGTTGATTGATCAGGGACCGTCAAGTCCCTTTGTGAGTGTTGAGGTGAGAGAACTGCGTACTGACTACAGAGAGGTTTCGGGCCGTCATGAAGTCCAATAGCCTGAGTCCGTTCCCGAACGTGTTATCCGGCCAACTGAACAGGCTAGCAAAAATGTCTTACTTGCACAGTTTTGCGTTGAAATCTCCTAGAACGATCTTGGTGCCGTAACTGCGGCATTCTTCGTTTGTACATTTTAGATAATAAAAAGTCATCCTTGCTATTGTCATCTTTATCCTTCGCTTGACATCGCAAATGCAGAACCGAAAATCGTTGACCTTATTTTGTTGTACATGGTCGTAGCAGTAGGGTCATCCGTATCGGAAGCTTCTTGTCGCTTCTGAGTTGTGCAGCGGTCGACCTTTAAGCGGTTGCTGTTGAGGGTACCCAGAGGGCATCACGAGAAGTCTGTATGTTAAATTGACCTTTTGTATTTAACTTTAATAAACCAACAAATTGAAAGTATATTAAAAATAAATAGGGCTCAGTTTTAAAAAACTGCCTGAATAATACAAAAAAAAAAACTCTAAAACGTCAGCTAAAAAACGTATGTCGACGTATGTTAACGTTATAATGTTAAGGGCATGAATTGCGGAAGTACACATATCGAAAAAAGTCAATTATGCCGTTTGTATTTTGCAACACAAGGGAATAGTTTCCGCTTTTTCTTTTATTTCCATATAATTTGAGGTTTGACAACATTGCTTTTCAAAGAATATAACCTTAAATAAAACAACAAGAAGCAGTATTTATAGACGTCCGATGCTTCTCTCTGCAAACACTTCGGCGTAACAACAAAATGTACCTAAAGGAACAGCCAGCTATGGAGATCGAACATTTGTTACTGATCCATTAGATCCATTAGACCATCAGTTAAGGGTTAAAATATGACACGACGTACATATATTGTAGACGCTTACAAACCATAATATGAATCATCGATTGCTAGCTGTTATCAATTAAAATAGAAAACAAACGAAATATTAATTTCGTTTCCCTTTATATAAACAGCACTTTTAGTTTATGACAAATACTTTTGTTAAAAAATGGGAGTTGTTTAATTATTTTTTTTTTTTTAATTAAAAAAGGATTCGATTTAAGTCTAAGCATAGCTTAATTAAAATTGGCTGGGCTGCTCGGATTTTATTACAGCTTCAAGCCAACAGCACCCATATGTTGAATACACTTTGTATAATGATTGACGAATGGTGTCGAATGTGTTCGTTAGTCAAAATATTATTTGCACCTTTTTAAAGTACATATTAATTAAAAAAATTGAAAAAAATATACACAATACCGTTCCATATTCTTTGTTTCAACCACATTCGCAAAAAAAAAAAACTTAGAATAACAATATTGTGAAACAATAATAGACGGAAAGAAATCAGATATAAAAGTATTCGTTATAGATTTGCAAGTTTGTGCGAACTTTTGCAATTTCAAGATGCGATTTTAATAATCGTTCATTCATATTTTGAAAATACGTGATATCGGTTTTCGTTATACACGTCCGTACGACTTTTTTTTTGCTTTGTATTCATGGGTGTGGTAAACATTTCGATTTGATCATTCCTCTCTAAGTGAATTTGACTTTCTTGTGGCTCTCGCTTTCTAAATGCTACATGTTGTGTTAAACAGAAGTATATGTATTTTCTATTTTTGTTCAAACAACTGTTTCCAGCTGTACCAGCTGATTGGTATGTTATTCCTAAACTGCGTGTTTTTGAGTTGTGTGCGTAGTTGGTTTTACTTACATGTGTAGATAACAGAAAACTGTTGAACGAAAGCCAAATAATGCAAAATGCATAAATTAAAGACGTTATCATCATCAATAAGAATAAAACGGTTTTAATAACAAGTCGACTGACTCAACAAATACTCTGTTCGTAAACCTACATACATCTATATTTTAATATTTATTGGATAATTGCCAATAGTATTCAATTTTTTTATTCTAATTAAATTTAGTAAATATATATGTAATACACGAAAATGTATGTGTGTCATGTTCGTACATAAATGCAATATCTTGAAACATTTTTGACCTTGCTGATTGCAGATTTATGATATTGTTTACAATCGAAATAAAAAAATCATGTGATGAATGGAAGAGTTAAATGTAATTTTTAAGCACGTGCTGTGGGGCATACAAATACGTACATACATGTTCATGAGTGTAAGATCTTGGAGATAAACAGATTTACCTCCCTATACCTATATATGTATATACCTGTATATATTTTGCTTCGTATCGTCGTTTTAGTTTTTCTTATGGATGTGTGTGAAATAATTGTGTTTAGTTTTAAGAGTGTTGCCACTTTTTTTTTTTTATAAATGTGTACCATGTATGGCCGAGTTCATAAGACGTCTCACTGCGGCAGATCTGCGTTCATAAATGCAGAGACTATGCATTACAGTAGCCGGCAACTGCGTTAAAAAGTCTAAGCAATGTGACAGTCAAACTGCGATTAAATTGGCGTGAATTTTGTTTTGTTGCAGGATTTCAGACAAACGGAACAGGAATAGACAAACGGAGTGGACATTTTCATGCAAAAACGGTTTCGAAGAACATCATACGGAAATTCTCTTATTATTTTAAACACATTGCAATGCAAACGCCTACCAAACACTTTCTGTATTGCGTATTTATGTTGAAAGTTTCAGAAGCTTTTTTCTGGAAAGTTATTACTCTTTGAGCATTGTCAGTAACTGGAAAGAGGTAGAACCATGTAAATTATTTTGGGTCGTACCGGCCGGAAATCGAACCCAGTCAGCGAACTTCAGTTGCGTAAGAGTCAACGCACATACCTTCAACGCCACGGCCGCCACAACTTGAAAAAAGTAAATAAAACAGAAGTATTAGTACTTACTAGGTTTTATGTATACGATATATACTAGTGAAATTCATCCAAAACAAGTATGCAATTTGTCCCATAGTAAATGTTTGTTCTCCAGCTCTGAAAATTCAGTATCAACTTAAAAATCGTCTAGTAAAATCATTTACTAATTTTTATACATACCGTATTGAGAAAATATTTGTAATGATTATGAACTCAACCTACGTTATTTTTGAAAGTAAATATATTTCCAATACGTCGATGGTTTTTAACGATAACGAGAAACAAGTCGTTTTTTGCTTATAACAAACTATTATATCAAGAAAAATATAGGAGAATTGTCTTAATGGAATTGACAATACAGTCGAAAGCTTTAAATGTTAACAAAAGTTAGTTTGAATTTAAAGTTAATGATTTGGAGTCATTATTTCTGATACCAACTTTAGTTTATTATTTGGCATCACTGTTTTCAATGACACTGCTGGTTCTCTTTTTCTATTTCTGTTCTCTTACTGTTTTGTGCGGTTGTTTGTATTTCCTGACTCTTTAGTGGCGGTATTGCACATCACAGCACGCAAATGTTGTGTTCAAAAAATTCTAACACAATCGCAAAACGTTAAATAGCCTCAGTTGGTAGATTGAGCTGGAAAGTAATGAGTGAGAACGAGAAGCAAGAAAATGATTCTGTTCTCAGTATTTGCACGACTCTTACTATGTATGGACGAAAATAAAATTTGGCGAAAATAGTCGTGGTTTCGCATTTTAACGCTCGGTTTTTTTATCTTTCTTCATTTATATTTTTCCCATTTGGCTGGTGATTCATCCTATGCAATGAATTAAGGTTAAACAAATGTATTATAAACGATTTTTTTTTTGTAACTAGTTTCGATTTTGCGTGATTTGTAATTTATGACTGTTAGTGGGGTTTCTCGTTAATATATTCTGATATTATAATAATCTTTCGGTACAGGAAGAATGAAAAATTAAAAAACAAAACAAAAATCCGGGTCAATGCATAGTTAAGTTGAGAAGAATACGAGTGAATTCAATCTTGAATGAGTGATAAAGTTGAAAGAAATGAAGTTGTTTGTACAAAATTACGTACATATGTTGTATGCCCGTTTAAGCGGTAGCGGTGGAACCGTAAAAATTATATTTATCCACACATAAAGGATATTTTTAAAGCAACAAGTTTTATATATATTTTGTTTTAATCCGCGCAAGTTTAAATAAATAGTTCGAATTTATACAGTTCGCAACTATACAACGAATTTGGGTATTAATACATATGCCAGGGTAAAATTTTAATAATCATACTTACATATATTCTTAAATGATTAGAATGAGTTTTTTTTATCTACAGAATAACCGGGAATGTATGTAATTTTAACCATTTGAAGTAGTATAACGAATGTTAAAAGTAATCCCTATCTATAGTCATAGAGCATAGAATGTATTTAACTTCAACGTTAAATTGCTTTTGATCTTTAAATTCGATGGAACGCAGAAAGGTTCTTCGGTTTCAATAACATGTGCAGTAAACGATATGTGCACGTTTATACACTTAGACACATAGTGAGCGATAAATCTCATTCACTGATCGTTACAGCCAAGTTAAATCTGTTACTGGTTCCAGGATGGATTCCAAATCGAATCCTTATCTCTAGATAGAAATTGGTATCGATTGAATCTTCATACTGTAATTGAGTCTTCATCACAATAAAACAATATTAATAATTCATTGTTTTATTATTCGTTCTCGGAAAATAACGTTAAAATATTGTGGTCATTAAAAGAAACCTTATTGACAAATTTAAATGCAATGAACACATTTTTGTCCAAGATAGCACGTTTGAATACAGAACTTAATCTTTCAATATTAGAAACCGATTTTACTTCCTTCCTGTATATATTTCCGTCAATTCATTAATGAAACTTATATTCAACTTATATACTCATATTTTTATTAAGCAAATTTTGCCATGCATCGTGCAATACATTTAAACGTCATAGTTTCTAGTTCAATTAGTTCAATTAGTCATTATTTAAAACAAATTATAATAAAATCATGTATACATATATATTATTATGCACATTATCTGATTAATGTGAAATCTTAATCGGTAGTATTTTTTCTTTCACATCCTCCATGCAATTACTTTAAAAGAGTTTTTCATTCACTTAATTGATACAATTTATAGATTTGTTTTTCTTGGCGCAATGTGGAAATTATACAACTTGCGGTATCCATTTTTGTTTCTGTTTTCCCAAATAGACACACATTTAGTTTAACATTTGTTTATTTATTTTGTCGAAAATGCAGGACGTTCAAATGGTTTTACAAAATTTATATGAACAAATGAAAACCAGATATTGCGTTGTGCTCAACCAAAAAACAGTATATTTCTTGTTAGAAATAATCCCCTATAAATTACCTATTAATCTTTATTAAAAGATGGAAAAAGCTTTCTGTGCGAAACATTTAACAATTGGTTTTAAAAGCAGGAAAATAAAGAAGTTATGGTTATGATAAATTAATCAAAGTAAAACAAATGTAGCCTGGAAGAATTTCTTTTAAATATAGCTAGAGTGACCTATTTTATTTTAGATACATCTAGATAAAAACACATTCATTGTTTCTTCTTTTTTTGTAACTTTAGTTAAGATGTCCCGTAAACATCAAGAAAACGAATTTCGAAATTGTGAAACAAGTCTAAAACTTATTCTTGCATATGAGAATATGTAAATTTTGTATACGCCATTAATTGGGAGTATGTAGGTTAATCAGTGCTCGGCAGCCGTAAGCAAATATTGTTATATATATTTTATTTAATAAGAAATACAAAACAACAAGAGAAACATACAATAAGTTGTTTCCTTCACCTTGGAAGATCGCCTCCTATATTGTCTAACAACAATTGTATAACTGTCAATTACATATAATATTTCTATAAACTATATATATGCTATATAAACAAATATCCATATAAATATGTATTAATTTTAATATGAAATGCCATATTGTGGTGTTTTAAGTTGAGATTCTGACGATTGAGATTTATAAGGCTGAAAAATATCCACGTGCATTGTTTATTACTTACACATACAGATAATCCACCTATAAAGCCAAAATACCAAAAATAACCTCCCTAATAGTTATGGATGGCCACATACATACATACAAAATTCAGGGTGTAATTTATTTTGGGAAACGTTCCCTGACTGAAATGTTTTGTATGGTCTTTAGTTGCGATTATCTAATTTCTAAGTTGATAACAGTAAATGCTAAGCTTTATCTGAACTTAACATTTTCGTTTAAACTGAATGTCTAACCACTAAGCGCGATGTGTACATCTATGACTGTTAACCGTATCGTGAAGGTTAATAATTTAAACAACCCGACCAAACATGGTATCAAAGTATAGCTCCAGCAAAAAAAAAAAAATATTTTTTCCTAAAGTTCTTTAAGAGTTTGAAACAAAACAATTTTATATAAAGTAAATAAGGCTACATTAAGAAACAAAATTAAAAAAAATATTAAAAAAACTTAAAGTAAAAAAATTCAAAACGACAAACACCAACAGAACATAATAGGGATGGAATCTGGCAGTATCAATGGAGGTGGTGCTGAATCTGTTATTGCTCAAACAGTTCGTCGCAATCCAAGTATAAAACGTTTGCTCAAACTTTCATGGGGGGCAGGTAAGAAAATAAATATGATGGTATTCTATAAAACGTAGACATATATTTGTGTATACATAAATATCGGTGTTAACTCAAATTTGTTACACATTTTTGTCGGCGATCAAACGACTCCCAAGGTCGGAAAATTGGATTAATATCCAACATAACAGTATATTCATTAAAATAATTCATGCATTACATTCCACCAATTAAAATAAAAATATTCAAGTGTTCCTTCTCTACTTAGCTAATTTAAATAAAACATTTTCCAAACACGTACAAATGTATTTATACATTTACACAATACACGTTCTATTTGACTTCATTTCCAAACATATTTTATTAGGCACTACAATGCAGTGCTCTTCAAATTGTATTCCACCGTTTTGTAGAAATAATAATTTTAACATATATTTTTGGTTTTTGCATTTTGTCATCGATAAGCTTAGTATATATTTTTGCATCATGTCTGGAATATCTGGAATATATATAACTCATCTTCCAATGATTTCAATTGTTATTTTGTTTATTCCCATTCGATTTCTAACTTAGTTTACAGCAAATTGCTACTCTATTTACGGTCCTGTTATACAGACACTACTTGAAAATATTTAGAATTTAAAATTATGTCTAAACAAAAACATTTTGTCTGTACTTACGTCACAATATCTACTCAGGAACATTGTTATTTTTTTTTCTCCATATGGAAATAAATTTTGAAAATGCTGTGCGGAAAAAATCTTTGGGCTTAGTATTGGATAATTTTCAGTTGTCAATTTCCCTAATGCATAAAAAACATACACACACATCAGAGATCGGCAGCGATACACCGCATCTATTCTTTCAATACATGTACATTGGTTTTTTCTACCACTCTAACTCATTGATCCTTCATTCATGTAGTCATACCAATCGAAGCACAATGCGATGTTTGATCATCTTTTCTCAGATCATAGCGATGTGTGAGAAAAAGCGTTGCGAGAATTGTCAGTTGAAAACGCGTTTCGAATAAAAAAAATAATTTTATTATTGTCTCTTGGAGTGCATAACAAGAGCTAATTACAATAATTTGTTTCACCTAACATTTGAAAGGTACCTGTCTGAGTTGATCTTCCAGTAGTTTATCAACAGGCGCCATTTTTGTTTACTGCTTGCGTCTTTTTCCTTGGAGACTATATGGAGAGCTCCATGGTAACTAGGGCGGATTATACTCTGTTCTAGCATGTTTTTGATCGGCCTTCGTACTTCTTCTTTATGGAAGTACGGGTAACAATAAGTTTTGGTGTATATTGGGATATCGTCATGGGTTACGGTCTTATTTGCTAGAAAATAATTGCATTCATATGCCTTGAATGTATTCAATTTTTTGTAAATTTTTTGTATATACTTATTAAAATTCACACAAATCAATGAAATGAATGGAAACGTCTACAGGATGTGGTAGCTTAATAAATTCTAATTTTAGTATAATATTTTATAACATTGACTCAGCATACCATGAACTAACGAGAAATGTTTTCATTATTAGAACTGTGAAGTCAGGGCTGGATAGTGTTGAGTTTCTTCAAATGAAGACTTTTTTTTGCGGAAAACTACTGTATTTATTACAATTGAACAATAATCCTTCGTTAATGTTATTATATTCCATCGGAATTGTGTTTTTATATATTTTACTTTTTAGTTGGAACTCTTGCTTTAAAGTTTATTTCTTTTTTCACACGTACGTATTGACGAAACTGGAGAACTATTTTTTAAATCATAACCAGGCCTAGCCGACTGCGCCAATTATGAGTTTGAAAACGTGGTTCGAATGAAAAAATTAAATTGTATTATTGTTTCTTCGAGTACAGAACAAGAACTGAACTTAAAGTGTAATTACAACAATTTGTTTCACCTAAAATTTCCAAAGGTGATCGGTCGCCGGAAGTTCAGCAGACGCCGATAAGACAATTTTGTGTCCATCACCCATGCAATTACATACCGAATTACTTTCTGGCGGAAAAGTACCAAATTGTTGACGTTGCACTATTCCGTTGCTGTTCATGTCTGCTTTGGTGGTGTTCGATTGCTGATGTTGCACCTTGCTGCTGTCGATTGATAACAGTCTGACCGTTAATACTCAGAAGACTGAATCGAAGGATGATTCCTTCGATGGATGATAACTTGCATACGCACGCGTTTTAGATCCGTCAAATTGGACGCCGAGAATTAAGATAAAAAAAATTCATTAAAAAAAAACGGAGTTGTTTTGCCCGTCGCAAAGATCAAAACATAAACAATATTTAGCTGCGAGGGCAAGACACCTCCGTTAAAACCTATTCTCTGTATTATCAGAATGATGGTGGTATGAGAACGAAATTAAAAGAAATGTTAATTTCTCTCTCTCTGACCATCTATATGACATTGTTGTTTTAACAGAAACATGGTTATACCCGCACTTCTGTCCTGCAGACATTTTTGATCAGTCTTATGTGGTTTACCAGAATGATCGCTACAGTGAGGAGAGTGGTGGGGGAGTTTTAATAGCTGTCTCATCTCGTCTACTCAGCCGGCTAATTATGTTGGTGCATCAAACAATTGTTGTTGGGCACTTCTTTGTGCCTATTGATTTTGTTGATGACGTCGGTTATCAGACGTTCATTTTCGTCTCCTACTTTCCAGCAACAAGTGTTGCCAATGCGTATCAAAAAAACATTTATAACATTAGTAGTGTCGTTACTCTTCTTAAAGCCGCGTTTTGGGAGACTTTAATATTGGTGATGTTACATGGGTTAACCTGGGAATGTTATTTATGAATAGGATCGTGTGTTAATAGATGGTCTTTTTTTTATCTTTAAACTTATTTCAAATAAACAATATTCGAAATAGTTAAGATCGAATTTTAGATTTAGTGTTTTTAAATAGTGAAGTCAAATTTAAAATATCAGAAGTCTTAAATGAGATTGATTCTAATAAAATTCATCACAAAGCCTTACTTTTAGATTTTGAGTTGTTTTGTTGCGGAAATTGTAGTTGTAGCAATACCGGTTTAACTTATAAATTCGCTTTAGTATTTAGTAGTAATTCTCGTTTAGAGTCATTTGTTTCTAAAACGCGTCATAGCAATCGATTTAGAATTCCATGGCCAAACAAAATCTTAGTAAATCTAAGAAATGTTAAAAGGAAAGCATATTCAAGCTAGTTTAAATCCTGAACAGATTTTTATATAAACAATACGTCTTGTCTGTGGAATCTTCAGTAAGGAGCAATATGACATCATCATGCAATTACCTTAATTCAAAAAGAAATTCCTTGGGCATGCCCGAGGTAATGGAATTTGGTAACGTTACTTCAACAAACTTGGATGGAACCTGTGACCTATGTGCCATCTTTTTTCAGTCGGTCTATAATGGTTCTCCGGTCCAGACAACGATGGACCATTACTCTAATATATCCGAGGTTCTGGATATAAGTGTGTTGGAGTTTACGGATCAGGGTGTAATAAATGCTTTAACAAATCTATGCACTAATGGAATGGTGCAAGAACAATGGACTAGAGCTAAATATTCAAGAATGTATTTAATTATTCAATATTTTTACGGCACATCGAATTACATCCCCGAAAGTCGTCCAGAAGAGATTAAAGATCTGTTTTTAATTTTTGATACTAAATTAAATTTTTTATTACATTATGATTATACAATTCCGAAGACCAACGCTATGTTAGGTTTACTGAAAAGAAATAATAAAGATTTTTGGGATATAACTAGTCTTACGTTCATCTATTGGCCGTTAGTCAGACCGTATTTAGAATACTTTTCCATCATTTAGGATTCCCCATATGATACAAAAGAACTCAGATCCGAATAAGTACAAACAAATTTCACGAGATATGCTGTCCGTAAATTATATTCCTTCGAAGAACTCCGATAGATGTAAAATAATAGACTTGCAAACCTTAAGTTTCAGGCGTAAGGCAGCGTAAGCCATGTTCACCCGCGACATTATTAATTGCCGTGTAAATTCACCGGATTTACTTTTTCTTATGAAGATCTCTTCGGGTGAGAAATTTACTATACGATAAGAGGCATAGAACTATGGTTGTAATGATCCCATTACAAGGTGTAAGCTAATTATTAAAACACGACCTCTTCTTTTGTAGGCTGAACAACTAGTGATCCCTCGTTTATTGAAATATATTTCTACCTTACATCTAATATACAATTACCTTAAATGTAATTTAAACCTATGTGCTGCCCAACATGTGTTGACTGCGTTCTGCTGACGCTATGTCTGTGCGCTACTGTGAGAAAATTTAGTTCCTACATTATTTAATTAAAATAAATCTGCTGTGTAGAACATAGAGTTTTGTGTGCTCTATGATGGAAAAAAAAAATAAATAACTCTTGCTACTTATTTCCTAACTTCGAGAGATTCTAAGATGATCAGTTTTAACCTAGATTGGTAGGATGGTAATTTGATAGGATCTACACAAGGAAGTCCTCTAAGATTGAACCTATGAAATTTGGTAAAACATACTCAATTCTTGAGATGTGGCGATTGTAGTACGGATACCTTAATGATATATGGGTCAGAAAACTCATAAGCATAGCGCCTTAGTATTATAGTAGAGTGATATTATCATAGGATAGGGATTATTAAGAGATAACTTATTATCAAGGAGTACACCTAACGCATTGTTATAGAAACACGAGGAACGGCATTACCGCGAGTAGGAATGCAAAATAGGATATTTACGTCGAGAAATGTTGATAACTGAGCATTTACTAACAGTCAGAGTGGTCGTTTGTGGCTTCCTTCAGGAACGCCTGATGTCACAGAAATTTGTTTGGATGTTTGATCGCGGAATCTAACATATTGGTATCGATCATGTAAAAATTAAGAGAGCCAGCATAGAAAAGATGTTGGAAAACCATGCCTTTCCACCTTTTAGAATAAGCTATACTTCACAGATTGACTATATTCAATGACAGCCCAAGAAAAAGGATAATGCAAACGTTTCGTTTTCTTTCTGGATGTGTTTGGAATTTTCCTCTATCGACTAGGCACTCAAATTACTGGTTATTTTAACACTAAACGTAAACATATTAATGAAATTTTATTCCTATCAATACAACATTTGGGTTAAAACTTACATATTTATCCTACGTCGTTTGGCGTCACCCACAAAAATGCAAGCGACAAAACCTCTCATTTTATCTCACTTTCTCCTGAAACGTTAATAAGGGAATGCACACTATAGTCGTGCGAGTGAAAAATGTCACTTAAAAGAGAGATTCCAAATTTGTCAAAGTGACAAATATTTGTGGGTGACACGACTAAGAGAATAAGGGGGACTATTATCATTTCTTATGGCATGTATCTTTTTTCTACTCCTTTCCTATTTCGTTTTGAACTTGTTGGAGTACTATGCTCCATTTCTTCTCCTTTTCCTTTTGACATTGACTTTGTTTTTTCAAACATTCATTTTTTTGTTTAGTATTAAATTCATTGTTTATATTGGGTTTTAAATTACTTGAACATACATCTGCTGGATATATTTTGTCATTTAGATTAGATTATCTTAATTAACTATGGTGAGTAAACTTCATAATTATTAATTCTTATGAGGTAAGTAAGATAGTTAAAACAAAAAAAGCTTCCATTCAACGCTGTGCAGTTATTCTTTCAATGTATGATTACCAAATATTTTATAAACGTAGTTCGCTCATGTCAGATGGTTTCTCGCGTCTTCTAATAAAGGGAAAATACTAATGTTTGGCCTGTGGGTACATAATCTTTTAATGTGAAGGAGACTTTTTCAGCCTTCACTCATAAAAAAGCAAATGACTCATGATGCAGATCTTTCATGGGCTTACACACTAAATGAGTGGTTGGCCTTGGAAATTCTCCAATACCTTTTTCGTTATATTAAAATAACAAACATCCTTTCCACTGATAATGGTTGTGTTGGCCGAGGTTATCCATTACAGCTTGGATTATTGATGGTGAACATGAAACACCAAAATATCAACCAAAATGTCAACAACTCGTGACAAGAGGATTCAATTGCGAATTGCTGATATGCACCGATAAGGTCTATCACACAAAGCACTCAACGATTTACCAATGGATTGTGTGCTGTTTAACTAAACTTATTTATAGTTTCTTTACAATCCATGCAGATACCTATGTTAACATCATCCATCAGCATCGCACAATGGGACACAAGTGTAACCCCATTAATACACAAGTGCATTCCAAAGAAATTCGATACTTAATTAATGATCACATTACCAAAAGTTCTAAAAGCACTTTAGCCTACGTTGCCTAGGTTCAATTCTCGTTACGTGCAAAATAATTTTCACGGCCCCACCTCTTTCGAGTCCCTGACAATTCTAGTAGATTAAATAATAAAAAATTTAGAGTTTCATTAATTTTGAAGGATTTTCATTAAATTTTCGATTACTAGAAAATGTAGGATGTAGTGATATTGGTCTATATTAATTGGTCTTTCTTAAAACTATACAATTGTGGAATTTGTTTGCGTAGTAATTGTCTTTACTTAGTTGCACTTTTTTTTTTACTTCTTCGTCCAGTTTAAGGTAATATTTTTTAAACTTTTTGTTTTGAGGCTGACGTATGCATCTTTTTCGTATATATTTTTTTCGATATATTTTCTAAAATATTTCTGCTGATCCATGGCCTTAAACGCTTCAGTTTATTAGTGCCTGAAGTCGACGATTGATTCGAGATATGTCGTTGTGTAGGATATTAAGAAAAATATCATAGGCCACTGAAGGATTCCTATCTCCATAAACGGGTCACTCGAAAGGTAAGTTTATAATTAGCTTACTGAACTCTCTTTTTCGAGCTGTAGAGGATGGAACATATTTATCTGTGCAACTCAATTGTGCCCTCTCCACATTCAGATTGGTCATGCAATGATCAGTAAGTGATTTAAAACCTCAGCAGAAAGACGTGAAAAACTACAATACAAGTCCCCGTGTTATCTGTGATACTAGTTGTTTCCATTACTAGATGTTCTAAACCATAAGATGACATTAGAATCTAGAATCTAGAATAAAAAGAATTATTTTTCAAAATATCTATATTGATATCACCTACTACTAATAAATTCTTACACTTTACATCTTAAGTAATGTGTTCATTTTATCCATGAAAATATCCTTGCTTAGATTATTTGAGCTGTTATTATGAAGTCGGTAAACGCAAATGAAAGTGAATTGTTCATTATGTATACGACAGTTCATTTTTTAACGTCGGCACTGATCAAAGTCTGCTACTTCACACTGACATTATTTTTGTATATACACTAAAATATCGTCAGATCTATACGAATTATTGCATTTAGTACTTTGATAACAGCCAAATATGTTCTAATTGGGTTATTTGGGTTATTTTTTCATTTTGATTATAGTTTAAAGTTTATTGAGGTCATCAAGACACCTCACTTTAATCGGGCAAACGCCTCAATCTTCCGCAGAAATATATTCATCCACACTTACTTATAACTTTTCTCTCTTTTGATTTTTCGTGGTGCATTGAAGATAGAATAAATAACTGCTTAACAACCCATTAGAGATATGGGGTGTTAAGCAGTTATTTATGAAAATATGGAGCTGTCTTTGTATTATTCCCCCATAAATTCATCGTTAGTTTATGTCCCATTGCAAGTTTCACTCTCATAATTTTCTCTTTCGTCAAATATCGAATGAACGATGTTTACGGACTTAGCTGGTTTACTCGTTTTGTATTTGTTTTACGATACATGAGTTAGTAATTCGACAATTTCATAATTTATTTTTTTCAACCTTCAACACCATTTCAATTGTTAGTGATACTGGTTTTCTTCATGTTCATCAGCTGATTTCCTCTTAATGTGAGAAGCTAGGAGATGGAGAGCTGCTGTTTCCCTCACAATGTGTGAAGCGGGAAGCGGGAGAGGACTATTCAAAGAGAATGAGCTTCTATTATTATTATTATTATTATTATTATTATTATTATTATTATTATTATTGTTGTATTATTATTATTATTTTTATTGTTATTGTTATTGTTATTATTGTTATTATTATTATTATTGTTATTGTTGTTGTTATTGTTATTATTATTATTGCTATTGTTATTATTATTATTGTTATTATTCTTATTCTTATTATTATTATTGTTATTATTGCTATTATTATTATTATTATTGTTGTTATTATTATTATTATTATTATTATTATTATTATTATTATTATTGTTATTGTTATTATTATTATTATTGATATTATTATTATTATTGTTATTTTTATTATTATTGCTATTGCAATTGTTATTGTTGTTGTTATTATTATTATTATTTTTATTGTTATTGTTAGTATTATTATATTATATTATGATTAATATGTTACTATTATTATAATTATTATTATTATTAATATGCCGGGAAGCAGGTCCCGGTACTGTTAATTTACTTACTTCAAAAGGAAGGTACGTAAATACCAAAAAGCAAAACTAAGGTAGTAATTTTAATTTAATTTTTCTCAAAAACGAGAAGGCAAAGCCATGCCATGTACTGCATATGCATTAAATACAAAAAGCGAATTTAGAACATCGTTAATACAAATATCATCCGTTATTTTTTACATTTTTTTCCATCCTAATAGTAAAAAAAAGTTCTAGTTTTTAACCCCTCTACAATATACCGTTAACATTTGTAGTCGCCAAAGTTATCGTCTCTCATATTTTAGAGTTTCTCGTAAATTGAATACTGCGTAAATGATGCCTAAATGAACGTTTGCAGTGATACCCAAATGCGTTTATAAATGTGATGTAATGGTGATGCGGCATCGATGAGTTCACCCCACTAGCTGAGAAGCTAGGCCCTGGCCCTACGGGCTGTAACGGCACCCATAACATTATTATTACATCAGAACATGAAAAACAGAACGAAAAACAATTCTTCCGAATAGAAACTTAATTTTAGTTCCCGTAATCGTCTCTTGTCTCTTAACATTTTTGAAAACCATTTTGTATATCGATTTTTCAAATCAAATTGACCAATGAGAACGGCATTCACATTATTCCATGAATAACCGTCAATAACCGCCTCTGAAATTCGACGACGAACTAGGGCCCTAGCAATCAGCTGTGAAGTTGGGTATCTCTATAGTACTTAATTTATTTAGGGCTTTTCTTTTAAGAAAACACGCTGTTAACAGCTCGGCTGTAAGCGGGCAGAATCGGTTTGTTTATTTTCATTTTTGTTTTATACATAAATCTGTTACAGACATTTTAGAGTTTTCTGTAGATTCACCTCATAAGTATGGTACAATGCATAGAAAATGTCTTTTGAACAGATTGGAATTTCCATGCATACATACCATCTACATTTCTTACTTCATGAAACCCTTTTTGGCATTTTTAAATAGTTTTACATTTCAACATTCGTACCTTCAAAATCTAATAAGGGAACATCTAATTAAGGGCTCGATGACCCTCATAATAACCGTGTTTCAAAAGTCATAACCCTTATTTGTACTTATATGTACACTTTTACAAAAGCGGCTTATATGTACCTTATAAATACTATCCTTGTTCCATCAGCATGTGGTGTAAAGCACAATAAATACCTTGGGATACACATAAATATTGTAACGGCTGGCTAGTATTTTAAAACACTGTACAGGAACAACTGGGTAGAAAGTTGAAAGAGTAGCCGAATCAAGGACGAGAGTTCTAGAAGACTGAAAAAGGGTCAGAAAATTAAGAAAAAATAAAGAAAATTAGAAAAAATTAGAAAATCTCGCTTTGCTTCAACTGACGGCAGAGCTGGAAAAACGGAACCGGGTTACATCCGGAGGGAAGAGCGATTTGCGGATTTGGTTGCAGGAAACTGTGAGGCAGGACGGTGAAGGTCCTGATGTACAATGATGAATAGTTATATTTTGTAATAAAATGGATACAATCTTAAAGAATATTCTCAAAGGGCCAAATAAGTCCCTGATTGAAGAGCAAAAGAATGCTCTGGAAGAGCAACGAAATTGTTTCGAAATTTAAAAACGCTTTCGAACCAAAATTCGAAATAATAGAACACAATGTTGACAACGTAGAAAACAACATGGCAGTTCTTGAAATGAAGGTCGGAGCCCATTTCGAAAACATCTAAACAAGATTCAAGAAACAAATCGAAGATCTTCACGAAGAAATCGACAGCGTAGGAAAACATAAACTTTGAGACTCACGTTGCCCAAGACGAAAAGAAATGCATCCTCCAGCATTTGATGGCCAAACACCGTTGCCTATAGGAAGCAATTTGAAGCTGCCGCAATGACAAACAACTGGAAATATGAAGACAAGACAATTGCATTAACGCGAGGTTCAGCTGCAGAATTGCTTCAAACTATCTCTGGGGACAAGCAACTGAATTACAATGCTCTCGCTTGCGATGCGTTTCGGCGAAGAACTGATCACCGATGAGGCGTTTACTCAGGCCATTGCGGATCGATGACAGAATGGTGGTACTTTGCAACTCGGAGTACTTTGCAACTCGGAGAGAAATTATTGAGTGACTAGGCGAGAACTGTTAGCTATGATTTTGAAGACAAAGCACTTTCAAAAATACTTGTATGGGCCAAAGTTTCTTCTTCGCAGCTCTTAAATGGTTACTTCAATTTAAAAATCCCGAAGGTCAAGTTGCAAGGATCGAGCGGCTGCAGGCATATGACTACGAGATACAACATCGGAATGGGAAACTTCATTCCAATGCGGATGCGCTCTCTCGACGACCCTGTAAAGGAGATTGAGATTAAGAGAGTAAGTGAGTAAAAGAGATTTTATTGAATACATGCAAAGGTTGACGTAGAAAATTGGTGCAGAAAATGCAGTGATACGAGGTAAGGTGCATCTATACAACGTCGGACCGCCTTTTGAACGGATCACAGTTGCCATCGCAGGTCAGTTTCCAGAAACAGACAGTGGCAATCGGTATTATTTCGTCATTATGGACTATTTATTTTTTGAAGCATTTGCTATTCCCAACCAAGAAACAAAAACAGTAGTTGACCAGATCGTGAACAACTGGGTGAACAGATTTGATGTGCAATTGGAACTACATTCTGATCAAGGTCGAAATTGTGACTATCTTCGGAGAGATGTGAGACAAATCGACTTAATCCACAATCCGACGGAATGGTGGAACGATTTAATATAACCTTAAATAAACACCTTTCGAAGGTCGTCAGTGATCATCAGCGACACTGGGATAAACACATTTCGTTGATCTTGATGGTTTACCGAGGAGCGGTGCATAGAACTACTGGACATACCCCGTACGAGATACTGTTTGCTCGGACGGTTCGACTACTTAGTGAAATGAAATTTGGATCCCCTGACACAAAAATGAATGCGATGACGTCAAAGAGCTGCGAGAAAGAATCAGAAACATACACCAAACAAACCGGGCTAATATTAAAATAGCGACTGATCAAATTAAAAGAAAAACATGCAGAAAAGAAAAGGAGCTTGTGAGCGATAAAGCTTTTATTTGATTTGTTCTAAAAATTCATTTTTCTTTAATAAAATAAAACGATAAAGATTATTTCTATAAGAAGAAACGTTTTATTCTTGCGATTCGCCAAACGTTACTATATAATATATATAAATACCGCACCGAACCGTCAATGTTTTCACACAACTCGTGGAAAAAGGATTCTGGAAGGACATACATATGACATCAATTGATAAAAGCAGCAGATGCGTCACCATAGAAATGAAAAACACACAACAGGAAGAGTCTACGAATTAGAATATCCAAACTTTCGTAAAGCGTGTTTCTAGTAAAATAATTCTCAGTGTGGATTTTCGTTTATTCGTAGAAAGTCATTGTCAGAGACGATCTCGGTAGTAGCTATTGCAAGCAAACATTCGAAGTCTCGCTACCAATTACTTTAAAGTTCAAACAAATTCTGAAACAATTTAGAGAAACTCTATACAGACTAATAGAGAGATAATAGTACAACTGTTCAAAATATAAACGTGTTGAAACTAAGAAAGACAAGACATAGTTTTCGCCATCTTTAACATCAAGAGTAGTAGATAACCAACGAAGAATTACAAGAATCGCAAACCACATACAACTTCTAAAAAAAAAACGTCTTCTGATCTTGTCCTCCTAGCAAAACGTCCGGAAGTGTTGGTAAAGAATATTGACTATTTTCTTTTCATCATCTTTTCATTTCTCAATATTACTGGCAGCATAATGTTGTAAAATAATATATTATTTTTCATTTTATATTTATGTTTTTAACACCAATATGTTTATTTGTTTATAGAACGATTGCATTCAACGTCTATTGTGCGACAGCCTTCAGACCGCAGGCCGGATGTAGCAAATACTTCTTTTAATTCGAGCGGTAATACATCTCAGAATGCAAATGAGTTACAAACTTCGCAATCATTGGACGCTGATACTAATGCGCTGGACGCTGAAAAGGACACCAAGCGCGATAGGTGAGTTAATTCGTTTTAATGAAATACTCGCAATTTCTTGATCGCTCTGACAACTATTTTTATGAAGTCGAGGTTAATTATTTCGAAGAAATGGGCTAATTCACCTTCTTGTTAATCTGATTTTAGATCAAAATCAAAATCTGCTCCAGTGTCAGTAAACCGTTCTGAATCGTATAAGGAAAGGCTATCCCATAAGCGGAGTAGAAACAACCGACGTAAAACATCAGATCCCAGTTTACCATCTAAGCCAAAGTAAGCGTTTAATATATATCAATGGTGTAGTTTTATTGCAGGGTGTGTGCTCTTTATTTATTTACTATTATTAAACTGCACTTCTGCCAGTTGTAAGTAAGAAACTTATTGTGTACGAACATGTGTCTGTTAGGTTAGAATAAAGAAACAGAAACCATTTTCATAACAGAAATATTTGTGATCTTAAAATGCTTTAGTTAAAAGAATTACAAAAATCCCATAGAAAAATCCAAATCAAATTAAGAAGTCATTCAGTTTCTTGCGTTTTTCCCAAAAGTTAGGTCGGAAGGATTTATTCCCTTCTTCCAACTGGTGATTCAATTGTGTTCATACAATTCACAGTTAGTTATTTCTAAGCTTCTACAACCACTTGTTGTGTGATTATTGTTCTTTCACACTGAAATTATCGACTACGTTCGTCTCGATAGGCTAGATTTAATCTTAGATGTTGCTGCTGGGAACATGGTACAGGATATCTCCTACTTACTTACTAAAGTAACAGTATATCTTAAAATTATTTGACGAACAACTAAAAACGGGTCTTTTTGTAATAATTAATGTATGGAATTTATTTTCAAGTGGAATGTTTATGCTTATTGATGTAGATAAACACATCCACGTAAAACACAACTACTAAAACAAAATTATTAAAGTCTCATCTAGCCATTCCCTCCTAAACTTCTGCTTATACTTTGCTTTATTTTGTATATTTGATCCATTACTGCCAGTTTGTGGTAAATTTAACTTTTAGTGGGAAATTTCAACTTTCATCCCACACATTTGGTAAAAAGGTATTTTCATAAAAAACAGGAAATTCCTCGTCAAATAATTATCCTTTCATTTGGTTGTATTCTCTAACTTTTTGTCAGGACAATTTCGAAGAAATCTTCCAATTTTTCTTCATGACAGTTAATTCAAAAGACAGAAAGAATAACGACCTGTTTTTCGAATGTGTTTCTTATTTTGTGTTCATACACCTATAATAAGAAAAACCAAACCTTAATTCAAAGATATGCCTATTGATGAAATGCGGCACACAATAAGTTTGATAAAGGACTACCAGGAAAAACAAATATTTGCTCGTTTTTATTTAATAGTATGTTCAAACTTGACGCGAAATTGCACAATTTCGTGATCGCAATTTCGAAATTTGCCCAAAGTATTCACACTAAGAATGAAGCAATTTGGTGTGACAGTTTAGCAGAAAACACAATCTGTCAAAAATCTGCTATTTTCCTGGCGTACTTTTGAAAAATCTGCTAGTTTTGTTTACTTACTTCCATGTATATCTAACTTATTAGAAATAATGGTTTGGCTTAGAAGTGTTCGCCATTCCAAGTCCAGCTTTTCGATATTGACTTCTTAAGCTGTATAGAATACAAACACAGGCGTGCCTTGGTGTGACATGAACAATCTCCACCACTCCAACAGCGGGTTCTACTGGATCTTCTTCCACTCGACCTCTATATGCAGAAGACTGCTGCGAAGAGTGTCATAAGGATTACCCAATCCAAATGCTGGCGCTAAAGCCCCAAGGATAATGCATGTATACAAGACAGACTACAAATTGAACAAATCGAAAGTGAAAACTTCCTTCCTTCCCTCGATTTTGAAAGACCGTTCAAGTGTCATTTCCCAACAAGAAACCAAAACCCACGTCTATGCAGATGGATCGAAGATGGAAAAAAGCCCATTCGCGGGAAGTATTAAATATGTACTGCTCTATCAGATTACCTGAATATGGCTGTTCTTTTGAAGTGGAGATCCTGGCGGTCAAGGAAACGCTCAAAATGATATCATTGTTAGAAATACAACCGGCTGATATTACTATCCTAACTGACAGTCGAGAGGCCGTTAAAGTCGAGAGGTCGTTAAAGAATTCGACCTTCACTCATCTATGCAGACGGGACCGAAAATCACCGAAAAGTTTTCTTCTCAAAGCAACCAATAGCTCCTTCGTGCTTTGAGACCATATAACAGGACTGGGAAGATTGAGGTCTTATAGAGGATCACCAACAGCTCTGGCCTACGATCGACCCTAAGCTATCGCTCAAACTGATTAGTTTAATTAGGCCGAATTTTAGAACCCCCTCATTGGCGTCATAACAGGGCATTGTACCATTGGAATCCACGACTAGGCCTTCCTCACAACGACTTCTGCAGAAGTTGTAGGGACGAGGATGAGGAAGACACCATTGAACACCTGCTGTGTAGCTGCAGTGCTCTCTCTTCCCGCAGATTCAAACATCTGGAGGACTACTACTTTGATAATCTGGCTGAACTGGGCAGCATTAGTGTCAGCCATCTCGTTCGCTTTATTAAAAGCACTAATTGGTTTGCGGAATAGGTATACACAGATCCGCGTGGTAGCACAATGGATATATTTTGGCTTAAGTGTGGCTGTTGCATTTCCTCGACTTATGGAAAGAGCAGAAGTTAAGAGTTGATATTTACATCCATACAAGATAGGATTATTGTGCAAAGGGGACCAGTACCTGGCTCATTTGATTTGAAATATTTAAGTATTTGATAGATCATTTTTCATTTGTTAACAGACCCCCTGAATTACGGGCACACTGACCAATCGTATTACAATATTATGCGCTCGGATCAATTCAATAGGCGAATGCAGATTTTATTAGTGTAAGCATTCGCTTGTGCTATTCTCCATAAAATAGCCGGCAGCAACTGAAAACAAAAGATAATGTAGGATAGAGGTATCCTTCTATTCATCATCTCAGCTGAAAACGTTAGCTCTCAATTATCCTTGTCATAGCGCACACCAACAGCACACCGTTAATTCAATTTCTGGATTTTAAATTCCAGACTGAGTTAAAATGAACAAAATCAATTTTCAACCCGTCGGTTGAATAATGAGATGAGACCAACTCCGAAGTTAATCAACTGCTAGGTTTCTAGGGTAAGCCACTTGTCACTGTCGGCTAACAGAATTGGTATTTTGAAGGAAAAGGCATTATGAGGATTGTAGCCGCTGTTTGACGGGTTTTTTATGAAATTTTGATAGAAAACGATATAATAAATGGTTGTCACACATTTAAAGGGGCAAGAGAGGTAGACGCTTCATTCTGAAACAAACTTTTACGAAACTTTACCACTCATTTCTTCAAATTTGTTTCACTCAAAGTATAAAGCATTTTATAGTTCACGTCACGATTCTCACTCAAGTTGCTGTTTTCTAGTGAGCTTTTAGCAATTCAATCGCTTTCGTATTTTCCTGTATGCATATTTTATTGCTTGTTTTCGGTTTACCGCCCGCCTCCGGAAAATCAATTTTTCTCGTTATTTTTCAAACATTAGTTTTGTATACATATAAATAAATGAAATCTACAAGTTGTTAGTAATTCTAATATATTTAGGATGACTATTTTTAGCAGTGCATTTGCTATGTGAAGTGTCGGAAATACATGTACTACATCACTTGTTACCTCTAAAAATGTGCCAATATTTATTTTTTATTTCTATTAATTATTGGCTATGAGAGAAACAGTAATATAATAAGTTGTTTTATGTTTTCATTGGCTTTGACTTTTGAGGCTGTATGTACGAATGTTATTTGTCTCATAGCTTCATAGTTACCGATTCTTACTGATTAAAGAATTAAATCTTAGCAGTAATATCACGTCGCTATTAATGCATTGTATTCAATTTATAAAAACTTATTTCTGGATTAAGGATTACAAATCCAATTGTGGCAATACTATTTGTTCATAATATTATTAACAATTTCTAATTATCATGAGGTTGCAAAATCTTTTGTAACTTCCAGAATCATCCCATTCCATTTACTTATTTTCTCAATTTTTTAGAAACTCCCGAGAAAAAATATTTAAACGCAAGTAAATTTTCTATTTTTGACATCATCAATTTGTTTAAATAACATTTTTTTGCCATCAATGTGAGTTTTTCTTTTATTCAAACATTCGTGAAATGTGTGAAGGTATAAGGAAGATGAATTGTGACAAGCATCATTTGCTATACGTATACATTCAATTACAATTGTATATATTGCAATACTTTTTACCAATGGCTACAACAGTTTAGACAAGTCACATATTGATAGATCTATGTGTGTGTGGTTTCTATTATATTTTCTTGTTTGAATACTCAACTAATTTCTGATATTAGAACTCATTTGCGAATTAAGTCTGAAGACTTCTTTTACGCTTCATTATCTCATCGATGTTTGGTGTCAACAATGTTGTATTCATTTTTAAAATTGACTGATGATGTTCGTCAGTACGTTTTGAATGATATTAAGATTAATTAACCCTCATTCTTGAAAACATTTGTTCATGCATAAAATGCGAACAGGAACATTAGGATAGCTATTTTAATTTCTGAAGTTGTGTAAAATGTCAAAGTTTCAACAAATGCAATAAGCATTTCATTTTAAAGCAATACATATCTTATTACTATACTTAAAACTATTAGTTATATTTTCAAGTATGTAGGTGGGTTAATAAAAAGAGAAAAATCATACATATAAATCTGCAAAAGATAAATCCATGGTTTGAAAAATCTGACATGTGCGTAAGTTCAATGTTCAAATTACTCAAGTGTTCCGTCATATCTACTACGAAAGTTCGATCTACTACGATTTGATGAGTAAATATCTTAACCTGTGGTAGTACTCTTCAAATGTATGCACTGCAGCAACTCTCCTATGAAATCATCATCATCTTCTGACCCGCATGCTCCACTAAAAGGATCGCGGGGGTAAATCACTAGAGATCTCTAGGCAACTCGATCATCCGTCATCGATTCTAACACATCAGAAGTTATGCCCAAGCGTAACCAGGCGAGTTTTTGGACTTGGCATACTCCATACCATAGCTACATACCATAGCTCCCGTTTTAACCATTACCTTAAGCATTTCTGGCCGGATTTCATCCACACCGGCGGATTTGCCAGCTTTTAGCAATTCAATCGCCAAAATGACTTCCTCCACCATTGGACTATTCTCCGCCCCTCTCATGACTATAGGTCAGCCATTATCAGTGCCCTGTTCAGGATTGAGCAGCTCCGAAAAGTGCTCGCTCCATCTGCGTAAGATGTCCATCTCATTGGAAAGCAACACACCAACTTTGGATTTGACTCCTTTGATAATGTTGACTTTCCTTCCTTTGAATCGCCGAATGGTTTGCCAGAACACCTTTTTGGCAGATCTATGGTCGCTTTCCAAATTCTTAACAAACAACAATACTGCTCTTTAGCTGCTCGCACAGCACATTTGTTCGCCCCGCCTCAGTTTACCTTTCACGAGAAGCAGAGTCCCCCAAGAGAATCCAGACTCTCTAGGTCTTCTTCTCTCACAACCAGCCGCCACTTCCAGCGGCTTCACTCCACAAACAGTCGCCATTCTACATTCTTCCTCTACTCTACACTTCGCTCGAACCTTTCAGATATGTGCCGTGCAAAATTTAGCCGCATCTCACTGTTCTGTAATTTCTCCCACCGTATGAGTGTAACCACTCCGCCTTGGTAGGAGAGCTACATTATCAGTGAGGTCCAGCGTACGCAACACCAAGTGATGATCAGTTGTCAGTTCAGCCCCTCTCATCACACGAACATTACAAACCATGCGTTTCACACACGATGGTGACACAAATCAACGGGTGCCTTTGTGTGGGAAAAAGGTATTCATTATGGACATGCCATTTGCACAGCAAAAGTCCAACAACGTCTCTCCGTTCGCGTTCTAATGAGGATCACCGTTCCTCTCAATCACACTCCCTCATGTCGTTACATCCATACCTACGTGAGCATTAAAATCACCCATCAGGATATAGGAATCCATTTCCGCTACCCTATCAAGGGCAGCTTCAACTTCATCCAGAAAAGCCGCGTATTCTGCTTGCCAACCTGGACAAACCGATTCAATTCAAATTACACTTTATTGATTAGATTGATATGCACAATATGCCCCTAACACCAGATGTGATTGCTCCGGCGGTTCGGCGGTGACTCCTCACCATTTTCTTAAAGTCAGCGTGACCCGCTCACATTACTTCACATTCGGCCATCGTTAAACGATCGTTCCCCCACGATACGGGTTGTCTCGGTCAGCCCTTGCCCCGGCGCCATCTTCTCCATCAGCAGTGCCAACGTCATCAGCTTCATCGTCAGTGCCCGATGTCGACGCATCGTCTTTCGCGCTCACTAGCTCTTCATCCGGTAGTTTACACCACGGTTTGAGCTTGTTTACGGTGCGGAATCTTCTCTGGTTTCGCTGCATACCTGGGACGTCTTTGACTATCTACCGGTCGTTCGGCAGCACCTGACATATAATGTATGGACCCCGAAAGAGCGGCTCCAACTTACGAAACTCATTTGTTGCGGCTGCTTCATGCTCGACCAATACGAGGTCATCCACCCCGAACTTAGATGGCTTACGATGTCGCAGATTATACCGCCGTTTCTGACCCCCTGGCTCCTCTCGATGTTCTGCAAGGCTAATGTTCTTCGTTCCATCTCTTCTGGTTTAACTGCTTCAGACCCACCTAGCTCCAACAGCAACTTGTTTCCTTCGATGTCCCTCGGTGTATACATAAATAGCAACTCATGTGGACTCGCTTTTGTAGTGGAGTTAAATGTGGTGTTTATCGCCCTCTGAATAGTCCGCAGATGACCCACCCAGTCCTTCTCCGCTGATTGTGCACACTGCAAGGCCGCCAGAATTGTGTGGTTGCACCGTTCCACCTGGCCATTTGCTCTGGGAGTCCTCACTGCGGTCTTGATGTGCTGCACCGCATTGTGCTCGAAGTACTGTGCAAATGCCTTCTAGGTGAACGCTGTCCCACGATCAGTGATGATACGTCTTGGCACGCCAAAGTACCCCGATACCTCGTTCAACACGTTGAGTACGTACCTCGTCCCGGCTTTCCCCCGAGTAAATGGTCTGAGGTGATCGAGATGACCATATCATACGGCAAGGTAACTCGATCCGCACTGTGAAGCTTCCCTTCGGCCATTCCACCCTTCCTTTTCGCAAAAGCGCAGTCCACACAGCCCTTGATGTATTCGCGGGTGAAACTCCGCATCCTTAGGAACCAGAACGTTTCTCGAACTCGGATCAGTGTCTTTTCCTCCGCTAAGTGGCCCATATCATCATGGCAGAACTTCAAGATTCGCCAGTATCGAATGCGGCACCACCCACTTTGCAACGCCCCCCACTCCACTAGTCGAAACAAACGTAGCCCCTTGAGTTGGAACTCCTTCTGCAGCTGTCTTTTCTTTGTCGTTGATTCGGTCGATTTCATTTCCCTTGTGATGTGCCGTAACTTGGGATACTGCCACTGCATCGTCGCCAACCAATCGTCATCCGTGATGTGCAGGTTCAGTACAAACAAGGACGCCTCTTCCACGTTCTTCTCCTCCTCCACCAGGTGACGACTGAGTGCGTCCATATATGCTGCCTTCCTTCCTAGTTGATGCACCGTCTCGAACGCAAACTAGTTCAGCTTCAGCCACCACCTTCCCACTCATGGGATTATCTTGGGTTTGTTCTTCGTTGCGATGATTGCCTCACAATCCGTCACCACCTTGAATCCCCTTCCTAGCAGATGCACTCGAAATTGCTCGAGGCTCGTAGGAATGATACTTCTTTTCATCGTCTGACAGCTTGCGGCTATAGAACAGAACCGGACGCAGGATCCAGTTTTCCTTTGCCCGCTGGAACAGTACTCCGGCCAGCCCAACTGCCGACGCATCAGTGTGTACTTCGTGGTCACACTCTGGATCAAAAAGCACTCGCACCGGTGGATTGCTTAAGATGTCCTTAAGCCATTGAAACGCCTCCTCTTGTTGAGCAGCCCATACGAATTCCTGATCCACCTTTGTCAGATCCATCAGTTGAATCGCGATTTGGGCATAGTCCCTCACGAACTTCCGGAAGAACCCAGTGAGACCTAAGAACCGTCGAACTTCGTGAACATTCCGAGGTTTCGGAAACTCCGTAATCGCGATCCTCTTTCTGCGACTCGGCTTCAATCCGTCTTTGTCGAGCTCGTACCCCAGGAATTCGGTCCTCGTTTTGAAAAAACGCATTTTCGCACATCAAATGTTTTCGCAAACTCCTGGAGTGCACTCAGAAACCTCCGCAGCTTCTCCAGACCCTCTTCCACTGTTTTGCTGGTAATGATCATCCAAGTACACCGCCACATCGCCCTTCCGCAGCTGTGCCTTCACCATGTTCATGCACGTAAAGTAAGAATTTCCGCTCAATGACGGCAACAGTTCGTCGATTACTGGCATCGAAAACGTTCGCCAACTCTTGCTTGTCCCGTTCGCCAATGATCCCAATATCGAGCTCTGCCACTTCCAGCTTCTTTCCCGCACCCGGAGTGAGTATCCCCACTCCCGCCTGACGCCCAATGGGGCCCTGGAACGACTCCAGGGTAGGCAATATCCGAGGCCAATCGTCTTATTCTTGTCATTTTGGGGAGGCGCTTCGTTAGCCAGGCCTGGCTGTATGTAAATAAACTTCTACACCACAAACCTGTTTCCCGCTCCCCACCACGAGGAGGTCAGCTGCCGGGTAGGCCTCCTGTGAAATTAAAATCTTTATTAATTTGACGAACAAATACGGCAAGCTGCGATGTATCTCTGATATCTGTACTTTCATCGGAAGTTGATGTTGTTGCCCCTCATAGGGGAAAAAAACAAAATTCTCTTTACGCACAATTCGTCATTGTCCCGCCATGAAGATATTTTGTGTATTTTATCCCTTCATAACGGACAATCATAATTGTCCCGTTTCTGTCCGCTGTAGAGAAGTTCCACTGCAAATATTTTGCCTGCAAACAGTGCTGTATATTTCTAATTCTTTTTTGCTCTTTTCTCTTCGTATATATTAACAGAAGTCTATTCTTTTCTTCCACTCATAAGAAATTGTCTACATAAGTACTTAAAAACACAGATTAAGTGCGTTCCAAAAGTGATTGAAATGAAATTAATGACCCTATATATGCCTCTGTGATGTGTCATAAGTCACAACTGCCTCTCGAGAGGATTTCGAGTCACGTAGTATTCTGAGCACAACCACATAAGATGGAAAAAGGAGAAAATAGAGACAAATGTAATAATTTTAGAAAAACTAATATTTTTGGCAGCAGGACCTTCAGAAAGTCTCCAAAATTGTAATTCATTACCATTTTATTTGCTATTTATAAACATTTTGCATATTTTAAATTTGTTTTTCGCAACGCAACATTAAACACGAGGATTAATTTCCCCTAATAACCAAAACTAATTGGTGCTTACAACCGTTGAGATATATTAATTTGTTTGCTATCCACTGTATTACATACTTCATAAAAATAACAAAGTTACCCGGCCATTTATTTGAATATCTGTATATGTCATTATGATATGTTTCTAATAAACTCTTTCTTTATTCCGGTAAACTAATAAGGACTTGTTTTCATTGGGTTTTACATGTTATGCGCCCAGATCTTTCGAACAGCGCATTAAGCATAAGATTTCATGTATCACAGTTTTTTTTTTTGCAAGAAAATAATTATTTTCGGTTTTGCATTGGTATTGTCGATTTTTAAGAAATCACAATCCATGTTACATAGTTCAGACAAAAAAAAAGACCTCTTTAAAAGCAAAAACGCGATAATACTGTACACTCAGCAAAGTCTAGTATTATCGCGTTTAGAGGTTTTTTTTGTCTGAACTATGTAACATGGATTGTGATATCTTAAAAATCGACAAAATAGTTGCTGGAGAACAATGGAGCACATGAAAATTCCAAGTGAAGATTTTGCTAAATGCAATCATCAAGGTCATCGTTCAATAGTCTTAATATGCCTGAAGAACAAAATACACTAATCACAAACTCTTCAGAAAAGCTGCGAAAAGAGAAGAAGCTTGCCGCAAGCGAAAAAGACGCACTGGTTTGCGATGTTTATGCCTGAAACACAATAGTGCGTTGCTGCAAATCTCATTCTGCTACATCTGATGATTGGATATTGGACTCAGGTGCGAGTCATCACATGAACCAGAGATGATGGAAGAAGATATATTCCTCTTTCCAATGGAAAACCCCCAGTCCATCGCAGTTGTGCTCTAAAGTCACGCATACTATTTTATTTTCACGCACCCTTGTTAGAAGTATAGAGGAACACAATGGTGTTAGGCGGGAGTAAACAGCTTCGCTTAGCTCCCACGTATTCACAGAAAAAGGTTATAAAAAACGCTGTCAGATGAATCTGAGGGGCAAAACACGTAGAAGTGGTCCATATCTTTCTCCATCATCTCTGACATGAACTTTAGCCGCGAGTGGTTTGGAGATTTTATACAACTTGCAGAACCCATGGCTGTTGTTATTGGCAACGGAGAACAAATTTTTGCCCTGGGCACAGGCAGCATTGACATTTATGCGTTTGAAACCAGAAATGGTCAAGAAAAATATTACTGGAGTAAGTTAAATTCATTCTCTTCAGGAGCAGCGCTAGACAAACAATACCAGATGACATCTGACAATGCCAAGTGTGAAATAAAGAAAGATGAACGTGTTGTTGCAGTGGGAGTGCGATAATTCGATTTAGAGATTATTTAAAATGATGTTCCGTTTTAATGATGAGGGGTCGACAAATGTTGCTGTGAAAGTTGATTCGCTAAAATTGTGGCATGAACGGCATGAACATTTGTGCATAAAACTGAGTGTTCTCAGCAAAAGAAAAATTAATTACGGGAAACAATGTCGATCGTCATTTAGAGAAAGTGTTTCCAGAGCAACATCAGCATGCGAACTTGTTCACCCCGATTTGAGCGGCCCTATATTAGAGATTTTGCACTTTTCAAGGATGACTTCTCTCTTTTGCTGTAAGTTCAACTGAATGTCTGTATGCAAACCAAACCAAGGATGGTAGCAGATCTCAACATGGTGATTATCATTCTGCAGAAGAGGATAACGATCGTAATTCAGATAGTGAAAATATGAAAGCAAATTATGAAGGAAATCAAATTATCGAAACACCACCGAGACATATACTTCGAAGCCATACGAACAACCAAACTTCGGCATCACCCAGCATCCTCTTGAATATCATGGAAGGGCACGTATTTGTTTCAGAGAGTTATGAGCCAAGAAGTTATTATGAAGCATTGCATTCTAATGACGCAGAAAAATAGAAAATTGCGTTGCAACACGTGGGATTTGGTTAAAATTCCGAAAGGACGGAAGGCTATCGGCATCAAAGGGGTGTTTAGGATAAAACTCGTCTTGTTGTGCGTGGTTTTATTCAGAAGGAACGCGTTGATTACGCTGAAACTTTTAGTCCCGCTGCACGATTTACATCAATAAGAACAATTTTAGCGATATCTGTTTCCGAATGTTTAATACTAAAACAATTTGACATCAAGACAGCGGTTCTTGGCGATTTGCAAGAACTACTTAAATGTCTCAACCCGAAAGATACGATGATTCAATCGGTCGTGTGTGCAAGCTCAACAGAAATTTGTATGGGCTGAAGCAGGCATCGAGGTGCTGGAATTTTAAGTTTACGAAACTGCTCAAGGATTTCCATTTCGACTGCGAGTTCAGCAGATCCTTGTGTTTTTATACATCACAGCAACGGAAGGAAGATTATGATGGCCTTATTCATCGATGATGCACTAATTGCAGCAACATTGCGGTAACAACACCGAAGCATGGACAAAGAGAAGGAAATTAAGTTTGCTTTCCGGGAAGCAGTTGGTAGTTTGATGTAACTGCAGAAGCTGAGTACATCGTTGCGTCTGAAGCTGTAAAGGAGATGACCTGGATACAAAATCTTCTTCGGGATCTCATTCCTGAAGCCAACTCAAGCATAACTTTATTTGTGGATAACCAAATCGCCATAAAGCTTGTCAAAAATCCTGAGTTCCACAGAAGGACATAGCATGTAGACATCCGCTACCAATTTATTAGGGATAAATACATGGAACGCGATTTTATTTTGAGCTATGTGCCGACGGAAAAACAACTTGCTGATATTTTAACCAAATCACTGTCAAAGGCAAAATGTGAATCGTTTCTCAACTCATTGAATATTGTTCCAATTTGATTGATTTATCTGCAAATTCAGCTTTACTGAATCGAATTATATTTCGTTTATTAATGAACTTATCAAAATTAATAAGAAGTGGGAGTGTTGAGATATAGTTGAGTTGAGATATAATATTCCTAACCACTGTATTACAAACTTCATAAAAATTACAAAGTTACCCGGTCATTTATTTGAATATGTGTATATATCATTATGAATTTTTTGTAATAAACTGTCTCACTTTTCCGGAAAACTTCAAGTTGTAAGGGCGTGTTGTAATTTGGCTTTACAACAACGAAGCGATTTAGCTGGCTATTACTGACACCTCTTAGCTAATTGAGGTTATTGAAGTAGTAGTCCCCTAAGTGTAGGTACCTACACACGACTTACCAGCGCGCCACACGAGCAGAGTGGGTGATCCTCCTCTTTATCCATGCTGCTTCTACATAAGTCATAGGGGACAGCCAACCTTCGGGCATGAGTGCCAATTGTGCAGTATCCTGTTATGACGCTGGTGAGCGTCCCGAGTGAAGATCTGCTGAGTCTAAGCAGATTGAGAAATCGTTTGCGATTAAATGATGGCCATATTTCTTTTGTTTTAAGGCATGTGAAACCTTCTATCAATTTACGATTAGTGGTATTGCTGTGTGTATCTTGAGAAGATTATAGGCTTTAGCGATTTTCATGGAAGGTGCAACACTTCCTTGTGTTTGCAGGATGTACCACACCAAGCGAGTTCATCGACCTTGCAATTGCCTGGAATGTCACAATGTCGCGCCATCCACAAGAGGAGTATTATCTCTTCAATTAAGGGGTGTTTTTGAGTCAAACGTGACATTGTCCAGCGTCTGGTTGTCCGATATCCAATCCGATCTGGAGGGAAAGCTGAGAATTTCTTTCGAAGATAACTTGGGGGGAGTAAGCGGTCGGTATCGTTGGGGAGAAATATAAATTCGTTTAGAATATTTGAGTGGCCGAAAGTGAAATCGGACCACAGTCCTGTTTACCTACCAGCATATATTATTGCTTCTACTCTCCAATGCCTTGGCTATGGTCTGGTCCATAGATAATACTAGCATTACGGACTTACCCCTGTTGAATCTTTGTAGAGTTCACCATGAGTCAGCTTTGATACCTTCTTTTTGTGCCGGGTGTACTCACTACATATAGTACACACCATTTTATAAAATGTTTCAAACCAGTAGTCAGATGGAATTTAACCTCTTTAACTTTTGCGTACTAGAATGATACTCAACCTACAGTACACAACAAAAAACACCATCAGTAGTTAAATAAATAACCGTCGTCAAAAAAATATCAAACGGGAATATATATATATTTTTTTTTTTTTAGTAATTTATGTTAATGTTTATTCTTTTTCCAAATTAAGAAATGGTGTTATCATAAACTTCAGACGAATAAAGGCTTGCTTTAGACGTGTTCATTAATGCAGATTGACGATCGTAAAAATGTTCATAAACGTCGATATGTCATCGATGTTGGGCAGATTTTTGTCATTATTTTTTGACTGCAAAAAGGGGCACGGAAAAAAACATTTTTACTTAAAAAAAATGTTTTTACTTTTTTGTACTTCAGTAAATAAATTCCAAACCATTTGTTTCACAGCAGTGGCTGACGTTTATGAATGATCAATTGTTGATGTCAATCTTACTAAAGCAGGGATGCACACTGCAGCGTGTATGTGTTCAAAAACGCATGTTAAAATAAATGCTATTGAAAACAACCTTTCTTAAGTTTCTTGCAATTTATAAATTTTTTGAATAAAGTTTTAATGCAAATAATGAATGGCTGTTTTTTGACACCCAGCCATTGAATCCTTTCCCACTTTCGACCAACAACTGATTTCCTACTTTTGATGTAAAGGGTGAACAGAGCACGCATCTTGATAATAAAATTCAATAATTTGCAAGCGTTGTTCGTTTGTAAGACAGTGAAGCAAAACGTACGTCAGCAGTTTAAACAAGTGTTGCCTAAAAGATAATAGCTAAAAAATCACCCTTTACTTATCTCTACTTTTTTGGAGAATTAAACGTTATTGGCACCGTGCTAATTTCCAGTAATTTCTATCATCAGTGAAATTTATTGACATTCACTCAGTGTATGGTTTTCCGGTTATGCATTGAATAAATCGACTGGTTGCACCTCTCTGCAGGAAAAAAAAGTTCTGCCTTCCTCAATGCAAGTGAGAAAATCAATCCTCCAGAAGTGTTGTACTTTTCCTTGAAGTTTTATTTTCATGCACATGTACTTCAAAACTGTATATTTTAATTATTGTATATTTCATTCAATCTAATCGCGCTTTCACAGCTTACGCTTACTGTACTCAGTAGCTTTACTAATATAGATATGCTAAAAAGTGCTAAGTAGTGATAAAGTACTTTATACAAGAAGTAAAAGTTTTAAGGAGAATCTAGATTATAGCTCCTATAAGTAAGTACTACTGTTTGATTGTGGGTATATGTATTTGAATGTATAATAATTCCATATGTGTAAAACTTAAAAATTAAACTTTTTAATGAATAAATATAAATATATCTTTCAGTGATGATCAACTCGATTTGGGACTTTCCAATTCCAACTATACAGCGAGCTCTAATTCTAGTCTATCATCTGGGGGTGGTTCTGAAAGTCCAAGTACCTCTATGGAACAAGATGGTGTTCAAATACCAATTGTTCAAAATGTTACGAATCCCAGTAGTAATATATTCAGTGCAAATGCGGTGAATGCAGTACAAAATATAACTTCTGGACCCAGACAATGGATAGATAGCGACGACGATGACGATTTAGTCAATGAAGTCGACTGGAGTTCAAATATAGCGGCAGAGGTGCTAGCTGCGCTTACGGATGCTGAAAAGAAACGCCAGGAAATTATAAACGGTAAACACTATTCTTACATAGTTTTTGTACCCATTTTTAAGGTTGAATTACAATAGGTAATAAATTATAATTACTAATCATTTTTGGTCATACCAATAGTTTTTGGTGCAAATCAAATACAATCCAAATAATTGCCTTACCTGGTAATATTTAATTGAGGACCCTGAGACTTTTGTCTTCAATATTTAAAAACTGTTGTGTACGCATTTTAGTAGGAACTTCTTAAACCACAAAAGTTATGTGAGCAAATATATGACATTAATTTATCCCTCAGTAGGAGTAATATTTTTATTTGCGTTAATTTTGTACGCCTTTACGATAATATTCAGAATAATTGTAGCGAAATGCGATGGAGACAGAGTTTACTTAAAAACTATAGTTATTATTCCCTAAAATTACCGCATAAGATTTAACCCTTTCTATTACTGATGAATTAATAAAATGTGACTTGATGTTACGTTTACTTCTTTTTTCGTCATATATCATATATAAAACATTGTACGTTGGAAACGACACTATACAACATTTTTTTTTACTTTCGGGTTAGTCCGACACCTAGGTTCTGATATATACTACGCACCGTAATATATACCTCCCCGATATGTAGATATCATACATACACCACCACGTAATATAAATCTTTAAAGTTTTTGTTAGAGCTATTAAGCATTGAATTAATTAGAGGTTTTGTTTAGTGCCACTATTGTTTTCATAGTGCATAGTGCAAACATGTCATATGTCTTTATTTAATAATATCCATTATGTCTTGCCGATTATTGCTCTTAGTCTCACATATCATAATGCTTTTTATTTTTTAGAAATTTATCAAACAGAGCGAAGTCACGTTCGTACCTTAAAACTTTTAGAGGGGATATTTATGCGACCTCTACAAGAAAGCGGTGTTTTACCTAGTGATAATCTGCATTTACTATTTCCACCCGCCTTGCTTTCACTGAAGGAACTACACAGTTCATTTGAACAGAAATTAAAATTACGGCGCATTGAACACAATCATATTGTGCAGCAAGTTGGAGACTTGCTAGCTGGTATGTTTGACGGTCAACCAGGTGAAGAGTTACGTGAGCACGCTGCTAAGTTTTGCGCAAGACAACAAATTGCTCTGGAGGCACTGAAAGAAAAAAGGCGCAAAGACGAAAATCTCCAAAGATTTTTAACCAAAGCTGAATCACATAAGGCCTGTCGGCGTTTACAATTAAAGGATTTGTTGCCGACTGTTTTGCAGCGTTTAACCAAATATCCCCTGCTGTTTGAAAATTTGTATAAAATAACGAAGCGTGTAGTGCCTGACGACAACGCTGAAGCAGAAGCAGTGCAAAGGGCTTTGGATTCCTCTAAGAGGATTTTAGTCGACGTAAATCAAGCTGTGAAGACTGCTGAGGATGCCCACAAGTAAATTATTAAATATCAGGTTTAAGACTATTTTATTCAATTTACTATTTTCAGGCTGCAAAGTATACAGCGAAAACTTGATAAAACAGCTTACGAAAAAGAAGAGTTTAGGGTAAGTATTAAGGAAATTAAAAAAGTTTTCCTATATGGTCTTAACAAAATGTTTACAATCAATTCATTTGAAATTGACATTTTTGAGGTACTAAATATTTGTTTGACAATTCTCGTTGAACTTTGAATATGTAATTATCTAAAGGGTGATTTTTTAAAAGCTATAGGAAAGTTTAAAAAAAAAAAACATATAATTCAGAAAAATGCATGAAATCTTTATTTGAATCGATGGTACGGTCCATATAATTTAATGTTTGAAGATTATTTCATGCAAATGTTGACATGACTGCGCCTCAAATGATCCATCCGCTTAGTCCAATTTTGGCATACTCTTCACGAATAAATGCTTCAATGTTGTCTTCCAATGCGTCAATTGAAGCAGGCTTGTCTGTATAGACATGAGCTTTAACATAGCCCCACACAAAAAATAGTCTAAAGGCGTTAAATCGCACGATCTAGGCGGCCAATTGACCGGTCCCGAATGTGAAATAAAATGTTCACCGAACTCGCCTCCCAATAAGTCTATTGTTGCGCGTGCTGTGAAAAAAAGTTGGATATCATCTCACGGTAGCGCTCACCATTCACAGTTACGTTACGATTCGCATCATATTTGAAGATGTACGGTCCAATGATGCCACCAGCCCATAAACCGCACCAAACTGTGACTTTTTCTGGAAGCATTGGTAGCTCTTGCAATGCTTCTGGCTGATATTCACTCCAAAATCGACAATTCTTCTTATTTACGTACCCATTGAGCCAAAAATGAGCTTCGTCTAAACTGACCATAAAATGAAAGAAGAGCGCGATGAACTTTCTTAACAGAGCACGCCTTTTTGATAATAAAATTCAATAATTTTTTTTTAGTGTTGTTCGTTTGTAAGACGATTCATGGTTAAATTATAGACCAAACTGAAGATGTTTGACAGTGAAACAAAACACGAAACGTGCGTCAGCTGTTTAAACCAGTGTTGCCAAAAAGATAATAGCTAAAAATCACCCTTTAGAAATCTTTCAAGCAATACTAGAACTGGGCAGGTTACGAAATAATATTCTACACAGATCTAAGCTGTGCCACAAATAATAGTGATTTGTTAAGAAGATAAAACACTAGTTTCATTTCGCACCTTTCATTACTAAGTGTTTCGACTTAATTGGGATTAAAATTTAGGGAACTTAAGAAAATATATTTGAAATAAAAACGGAGTTGTGTTTAAGGTGTGAATATAAAACAAGAACAATACCCACTCTGAAAAACCTATGTGTTTGGGATAATAATTTGAGTAGCTTCAAAAAAGGGGATTGACATTTTTCGCTCACATATTGTTGTTAATTTGAGTGTTGAATTAAACGTCAAAAATAAGATAAGTTTATGTTCTCAGTGACATTTGGCCTGTCAAGCGGTATATATCCTTCCACGTCGAATCATTTGTTCCTTCTTTTTGAAATTATAAAATTAACTAAAACAACTCAAAAATAGTGGATAATTGTGGTGAATGTAATACTGACATTCTGTAAGCAAAATTTATTAGCTGCGGAGGATTTTGCTGCAGAAAGTTTCACACTAAGTGTGTTGAACTGTCTGCGACAGACCTCCAACTCATTAAAACAACAGACAGTATATGCTATGAGTGCAAAATCTGCAATAATGTTCCATTTTTGGGAAAAGCTTACTTCATTAAAAAATGAAAAGAAATTCGTGAAATGAAGTGTAATTCTTCACAGAACTCGCAGAGAACAACTTCACAGTAACGGACGTTTCAGTTGAACCACACGTCGCCCCAACATCGGGAATTATTAAAAGTGCACCAAAAAATAATTCCACTCAAATGGGAGAAGCTATTGCCGAAAAAATCCAAACGCGAAAGAAAACAAACAAATCGTAAGCAACGATGCGTCTGCTTCCTATATTGTTAACACTACGGAAAGTGCTGTGAAGAATTATATTTCATCCAAGTGAAACTCGCCGGACGATGACATTACATGTATATCATATGTGAGATTTCACTGTAATTATAAAACATATTTCTAATTAATAACATAAGTATTTATGTAAATAATTATATAAACATTTTTGTAGGTCTGCCGAACTGTTAGATTATAATGTAGATTATAATATATATTATAAGTATCGTAAACGTTTCTCCATTGTGCTGCTTATTTTTTAATGCTAATTACTATCTCTTAAAGAATTTGGATTTGACTCAACTGAAACTCGTACACGACGGAAGTTTAACAATGAAAAAGAATCCAGGAACACAGTTGCATGGGCTCCTTTTTGAAAACATGATGCTCTTACTTACGAAACAGGTATGCATATAAAGCTGTTCTAATAAGTTTGTTAATTTACCAATGTAACTCCGTTGGCAGGACGACAAGTATGCACTAAAAAATTTCCAAAATATATCTGCAACTGGTACAACCGAAGTTAATAAATTTATTAGTCCGATAACATATTTTGATCAGCAAACTTTGGTGCGACAATCAGCTGTTGATAAAAACACGTTTTTTCTCATAATTACAAAAACATCACAAATGCTGGAACTTAGAGCCCCAAGCAGTTCGGAATGTAAAACGTAAGTTGAGAATGTTTTTTTTATATATTCCCCCTATATTTTCTATACTCTTCCTATCACAATATTCCCTACACAAATGCCAATTCTATGTGGTGAAAAATAAATAATATATACATAATTGATATACCCCCATTCTCGGCTTAAAATTTTTACGATTTTCAATGGGCTAGTAAATGAACATAAATTATTTTTTAGGCTTGTAACTTTGCATTCGTTTATTACTTAAATGCATGCATTATTACTTAAAAAAAGAAGAACAAAATCCCAACGGGATTAGAAATAGTACATGTTTGGCTCTGGTATGAAGTAGGATATTTCGCACAAAAATTAACAAAATGACGGAAAAATGATTGATTGATTTATCCTAGTTCATACCATAGCTATATATGTATAGAATAACGTATTAAAATTTGAAACCGATTGGGTTAATAGTTTTTGAGTAAACTCATGCGCCAGTCGTAAAACACTGTTTCGAGAAAAACGCGTTTAAAGATTTAAAGAGACGCTAATTCTTGGGTATAAAACCTACCTACATTCAAATAGCTATGCCATATCCATATAAAATTCCTTCCGTTTCTTCATAGGCTTGATTTTCTTTAGCTCGTTGGTCTCTCCGAGTAATTCTGGCCTCTTTGGAAGCCTCAGTAGGTCCTCATCAGCCTGCGTGATGCACTGCTCATCGCGCGTCTCTTGGAGTTTGGCTGCTGCCCGTCCAATATAGACCCCCATTGCCTCCATTTTTAAAATTGTGACAAATTCTTCGTTAAATATACATGCCGCTGTTTGGGCAGCAATTTCAACAATTTTTCTACCATTATAGATGTGTTTGGCGCCAAATTCCAGACACAATTATTTAACGGCTCGTTGTTGTTCTGCGTATTATTCCCCAGACATCGGCGAAGAAGTTAATTTGCTGACAAATTTATGGAGATGGGCTTGGTTGCTTCCTGCACGTCATCGTGTAATTCCGGTGGATGTTTATAATCTTGCAATGTCCCAGCGGCTTCAATTATGCGCCATGTGCTGCGGGTTTTCATCAGTTGACATTTTATGATAAAATAAAGCTAAAATTGAATTTTTCTTCAATGAAATCGGATATCTTCAATAGAATCGCAAATCCATAAAAAATAGCCATTTCTTTCATAAGTTTTTCCGTTAGTTGAGCTTTTTTAGGAGGCTGATTTTTACTTCTTTTCGCACCGTCGGCTCTTTACGCTGCTATCTTATATGAGTTATCAATTTGTTCGGCTTCTTTCAATCGTCGGTACATTCTCTTCTTGACGTGTAGAACGCATTCTTTCATTTCAATAATAAAGTCAGGTCCATAAGGTTGCTTGTTCACAACTGAAGTGAATGTTTTTGTATCGCCGTCACCGATATATTGGGTTGAGACGCATTAATTGCGGTTTGCTAAGAGATGGCGAAATTTGTATTATTCCTTTGTTATTATTCAATTTTAACTTGCGTTGGAAAGCTACTGTCATTGTACGTCCCTTCAGTCATTCATTTGAAGCGTTAACAGCAATACATTTTTTTCATTCAAATATGTCGAACTTTGCTGCCGAAACTCATCGTATTTCAGTGGAAGTTTATGAAGCCATTAATGGACAACGCTACCGAACACAATCCGTTTGAAGAGAGCAGTAGCCGAAAAAGGCCCGGAATATGCTACCAGACACGTGGCAATAATTTTCCATCATGACAACGCTCGGCTCCACATTGCTATTCCGGTTAAGAACTATTTGGAAAACAGTGGATGGGAAGTTTTACCCCACCCGCCTTATAACCCAGATCTTGTTCCTTCTGACTACCATTTGTTCCGGTCGATGCAGAACGCTCTCATTGAAATAAGGTTCACATCAGAGCAAAATATTAAAAATTGGCTTGATTCATTCTTGGCTGCCAAGCCGGCCCAGTTCTTTTGGGATGGGATCCACTAATTGCCAGAAAGATGGGAAAAATGCATAGCTTTAGATAGGCGATACTTTGAATAATACTATTGTACATGATTTTCTCAAATAAACGTTCAAATTTTGAAAAAAAAAAAAAAAGCACGAATTAAAATATTCACCCAATATCTATATCTCATCATGTAAATCTTCTGATCACTCGAAGATTTCGTTTATGCCGTCCACTTCAATTTTCCCTGCACTTCCAGAATGGTTGGGGGAACATTTATTTTTATGTTGAGACCAAATTGACTCGTACTCAACAGAGTTCTCTTTACCTTTAAATGTTCTGCATACAATACAAAAACTCGATTTTACAAAGTGGTCTACAATTTTGTTCGTACCAGCTAACGATACGATGCCTACAAGAGATGAAAAGCCTCTTTTGGCCCATGAACCATCCTGAAACCGCCATCTGCCTTTCTGGACTACCAGCTGCTTTGTTCTTTTCTTTTTCCTCATTGGTAGCTTTCGTAATAACTTTTCTAAATACAGCACCAACTGCGAAACTGATGTGATCAATATCCTCATAATACGTTCGTTCGCTGATGCCTTGGCCTAGATCCATAAGCTCACAGAAAGTGTTCGCTCATACTAATCCGACTCCCAGTAATCTCATCACATATATAAAGCGCCTGTTTGCTTCGTATGCTTTCCCAATTTTGGGACACGAGTCAATGACCTTTTCATGAGCACTATTGCAAACAACGAAGGGCGTTCAATATATTCTCGGTATCGATATGAAGGAAAATGCGAAATCAATTTAAATTGTTTTTATATAATCTCCCCTAACATCAATGCATTTGTTACATCTTGAGATAAGCTTTTTTAAACCCTCAACAAAAAAATGTTTCCTCTTTCTACGCAAAATATCCATTTATTGAGTTCTTGAGTTCTTCATCATCCGAAAATCTTTTTCCACGAAGGCATTTTTTCAAATCCGGAAACAGGAAATAATCACTAGGAAACTCGCGCCGTGTGAACAGGAGCGTTGTCATGAAGAAGAAATCTTTTTAATTTCCTCCCGCAAAGTGGAGGATGTGCTGCGTAGGATGTGGCGTTGATGGTTTCACCTTTTTTTGTACTCAATGAGCAAGATCCCCTTTGAGTCTTAAAAAACTGTGGCCATGAGCTTCCCGGCAGACGGAGTGACTTTGAACTACTTCACTGCATGGACTCTTGTTTGCTTTCAGGGTCAGAGTGGTGGACCCATGTTTCGTCACCAGTAACAATTCGATCCATAACACCGTTCGCGTTCTCACTACACATCTCCAAAAGCTCTCTACAGCACGCGATTCTCACTTTTTTTGAGGCGCTGAGAGCATTCGTGGCACCCACCTTGCACTGACCTTTGAAAGGTTAAGATGGTCATGAAGAATGGTGTGAATGGTACCAATTGAAAGCTTGGTGATCTGTGCCATCATTTTCACCTTTATTCGGGCATTCTCAAGAACAAGTTTCTCGACTTCTTTGATGCTTTCTCCCGTACAAGCAGTAGCCGGGGCGCCGGAGCGGGGCTCGTCTTCAATGCTCTCTCTGCCTCTCTTGAACTCACTTGACCACTTTTGCGCAGTTGATAATTAAGATGCGGAACCCTGGTAAACAGCCACCATCTCTTCATGAAATTTTTTTTTACTTTTTCCTTGCTTAGTGAGAAATTTAATTACAGCGCGATGCTCAATTTTCACCACCATCGTCTCAGTTGCCATTATGATTCTGTTTAACTAGAGATAAAACGCGAATTAATAATCACATTTATATGAAATTTTACATGAATGCACTATATATAAATAATAGTATTACTTGATAAGTAAGTCAATTTATATATACAACCACAGCTTCACCCCGATACCGAGAATATATTGAACGCCCCTCATATATCCAACTTGAAATTCAAGCCTCTTTCATCTATCTTGTTGAATTGAACATAACCGTTCCACTCAAACTGGGCCTAGTACTACCATGCGTATTTTTGAATATGCAACTCTTGCAAGAGACGCAGTGAGACTGAGCATGCCAACCTATTCTATATCCCAGTCCTGGTTGCCTAGATCTTATATCTCACGTAGCTGTGTATTCCTACTCTTTATTTCGGTATGCCGAAGGGAACCCATGAAGGGACAGAAGCATTAATGAGAGTTAGGTACCTGCGAGGTGGCTCATGAACGCGCGCTCTCGCCGACGCCTGACGCTTCCACAATAAATCAAACCGAAATTGATTGGCAGTACCGTAAGGAAATTGTTTCGTTGGCGTTGAAAGCTATAAATCTATTGGTTGATTTTACTGGACATTGGCGTCAAAGAAAATTATTTGTTGAGAAAAACTGTAAAACAATACAGTTTTGACTGTAACTCGAAATTTAGTTTCCTTGCGAGCGTGCCCAAAAAATGATCATCGGCGCTTAATAATTCATCATAAAATCTTTGCAGCACCGACGACATTAATGAGATTTGTGGTCGATAATGGTTACAATCTGCGATTTGCGATTGGGTAGCGTGTCCATCGATTTAAAATTTTTATTGAACAGAAAATTAATTTGTACAATTGGGATTACAACTAGGCGTCTAGTGCTTACATCGGGTGGCACAAATCCGGGTGTCCATGGTGGTTCTTTTATGATGGGGTGGTGATGTGGTAGCCGATTTAGCTCCGATGGTGATTGTTATCGCTGCTCTGGTAGAATCCATGCAGCTCGTTGTTCGACGTCATTGGAAAGTTATGTTCGTATAGCAGATTTAACGCGTTGAGGTAGCGTTGTCCCGGGATTGTGTTTCTCAGGTTCTTGATTTCCTCGTTAGGATGGTTCTTATGGCTTGTAGCTGAACAATGGCACCATGTACCATGTGATGCCTTTGGCGGTCGCTATCGAAGGTGAGTCCGGTACATATTCGCAGTATTTTTCTTACGAAAATTGCGAGTGTCGTCATGCTGTATATGCTGCTTGTATAGCAGTAGTTTTGTCCTCTGACTTAATCCGTTTTGCTTGCGCATAATGGGGATAGATGCGATGGCAACCTAGCTTCTCAAGGGTAAGTTTCGAATAACAGTTGAACTTCAACCTTTCCGTGAAGTTAACTCCAAGATATTTGACTTTTTCGTTTGTTGATATTTCTGTACCATTAGAGAGCACTATCTTTATGCTTCTACATTTGGCTGCTGATCTGCATCCAACTCTGTATGGTCCCCTTAAGCACAAAAGTACCGATTTCCCAGGATTGATACGAATACACCATTTGGTATAGTAGTAAAATTTGTTCGTTGTTTGGATTTCGATCATTCGCGCGGCTATCTATTGTGACGTCGAGCTGGCATAAGTCAGCGAGTCATCTGCAAATATACAGCAGTTCACTGTGTCGGTTGGATATGGTTGATCTGCCGTTTAGATGTTAAAAACCAATCGTCCCAGCTCTGATCTTTGTGCAACTCTAGCCTACGCAACGTATGTCCAAGTCGAAGCCGACTAAAAGTCTTGACCATTTTTAAGTGCAGTGTGTAGGATAGGTGGCGGCTAAAGCGTCAGGGTTGAGAGTTTTATAGTAGTGGAAGTAGGTGTTTCACTCATAATTTTTTACCCATGGCAATAACGAAGAATATGTTTTTTTTTTTGTCCTTCTTATTGAAGACGTAGTTATGGCGACCTTTGCCTTGCAGCATTTCGTTACCTGATATACCCGTGTGCCCTGGAATCCATAAGATCTTAAGATTTCCATGGTTCTTGATCAATTTGTTCCTTATGGTTTGAATAATGGGTATTTTGTTGTTGATATTGGTGATTGCAGTGAGGGTGGAGAGGCTGTCGGTACAAATTATGGTTTTGAAGTGTTCCGCTGGCGCTGTGGCCTTCAGAATGGCCATAGCCGCGGTAGAAAACATTGATGATAGATGTGGTAATAATCCTTTGGACAGTATGTCACCATTTTCATCAACCACGGCGTAAGCAGTGCCGGACTTGGAGTTCCTTCAATTCCAGAAACACTTGTTTGTAAAATTTGTCGGGAGTTTTAGTGAACGTTGTAAGATGCGTTAACCGATTCATCCCTGACGGTCCATTCAGGTGCGATTCCCTTGTTATTGCTTTAAATACATAATGGAGCATCAATCTTGTTCGCTGATATTAAGCTATTGTTAAGAGCCGACGATATTTACTGGCACTTGTTGCTTGATAATAATTTTTTGCCGTCTCTCTTTATTAAATTGTAATTAGGTTGATTTAACGTTAACACTAATAGAGATATAAGAGTGTCATCTCGCGGCTTAATTGATGGTAAGCCACTTTCGGTAAGCATGTTAATGATGTATGCAGGTTCGATAATTTTTAAGGAGGGTGATGAACACTTTGCATGTACACACAGCCCATAATCGATTCTTGATAGTATTATTAATCGGGTGATATTTATTAGTTCCTTAAAATTAAAATGTTTATCAAAAATTACACCAAGTATATCAAGTTGTGACCATTGCTAATGCTGCTTGCATTATTGTAATTTACGAAATTTGCTTAGAGCAACTAGTTTTCTTGCAGATATGTAAAATTTGGCATTTATCTACCGAGATCTTTGCCCCTGCGGACTTACCCCAGGTAAGGATTAGAGAAAAGGTTGCAGACATTTCTCGGATGTCCTTCTGTTTCGTAAAAACCATAAGGTCATCTGCGTAAAGGGTGTAGTTAATACTTTTATATTTCGAGAAGATTTTGCTGATATCATTGAAGGCAATTATGAAGAGTACGACAGAGAGGGAGTATCTTTGGGGTGTGTCGTTGTAGAGGGGGTGGATGGACGAGGTTGATCCATTAAGAATAACTCGAAATTTGTGATTGCCGCGTAAAGCCTTAATGACGTTGAACATTTTGGGGCTAATATTCCATTCCGAGAGCTTTTATAAAAGTATATGCGCTCCAATTCTATCAAAAGCCTTGCATGTATCACAGGACGCATTCGCCTTGTTTCTTTTGGCTATGTGGCCAAGCAACTGGCAATTGCGGAATCTCATTTGATTTGGAAAATATTCCTCGACTTTCAGATTATACCACTCGACATTGACTGAGCTTTGAGGCCGGAAAAGATCGAAGGTAATATGATTTAAGTTTAATCAGATATATAAAAAACCTGAGGATTCAAACTTTGAAAAAGTAGTATTGTTGATGTTATCAATGGTTTAAGTTGTGAGTCCCACTTCTCCTTCAAAACATTTATTTTTATATATTGTTATCGTCATCCTCCTCATTAACTGAAATACTTAGAATATTGGCCTAGCATTTAGCTAAAGACTCTAATCTGACTCCATTCCACGAGTCTGCTTTGAGAGTCACGGCTTCCTCTTCCAATTCTTCATGCACTCAATAAGCTAACAGTCCTTTGCTGAAATCGATGCTAGCAAACTGTTTCTGTAGAACAGTTTCGTTATTTTTATGGAATTCTGATCCATAGGTTGAATCATGGCGAAATAAGACGTTGATAACCCAAATTATGCAAGGGAAAAAAGTAACTGAATGAAGGATGATAGCAATAAGTACATGCTGTGGTCCCGAATATCAACATACGATGTAGGTACGCATAGTTAATATTAGGGGATCCCTCGAAGAGTTGAAAATTATTATTATTATTATTTATTAGTTCATAATAAATTACTTTTATACTAACATTATTACGGAGCACAGGTTGCAGAGACTTTCGGTTCACTCGTGAAAAAAAAAGAGAAGAGTGGTAACTGAATTGTTTATGATTTTACACAGAGGATGGTCTAAATTTAGAATGGTGTTGTATTTGTGGCAGGTTGGTGGTGGCTCCTTTTTAAAAGATATTCGTGGATTATAGCTGTGTGACCCAGTCTAAGTCTGACGTAATTTTTGATATCAATTTTGGTGGCTGAAGAGCGGTATATAGGATGTATAAACTCCCGGTTTACTTTTTTGTAGTGATGGTGGTATAGGTGCTAGTCATCTAAAAGCTTTGTGTGCCGGTTCCCAACGACAACCGGAAGTCTTTTTTGTTGTAGATGTTATACAGGTATGTGTTTGCAGCAGTATCCGCCGCTTCATTTACAGGTAGTTCTACGTTTCCAGGTACCCACATTACTTGTTTGTATTCTTTATGAGAATAACTCTGATGTGTTGAATGATAGATGAGTTATTTTTTAGGTTATTAACTGCCAGCAACGTAGAAAGTCTGTCGGAGCAGATTCGTTGCACTTCGGATGTAAATACGGCTGCATTGTTTGGTAGGATACCCTGTTTTAACACATTTCCGTTACTTCCTGCGATCGCAAAAGCCGTGTTATCGCTAGATTTCGATCCATCTCTATAAATAAAATTCCATCCTTCTGATTTTAAGCGATTTTCTTCAGTAAAAAACGCTTCGCTTTGCATGTGTATATTTTGTAAATTGAAGAAGGACAGAATCTGGATTCGACAGCCAAAGGGAGTTGTGATGGAGCTGCTTCCCAATAGTAGTGGGTTGGTAATTCCTAGTTTAAGAGATTTATCGATAGCTGAGAGGATTCTTCTTTCTTTTAGGCGATTCTTTAAACGGTGAACATCTTTGTAAATAGGTGAACCCGTAGCAAAATAGAGTTTGTGTAGTAATATGGCTGAGGCTACTCTGTAGCGATGTTCTATGGTAGGGAGTCCAGCTTCAGCAAGGATGTTCTAGCTGCATGATAGTAGAAAGGTTTGATTAAGTTAAGCGTTGCTTTTGGGCTGTTACCATATACACCTAGGGCGTAATTTATTTTACTTAACATAAGTGTCCTGGTGAGATAATATAGTGAGTTTTGGTTGACATAACTCCTTTTACATGAAATATATTTTATAATATTACTTGCAGCCAGTGCTTTTTTAAGTTCAAGACAGTTATAATTAGAGTTTAGTAAGGAGCCAAGTATACATAGACTAGATACAGATTCAATTTCAGTTCAGGATATGAACACGACTTTAAGCGACATACAGCCAGTACTTTGCATGCTTTTTGACACGCTCCTGGACGTTGGGTTTGTAGCGGATTAACACATAGACCGCAAACATTAGTCGACTTCTCTAATTCGACAATTGCCGACTGCGTGATACCCCTAAAATGCATTCGGTTTAAAATCTCTATGTTAAAAGCTGTCTCTATGTAAAAGATAGATAGATATTTATATATTTACATTGATTTTAGCTATCGCACAGTATCTAATACAGAGATTTGATATATCATATATCTAACTTCTGGAAAAAGTGTTTACATTATTGTGAAATCTATGAAAATAAGTATGAAATGGAACAAACTAATTTGAAGGAAAATACGACAAAAAACCTCAATACAAGAGAAAAATAATATATTCATTCAAATTCATTAATTAATTAATTAATAAATAAATATATAGGACAATAAATACTAACAATATTAAAGTTTAACAAATAAAACGTGTAGATTACAAAATATGAACAAGTAATAATGTTTATTCACTTTGAGGAATACAATTTGTTAGTTCATTGACCAGTGGATTGTCAGCAAAAACACATGAGTGATTAAACTTATCTGTCAGTTTCAATATTCTTTTATAGACCAGCCCAACACCCGCTCTTCTGTGCAGTTTTAAGGTGAAATAATCCCGTGGAAGGTCTAACATCATTTTTAAAACTTTTTTTTTGGGCTATTTGCAATCCTTTAATGTGACACTGTGCGGATTTTCCCCATACTGGGCAACCGTAAAGTATAATGGCTTGAAATATAACCTTAAGTATGATTACTTTGTTGGAGGAAGACAAAAAAGATCTTCTATTAATGAATGGGTAAAGAATTGTCTTTGCTAAGATTGCTGTCAATGTTAAACTCATGTGATGAAAATATTGCTGTTCATCGGCAAAGATAGCAGTATCACATTCGGGTAATTCTGGAAAGTCCGAGGTATACAAATTGTAAAGGGTTGTCGCCATGACAGACCCTTGGGGTACACCTTCATTATTAAATATCAAATCTGATACACCACTATTAACATGGACTTGGAAACAACGATCAGACAGAAAAATTAGAACTATATTACACAAATAAGGAGGAAAATTGAGATTGTCAAGTGCCTTCTCTATGTCAAGTAAAATCATGCCGGTCGATTTACCATCGATACGATTACTTCTAATATGATTGCAGATTCTCTTAACTAGATGAGAAGTGTTGTGATAACTCCTAAACACGAACTGTACTTCATTATCTTTTCGTTTACTCAGGCTGCTAAATAAACTAATTGGTTTGTAACTATCTGTTTACCAGCTTTAGGAATAGGCTGGTAACTTCCATTTGGTTGGAAAATATTGCAGTTTCAAACATGCATTTACAACATATGCCACCATCTTAATCCCAATTTTCGGTAATTCTTTTAAATAAGCATTATTAAATCTATTCTACCAGATTCTCTCGTTACTAGATTGCTGATAAAAAATGTTATATCGTCTTCATTCACAAATTCATTCACAGGTGTCACTGAGCTCATCGTATAGAATGTCTGAACAGTACCATTCACCAGAGTATCTGTATGCATATCACCCAGATGGGTGATATATGGTATGGTATGGGTATGGTTACGCTCAAATAGTTGGGCAAGTGCATTAGCCTTTTCAACATCTGTCAAATACGTATTTAAGGTGTTTGTAAGCCACGGTATACGACTGTTCTTATTTTTAACTCATTTGACAATATTCCAGAACGGCTTAGTATTTTTGTCTAAGTGTTTAAGCTTATCATTCCAAGAGTCATTACGAAATCGAGCTATACTCTCTTGACTTCGTTTCTGTAAACAATCTGCCTGTATCGTTGCCAGTTTCTTCTGTGCATATTTCATAACTTTGTAAGATTTAAAACATAATAACATAAAAACAAATAAACATAAACATAGAATTTGCTGTGTGAAATTTGATAAAAGAAGGTCATCATCGTGTTTGCAGGTTATATGGCCTATGTCGGTATCAACCTGTCGGAGTTTCTGACTTATATTTGCTCTTAGCCGATTCCAATTAGCATTTTCTATATCTTGAACATATTCAACAACTTCCATACCAGACAGAAGAACCTTGTACAATATACAGGGTTATGATCTGAGCTCATTAAGAGATACAGGCTGAGATACATAGTCAGGACAGTGAGTAATAAGTATATCTAGAACAGATTTACGACCACGTGAACCAGCAGGTACATAAAGTTTGTCACAGTAGCAACAGGAAAATAAACACACAAGACTTTAATTGTTTTTTGGTTTGATAACCTCGTCTTGATTCCTAAGTTCTCTACTAAATATGTCCTAATAACAGGTAAGAGTGAGTGTTGAACCAATCTCCTCACAAAAATTGCAACTCAACTACCGGATCCAACAGTTCTATCAAGACGATAGCATTTCAAATTCGGGGTGGATAAACGATAAGTTTCATTAAGCCAAGTCTCTGTTACTAAGGCTATGTGGTGAACGTTTTTCCTATTTAAAAGGTCTAGGAATTCAATGATTTTGTTTCGAATCCCCCTAGCATTCTATGTTATAATATTTAAGTTACTATCTACCATATTATTACTTACCATTAGAGTACAACAATTTAGTAGCTAACTGTGCGATAACTTGAAACTGATCTGCTTTTGATTTACATGTAGCTAATTTACTTATCATTTCCATAACTAGTACATTTAATTCATCCATAGTAAAAAGATTGTTGTTGTTGCTGATCAAACATCTTTGAAGATGAGTAGCACTCTCCCATGTACTAGGCGGTTGCACACAGCTAACGGCTTCCACTTATTGTTTACTTACAGTCGATTGACTTCTATTAGGAAGGGAGGGAAAGTCTGACATTGGTGATAAGTTATGTTGCTTCTGCGTGTTGTTTACTGGAACAGTGGCTTTTTTTGTCATCTGATGAGTTTGATTCTTGCGAGTGGCAAAGTTGCTTTTAAGCTCTAAGTATTTGGATCTAGCCAAGCAAGCAGCATCGCGAGCTTTATGACAACCATTGCAATTTACACATTTGAGTGTCTTTTTGTTGCAGTCAACAGTTTTATGAGAACCAGCACAAATACCACAATATGTCGTTATGTGACAGTTGCTCAACATGTCCGAACATTTGGCAATTATGACATTGTGTCCGTTTACCTTTCAGTTTTCGTTGAAAGCTCCAACTCGCTTCAGTGTGGAAAACAGATCGGTAATGTTTTTTTTTAAATCATTTAATTTGATTGATCCATTCTCTAATGAGATTAAATAGAATGTCTCACTATAATGATCATAGTTTCTTATTAATGTTTTTTTATGTCCATGCATTTCAAGACGAGTTCAATCAATTCAGACTTTATTAAATCAACATTTAAATCATCAAGTCCAAACAGAACAACATTAAATGCTTTTACACTTTTCATGTCTTGGATGAAAAATTGACATTTGTTTTCTTTTAGATTTGACACTACACTGGTGTATGCTTCTAAAATTTCACACAATATTTGTATGCCAATTTTTTAATAGAATAATCAGATATATTTAATGACTTCATTAAACTGTGGACATAGTCACAAGTTTTGTCAATCAATTTAATAGGAGGCATATGGCGAAATAATTTCGTCCATATCGCCATCCTCTTTATCATATCTTTACTGTGGACATAGTCACAAGTTTTGTCAAAAAAAAGCAACTATGGACTTCTCGATCCCGAGCCTGTTCAGTGCTGAGGTAACTACATGGGGTCCGACGTTGTTAAAAGCTCCCTCAATGTCACCAAAACTAGTAATGGTGAATTTCTTATTCTCGAGGGATTTTTCTATAATGCCAACAAACGAGTGAAGGGTTGTTTCTAAAGATTTGAGAGATGGACATCTTAGAGATTATATACATCTTATGCTCCTGATGTGTAACTCTTTCGGTTTTTCTAGAGTCTCGAGCGGGAAGGATGATTGACTGATTGGTCTTAATGTCTTCATATTAACATAGGGCTTTTCCCTGACTGGTATAAAGACAACATCCTCCAGAGTCTCCTAGATCAAGTCATGTCTGGTGACCACTTGGGGAGAGATGAGGTCACCTACATTCTGTAGCTCCCGTTTTAGCTTTCGGCTTTGTTCTGCAGCATTTTAACACTAGTAGATGGTCAACTGGCACATGATGCCTTATTAACAAACAACTCTGAACCCCGCTCGACCCTAAGCCATCAGATTGCAGGTCGAATCTTAGAACTCTCATTGGCGTTATAACAAGAACTCACGCCCCCAGACTAGACACCACTTCCCTGCGAGTCAGTAACAAGATTACCCTCACAGTTTCAAAGAGCCTGGTTGCCATTCTCGGAAGAACTCGACATGTACCTGACCTCAGTTCTCCAACACTATATGTACATATGAAAGAGGCTGTATGTTTCTATTGACAAAAATTTGTTTAGAACATCCGGCATCATGCCTATGCTATATGACGCAGATCATGCTTTTATGTCCGTTTTCACAGTGTTTAGTGTCGATCCATGGATAGTGACTTAATATAAAAATCTAGAGAGCACATAATTGCCATTCGTATATTAAAATAATATTAACCCCAAATACAGAGAAAACCCACATAAGCAACCAAATATTTGGTTTGACAATCCTGCTGAAGTGAACAGAAGCCACACATACCTTCGAATATATTATATATTCTAATATATAATCGTCTTGAGTAAGTTTAAGTTCGATCCTACACTAAGCTAATCCAGCAGATAATCTTGCACTGTGAAACTCATAACAACTTTAATGAGGAGCGTATGCCGTGCTCTATTCTGGATGAACAATACTATAATATACACTATTATATATATGTGCCGGAACCAAAATATTTTGTTACAAATAAGAAAAAATAAAATATACACATTTTCCCAACAAATACAATAACAAAACATTTCCACCATATTGAAGTTGAAATATCATTTGTTTGAACCAAGAATAAACCATTTAAGGGGAACACAAATTTAACTCATATTTGACTCGTATTAACAAACAACAGTTTTCACATTTGTATTGTAGTTTGTTTTTTTGAATATTTTGTTGTAAAATATTAATATTTTCAATAAACACAAAAACATGTCTTTTTGATGATATAATCAGCATTCTAACATCTGTTAACGTCGCCTAGAAAGTCTATAGGACATATATTGTTATGTTAATAAATGTTAATATCGTATGGATATGTATGGATTTATATGTTTTTGTATAGTTTACCCTTATCTGTTGGACTGCTGTTATATACCGAGATTACTGTATCCATGAACTAAAACAACAAATAAAATTTAGAAGAACATTTAGTCGTACCATGCTTTCACACGATCAAATTCAAATCCAAAACAAATTTCGATAGCCTATGATTTTTGCTACTTCTCTCTACATGCATTACATGCATCCGATACCCCACGGTCAAAAGAGAGGAGAAGACCGGAGACTCACTCGAAAGCTGGTTCGAATCTCGCACTCATGCGATGCAAGTGCCTCCTGCTTGGAAACATCGTATTTTGACCTCGTAAAAGCAGCCATAGTATCATAGTAACATGTGTATGTATCTTAACAATTTGTATACGTTGTACAGGGGATTTATATAAAACAACCCAACCAAGTACATATATAATTTAGTTCTCTGTCCTACCTTTAAAAAAACTGATTTCAGAATTTCTTTAAATAGACAAGACAGAAACCACACATAACACCAAAGTAAGCCCATTCTTGTCACTTTGATCTGTAATTAATGAATTAATTAGTGCTTTTAATAAAGCGAAGAGGATTGCTGACTCTTATGTTGCCGAGTTCAGGTCCTGTGCCAGTTGCCCATCTGCATTCATTTGAGCAGGTGTTTCCAGTATTAGCAGATGTTTCATAGTAGCGATAGGCATGGAGGGGGGTTTCCAACCGGAAAGAGTACCCTTTCTAGCGAATTCGTCCGCTTTGTAATTCTCTGGAATGTCGCAGTGTCTCGGGACCCACATAAGATTTAATTATTTTATATTAAAATACTTCGCTAGGTATATATTAAGAGGTAGGCGGTATTTAAGAGATGTCTTGGAGTTGTAAGTGACTTAGTTCAGAGATTTTATCGCTGCCAGATAATGATATCTGTGATGATGATATTGTATATAACAATATTACATTGTTTCGCCAGGACAGAGCTGCCTCTATAGTTTTAGTCTGAAATACCCTACAATAATTCGGGGTTGCAGCAACATTTGCACCCTATGGCCCTTTTACAGCAGTAGAGAGCCGTGGAGGCCTTCTTGACACGTTCTGACATTAAGCTTTAAGCTGGTCCCGTATAATGAGGAAGTATCAAAGTAGGATTTTGTACTTTCTAGTAAAAAGGAGGTACAGTAAGAACCCTTTAATTAGGAATTCTTTAACTCGAGGTATTTCCGAATAAATGAGAGTCAAAATTAAATAACACAAGGATTGATCTGAAATATTTAGAAGGCGGATAAAATCATCAAAATGTCTATTGGGGTAATCCGGCAATCCCATTTAGAAGTCTTTTGTGTTAATAAAATAAATTTTTTGTTTTAAGTTCGTGCATATCCACCAAAGGAACGCGCTTTAGTAAATTATTGTCATTAATTCGGAAAATTTGTTTACTCGGACTGACCTTTCCCCCAACCATTCAGAATTAACGAGCGTTTACTTTACATATGCAACACTATTTTGACACACTTTATTTTCTTACATTTTTTATTTTGTAAAGAAATCAGTGAACAAAGGGCAAAGAAACAAGAACAAAGAACATCAAAATAAAAACGAGAAAAAATAATTACTGAGTGGATACCAGCTACTGACTTCAAATAACAGAGTGTTCGAATAAACGAGCGTCGCAAAATAATAGCTTTTGTTCGATTTATCAAGGTTTTTTCAGTTTAAATTATAGGGAGTCATTTATTATTATTAATTTTTTTTTCATCAAATCTTCTACTACGTCCATTAATATAACTATATTCTATATCTTATAGTCTTTATCAAGCATCCCCGAATAGCATCTCTGTAAAATAAGTCAATCACAACGCATAGTCATCAAACCTATAATGTTAATTCCAACCTCTACACAACTGTATTAACGTGTTTAAAATGAACATATCAGGGATCTAAAATGGGAAACTAATTGACATACTGCGGTGAATGTGTTGTGTAACATCAGGTTGCAACTTAGTTGCAGGGTCAAATCGAGTCGTTACAATATAAATAACAATGCCAAACATTATGCGTCATCGACTATAAAACATTTCATATGCTAATATATAATATAATATATAATTTAAACGTTACGATTTTATTTCTACAAATAACATTGTGCTGTTTAAATGCTCATTAAATGTTTTAAGGCGATTTTGTTATGTTTGATGTCAAGTTGTTCAGTCATGACATCTCATTCTACTCTATGAATCTATTCACATAAATATATGTTTGTATATCGTTTAAAATTTGTCGGTCAAAATAATATATAATGCCAATTTTTCTTCTAAGCGAAACAAATATTGATATATTGACACTATTGATTCAATTTTATCATGAAACTTCTCTTTTAATTAAAATTAAAATATGCATAAATCGTATCGTATATGTTTGCGGTTCACAAAATAGATTTAGTTTGCTGGTTGATGGTCAAAAGAAACTATGGTGGAAGCTGAAGAAGCTTCCTTTCACCTCAAACTCACTAACATACTTTAATTTAATTTACATTTATTATGTGGCGGTCTCATACGTTCACTTTTTCTTAGCTACCTTGTAAAAATACTAAAAAAGTGAAATTGCGATTATAAACGAGAACATAACATCGGCTGCACTTACTGTCGTATTTCCGAATATCTTAAAAGTGTAGCTAAAGATGTTTCTCTTTTCTAAAAGCTCCTTCGTGTTAAAGATATATCTGCCTGCGTAGTACCTAAACTTGTTCCCGGAACATACTCATCTCATTGTTTTTATTTTTAAATGTATACAAATTCCTACCTTTTTCTGCTAGGATGTACAGATATATACACATATACACTTGGTAATACTTTGAGTACAATATCCTTTTACACTTCGCCAACTTCTGAACTCATAGTTGAGCAGAACATCCGTAGTACCCAACCATATCCACATACATACCTATATAAATGTTCCATTTGTATAGTTTCGATTTCCTCATCTGAATATATTTTCACAGTGATGAAAAATAAACATAACTGCGAATAGCTTTTTCCAATCAAAGAGAATTCACAGCACAGCAAAGATACAGCGCAAGACATCCCTTAAAAATGGAAAAGCTTTTGCAATGGTATTCAGTTGCTTCGCACAAGTTGTACAGAACGGAGTGCAGTACACACTGCTCACATTTGTAGTTTTCTTTTTTTATTACATGAAAAGTTATTTTCATTTATTTTTCGAAAACAATTTCTGTGTATATTAGCTTGTCCAAAGACAAAATACAAATATGTGGATAATACAAAAACGTTCACATTTTTGTGTTTTTAATGTTTAGCATGTGTGGGGAAATTGTTTGTACCACCAGACAGTGTTTTGTTTATTAATGTATATATATACTAATAGTGGTTATGAGTGACCAAGAAAACTATGTGATCGTTTTTAGAATACGTTGAATTGTTGTATTTTATTGTTCTTGTTTTTTGTGCCAAAGCCACGAGTTTTATAAAATTATGTGCGAAAGATAATACTTTGAGTGCAGCGACATTTATAATAACCTTTGTTTGAAATGAAGTTGTGTATCAAAATAGTATCAATGTTATATTTCTCGGGCGTATACGTAATATTATTTCCCCTGCATGGTGTGAGTTTTAGAATAAAACAATTAAAAATAGAATGTATAGAACAAATAGAATGTTCTACCGAAATCATTCAAGTATGATAAATAATTTCAAATATATCATTATCAGTCAAGTGAGAATCGTATATGTCACATAACGGAAAACATAAATATGTAACGATATAAGGCGAAAAGTTTTAAAGAAAACGCACATGAAGGTGGACAGTTCAATGTTAAAATCCTAAATCAATATGTGATTTTAAAAATAATATGATATTACCGTCCTTCAAGCCAATTTATAGGAAACATTATTGCTCCCAGTACTGGCGGTCAATGTTTTTGGATAACCTTGTAGATGCTTGTGTATTGTCATTTGTATTTAGATTCAATGTCTTCATTCATATAAACTTATAACAATATTAGTCATATTTAGTAATCTCAATCTTAGTAAGCGAACAATATCTTCACATAGGAATTAATTATCCCAAAAAACCGATCATAATGATAATGTAGTCTATGATGTTAAATTAATATATCTTATTCTGTAGTATAATATAATATGAATATCAGTGGTTTTAGTATTCGAAAATACGAAAGAAATATATGTATAACTTAGGGATATTTTATCAACTTAAGTGTGTGTGTACATATTGAATTAAACACAATTACCCACGCCGGCATCCGCAGTTCATGAATGGAATGGAATCCGATAATGGTCCACAAAACCTCCTTATCGACCCTTTCTTTAATCAGCTTCTTTTTTTTGTCTATTTTGAATTTTCATTGTTCAATTGTTCTGAAGAATAATTATTTAAAGAGTGAAATAAAGTATATTTTGGAAACAAATGGCTTTTTAATGAATTTAGAAGGGGATTTCCGAAAATCGTTGGTGTTCATCATTGGTTCGATCAAAAGCGAATCAGATCCAAGAAGGCCTGCGGATGAGTCGCGTTTTCCATGATGGAATTTTTTTAAACTACTCTACCGACCCGTTCACTTTCTCGATTGTGTTTTCAATAATAGGGAAACAAGCGGATGCGAAAATATTCCCTCTGCAGTCAATCCGGCGTTTTCTACATTCGGCATGATTAATTACGCAATTATTAAACTCCAAATCTTTATGCATTATTTTGCTTTATTCATTGCATACTAAAAATGTATATACATTTCTAACATTTACTTGGAAGTACCAACTTCAAGGTTGCTAGTATAGCTATATATTTAATATAGTTTTTGTATCGCGCACAATAATGAAAACACACCCGTTCTCTACAAAGGATTTATTAAGAGTGAAGATATGCATAATGGATATAATAAAAGATATGAACATAGTAGTGTGAGGGGGATTAAGCCAACAAACAAGAAATACAAAACGGATAGTGCAAACACAAGAACATATATTGTGTTGCAACTATATTCAGATTTGAACAGGTAGTTTTTTTTCTCCAAAGTATTATCACTGATTTTTCATTAAGGCGCCTTAAGACACTTATGTCATTTTTGCTAACGCTCACTTTTAGTCCATTCCTAAGCATTGTTAAATATGGAAATGGCTTAATTAGGCTCAGTTTTTTCTATTTTTTTTTTTTAAGTGTTTGGGTTCAAAACTCACCACGGGCCGAAGGTATAGTGGTAGAAAGAAAGAGGTTATACCTGTATACACTGGTCTCAAAACATCTGTATATTAGGCGGGGAAGTTCATTCCATATTCCTGGTTTCTTTTAAACATGTTGACGCAAAGAACTAAAAAATCAAAACCGTAACGCGTATACAACTTATGATGATAAAGAAAACCGCAAAAATCGGCCAGGCAAAAACTATTAATTTAAGGAACAAACTGACGTGCAACAAACCGGAAACGGTATAAGACGAAGTATTTTACCAAGAATAAGGAATTTCAAGCAAAAATACAGCTGGCTCAAACAGTTTACTGTCAACTTGAAGCAAAATTTGTTTTAGAGTGTTCATAATTTGTTCACGTCAAGCAAACAAAATCTGTTCACCTTTTTCGGCGTTTACACTTACAGACTCTCTCCTTTTACATATTTTGGTAACAAAAAGGCAAATATACGCAAAGTATTCATTAAAACAAGTAGTTACCAATCGTGGTATGACGGTATAACTTCTTAAGGCAATTTGTATGTTGTTAGCTTGAAATACCTATAATGAAAAGATGAGTTTATCTTATGTTGCAAATATTAAAATACTTTTTTTTTAATGCAAGCTATTTTTACTCATTTTTCTAATTAATATTAATTTATGGGAATACAGCAAGGTTTTCTACTTGAATTTATAATTTGACATCACACCAAATAAGACTCAAGCAGAATGTATTTTATTGCACGGGGATTCCTGATACGATCATTTATAATACTCTCCTGTCACCTACTAACAACTAAACACATTTAAAATGAATTTCTTGTCACCGGACGATGTTTTTACGGGTGTCCGGCGTAAAAGTCTTTGCAATGGTGCGATCCTAACTTTATCTAATGGTAAAGCATCAATACCAGAAAGCTCTATACCAAACAAATCAAAGAAAGAAAGACGTAGAGGAAGTTTCAATGAGTCTAGTGGCAGAAGATCCTCATTGGTGTCAAGGTAGATTATGTATTCTTTTATTATTTTTCAGCATTTTAGTATAAATACAGTGGCTCACATATTCGATCGAACGCGATCTCCTTTTCTATATACCGTAACCGTAGCCCACAAGAAAAATCAAAAAATGCACTTTTATATTGTGAAGTTATCACATTATAAAAGTTGAACCCAGCTGAGCATTCGATCATTTGACAAGGCCTTATAAATACGTAATAAATACATACAGTGAATCATGGAATTGATGTCAACACGAAAAGCGTTATTAGACAAGTCGAAATAAAATAATGAGCTAAGATTGAAAAATCCTCTACTGATGCATCACCACAGAAAACAATCCTTGCAATCAAAAAAATATTATATATTCCACCATAAGAAAATAGAAAACTTTAGAATTTAATTAGCCTAATTGGAGAAACAACGATAACGTTTTGAGGCGACAATATATGGATTAATGCGCTCATCTGGTACAGTAAATGACAGCAGAATACGACGGTCAAGCGTATGTTCAATATTTGAATGGTTGTTTGGGATAAAATATGAATTTGCATAATACCTGTTCCATGTGAGAATGGAAGTCACGCAGCATTAATTCACGTCATTCATGTCACTCAACTGATCGAAAACCACCTTTTTACCAAATTTGTTTGTTTTTTCATTAATTACCTAGTTTAATAACCATGTGGGCTTAGGTTGTTAAATTAGGTAATAAGAACTACTTATTGTATTTAGAAACGCATTAGATTAGCTTAGAGAATGTTTTAAGCAAAATTAGCAAAAATGAGAAATATAAATTCATTCGATCGAATATGCGAGTTATTAAAAACTTATGTTTAAGATTCTCTAATTTTTACGGTCTATTGTTATCTTTATGAACTTATGTGTATATAAAACATAATAAAAATACATACTGAGACTTGTTTTAGGACAGTGGCTCCTAATCCTTTTCAGCCCTCGGTACAGCTACACGTCTAGTTTTGCCATTTAAAAAAGAAACAGACTTCAGAGAAACAAAAATTAAATGCAATAGCTATTCAGTCAAATTACAGTTTTTCAATGCGGCTTGACACTGTTACTAACATTTGGAACACGTGAAAGCTATCGTGAATTGCAGTAATACAGAAGCTCCCATATTGCATCGTTTTTTGAAAAGTCTGGTTTCTATGAAGCACAAGTACAAACAGCGCGAAGCTTAAAAAGTTTGTATTTTTGTGAATAACACATAACATACGGCGCGACGCTCTTCTTTACTTTCTACGGCGGACACTTTAAGAACCCGTGTTTTAGGGCAGATTTTTCATTTGTCAGATAAACACTCAGTTAAGAGTTAACTGTCAGCTAAGACATGAATGCATTTTTCAATAGTCGGTGAGCAGCTATTGGGGGAATATAAGATCTAACTGTCCATTGAAGTTATCTGCTCATTTCTGAGGTAGATAAAATGTAATTCTCTAGCTAAAGTAGCGAACTGTCAAATTTAAAAAGTCTGTTTACGAAGTTTTGTTTTGCGAAATATTGTGCAAATGGATTATTGCGATATTATTGACGATTTACTTAATGAGGAAGAATTAGTCTTTGTCAGTGTTTATGTTTTAGTGCTGGGAACATGTTGAAAACCAAATTCATTAACAACCGTCTTTTACTGGAAGTAAAATTCTCCCGCTGGAGGTCAACGATTTTCATTCTTAAAAATTTCTTAAAACTTGGAAAATATCCGCAAAATTGAGCAAACGCAACGAAAAATTAAAGATGAAAGTCAGACTCTGAGCATAGCCGGCTTCTTTGCTCTTACACGAAAACTTGCAATTAAGCTGTTTCATTCGCACCCACATCATGTGAAGTTAGACATAGTTGATATTAGCAGTACTGCAAAATACCTTCAAATAACTATCTAGCTGTTATTTTTTTGATTGAAAAACTCACACTACTTATCTAGTAAATAAAGAGTGGAATAAATTTATTCATTAGTTAGCAATCAGACTGTTTATCTGGCAATTTAAAAATCTACCCTAGGGGGTTAATGCAAATGTAAACCTTTATGCTTTTTTTGCATTTTTTAAATGTATATAATTATTTGTTTTTTTTTCCTATCTCTTGTTATGAGCAATACTTTCTTAATTTATGTAAAATTGGAATATCTTGTGTCTGGAATTGGGTCGAGTTATTGTATTACTACATTTTTTAAACATGTTTTTACTAATGTTAGTAAAAATATTATATATTTAATCGTTTGTTAATATTTATATTTAATCGTTCTTAAAGATGGTTCAAACATATATCAGATGCCGCAGAACAGTACAAGCAACGCTCAAAGAGCAGTCATGAAGTTGTGGACGATCCTGCCAGCGCAACATTACCGCATTCCAATACAAAAGAATCCCTTGAAAATACTCCTGACCGCCAGGCACCTTCATCGGCTACAGCGACAGCATCCACGGCTGTAGGAAATACAACCACAAATAACAATATAATTGAGCTTGAATATACACCTACAACAGAGAGAGATCCTATTAACTTTTGCAATAATAACAATGCGCTTGAGCTTGGTGGAGCTTACGGCGGCGCGGTTGCAGATCCCAGCATTAGTCGTACTGATTACCACAATGAAAGTAACAATAATGAGTATGGTACGTCCAATATTGAAGATGAAACTAGAATACAACAACAACTACAGACCCCTAATAATATCGGTGACGAAATAACCTCAGTAGCGGTAACGCGCCGTGATAACAGTAGTTTATATTCCAATAATTGTAACAACACTCGAACTCTCATGCAGAACAGCCCCCTCGTCGAGCCAAGTGCAATACAAATAAGTATTTCACCTGCTCACACTGCAGAGCCGGTGCTAACTCCAAGTGAGCGACTTAAGCGCCTTGATAATTCAATTCGTGAGAATCTTGTAGAGAAACATAAGATTATTTGTGATATGTTTCGTTTGCCAATTGAACATTTTAATGAGATTGTTGATATTGTTGCACAGCCTGAGACACCTAAAGATTCTTCCGATATTGCTTTAGCTGCTTACGCACAGGTGCAATCGCTTACCGAAGTGTTAAATGATTACATGAAAATTAACTCGACTGAGCAAGAGATATCCGCTGTATCAACAGTGGTTTGTGATCAATGCCATCACACCCAACAGCAACAACATTTACACACTTCATCAAAAAGTAATGTCGTTGCGACGAACAAAAGCCCTGTATCTGCATTACTTTTAAATGCAACTTTATCGAGTACAGCTATTAAAGTTATTCAAGAGGAAATATCAAATAGTATTGCTGTAGTCCAGTCGCCTACCCTTAAAACGTCTACAAGTAATGTGGTAACAGCTTCTGTTGATAATGATCAGATAATACATGAAGACGATGACGGATATTGTGAGATTGATGAGTTACGACTTCCTTCAGTACCAATTTCAAAGTCAGCAATCCCGACAAGTTCTTCAGTTGGAACATTTAAAGCTTCTTTACCGATTGGTGTAGGGGTTGGCATGGTCTCACGTAACTCATCAACACCGGAGTTATTGAAGCGTCAGAGCACGATTAGTACTGATAGCATTCCCGAAGAGTCTGAACATGATGTAATCCAACATGACGAGCCTACGCTAAGTAGTGGTGTGAATGTATCAAAGACTACGAGCAATAATGATGAAGATGATTCTCTGATGCTACAGTTCCATAATCGTCTGAATAGTAGCGAAGCATTCATAGACCAGTCACAGCCAGAAAATACAATTAGTGCCAAAATAAAAGAACATAATCATCCTGATGATTCCCTCGGCAGTGAACACATTGAAATAAACGACAATTACGATACTTTGGTAAGAACAAAATTTTGAGTTGTCTATACGATCAAACTTTACTAAATAGTAGGAGCTGTTTAATTACAAAATGCCTTATCTCTTTTATAGAACTTGTCTGCGATTGACGATGACGACAGTACTGATGTTCACCAATGTCAGTCCCCTGGACCTATACTTTGTGGACCAAACCGACTTTTGCATGCAAATTCATTGGAGCCAAGTGTTCCGTGTCATCTTATCAATGGCATCGTTTCAACTTTAAACTCACAAATCTCATTACTTTTGGTGAGAGCAAAGAAATTTAATGAAATACGTAAATAAAAACGAATGAATTTTTAGCCTAAAATCAATGAACGTGACCAAGAGAGAGAACGTTTACGCCGAGAAAACCAGCATTTAAGGGAGCTATTAAATGCAATGCATGAGCGTCAGAGAGTTGAAGCCAATACAGTAAGTTAAGAAAAACCGATGTCCACAGCAAATACTTGAAACAAATACACGTTAAAAACGCCATAAAATGTGATGATTCATTTTAATCGATTTAAATGTACTTTTTTTTCATCTTAATACAGTGAGACAATCTCTGATTTGTTTTTTTTTTTTTTTTATCATGTTAATATTACATATCTTTACATTTTTTAATTAATAAAATAATAATTTAATAAATTCATGTTTCCTGAAACTTAGGTTAGGTTAGGTCGCGAAATGTAGCGTGGCACTGTTGTCCAGTTGAACCAATTGCGATGCCCAAGGGGGATTTAATCTTTCCGGTCTCACTCGTACACATCTGTGTTGCTGCTGTTATTCCTCCTGTACATCATGTTCCTACAGGTGTCGTTGTAGTGCTGTTTTGTCCAGCCATCCAGAGATCCTGAAAATAGATGTTAGCGGGACATCTGTTAACTCATGTAGGTTCGGGAAGAAGAATTCTCCCAGTGCTCTTTGTCTCACTAGGCACAGACTGGGGCATTGACAAAGATAATGAGTAGTGTCTTCAATCTCCTCTTCTTCCCCGTAGCCTCAGCATATTGTATTATGGGTGAATCCCATATATTGTTCGTGGTATTTCAGGTGATTATGGCCAGTAAGCGCACCAACTACCATCCGCAGCAGCTTTTTGTTGCATTGGAGGAGTTTGTCCATAACAAGTGAGGTCTCATATGTGGGAGAGAAGTACCACTTTCTATTATCTAACTCCATGATGGTGTTATCCACTTTCTTTTGACATTTGCTAGCGGTGGATCAATGCATGGGATTGCCTGAAATGGGTCGGTTTCGGCCTCTTTCCTGGCAAGTTCATCTGCTACCTCAATTTCTTGATTTCGATAGCCGAAATTGTGTTAATGTAATCAGCCGATGGTATTTCCATTTTGGCCGCTTCTTTGACCGCAAGGACCTCCGCTTGAAAAACACTGCCGTAGTCAGGTAATCTGATGGGGCAGTGCATATTTAACAATTCGGGAGTGGACCGTCCCTTGATTTCGCTGTTTGTTCTATACGTAGTCTATCTAGAATACTCGCATGACCGTTGGGGCATGTGTGCCAGCTCTTGGATTACATGATCCGTATGGCGCTTTTTCAGCAGTCTTCTGGTCCTTGGAGGTTCTTTGGATCTCCTGCCACTGGACCTCTATGCCTGCTGTTGTGGTAGTGGAGATCGTTCCAGTCACCCCTAGGCAGACGTGTCTCTAAATACTTGTTAGCAGCTTTAAGTTGAAGGCTTTAAGACAAGTTTGTCAACAAATTATGCTACCGTATGTCAAAATAGCCTGACAATAGCTGTGTACATCCACAGTCCTGGGGTTGGGGCATCATTTTTTTGCCGTATATTCTATTACACAGGTATAGGGCGCAGGCCGCCTTCTTCGTCCTTTTATCTAAGTTGAATATCCAATTTAGTTTCCTGTCTAGGATAAGACCCAAGTATTTCGCGCTTTCTTTTAAGGTGAGAGTTATACCCTCAATGTATGGGAGGTTGAAAGGACTAAAAAGATTTAGTCCACCTGATAAGGAAGTTTATTGCGCTTTCAATTAATTCACTTAGGGTCGGGAGAAATTTCCCACGGGCTATTAAGGCTAGGACGTCAGCGTATGTAATGGCCTGGGTCCCCGTGAATCTGAGTTTTTCGAGAATATCATTGATGGTTAACACTCACAGAAGGGGGGATATGACACCACCTTGAGCTGTGCCCCTTGAGGCTGACTTTGATGATCAAGTCGCCTAGGGTTGCATTAATTAACCTCTTGCTTAGCAAGCTACTGCTAACGTTACTGATTGCTCAACCTTGGCTTTTGCAAGTGCAACTCTTATTACCTCGGTTTCTAGATTATTGAAGGCTCCCTCAGTGTCTAAGAAAGCAGAGAGGGCGTATTCCCTGACGTTAAGGGATCTCTCAATAACACTAACTACGTCGTGCGTTTTCTACGCCTTTGCCTTTCATATACGCATGTTGTGCACGAGAGATGAGCATGACACTCAATGTTGTGTCTTATGAATTCGTTTATGAGTTTTTCAAAAGGCCTAAAATCTTTCGCTGTATAGTGACTGGCTTTGCCTGCTTTAGGGATGAAAACTGCTTTAAGTTTATTGCTTAGTCGAAGATTTTCTGTCTATTTCTGGTATCGAAAGTGAGATCACTACCAATATTCTCAACACAAAGGTTATTCGTTGGAATTAAATCAAAAGGTTTTGTCGTTAGTATCCGAGCTTCCCCAGACTGTGTGGTGTAAGTTGGAGTCACAGCTTAAGATGAGGTCCCACTTCTTCTTAGCTTCTGTCACGAGATTTGCGGTCAGAAGGTCTGGGGGTTCGTTTCCTGCGTCGAGTGGTATATAAATAGATGTCAGGAGTAGCGGGAAGTTGTTCTGAAGGTAGTTCGCTGAAAGTAGGTAGAAAAAACAAGTTAATTTCTTTTCTAGCTACAATATAGGTTCATATCCTATTTACGTCACCATTTGGTTTGGATAAATAGACAATCAGATTTTTACCATTTAACCCTATTACTCGTCCTTGGCGAATCCAAAGTTCTTGGACGCAATGTTTCTTCCCGCCGTTGAGAGAATTAATACCAGATTTGCACCGGCCGCCTTACTGTGGTGGAGGTTGATTTGAACCACCTTCAGGGCGACCAGCGTGTTCAGCAGTTTTCTTGTCGCTCGTTGCTTGCATGAGTCTAAGTCTGCAGAGGGAAGTTCCCACGTGGTTTTTGAACTCCTTTTGACGTAGCAGCGGCAGCAACTTGTAGTCTAGCATGATGTCAACATCCATACCGTTTTCGGAGTGTTCACCCATCTTGATAACCTTCCAGTCCTGACTAAGTAGAGTTAATGTATCGAAGATTGAAATTGATTCTGTCCTTTGGGAGGTATGGACCCTGAAGGTGGATGCGACCTTTGGCCTTAGGTAGTACTAGGGTTGATTCGATACCAGGTCAATACTAATATCAGTACTAATTACAGTACTTGCAACAGGGTGTCGATACCCATGGAGTATCGAATCAAAAGTATCGATACTTACTTGTATCGAAACAAATAAGTACTTACTTTTTTCAGCAACAACAAGTAAAATTTGAACGGGAATTAAATAAAGCAAATGATAGTATAATATTTTTTTTATTCTTTATTCAGTTAATAATTGATTAAAAAAATTCATTTCCGGAATTCCATTTAGAAATATAAGCTTTTCCAAATGTTTGTCGCTAAGCCGATTCCTGCTCTTAGAGATGATTGTTCCTGCTTTGGAAAAAAGTCGTTCGCAGGGAACTTGACGCGCCAACGACTAAAAACATCCTGGCATGTTTCTAAAGCAATGGAAAGACATATCTCATGTCTTCCCATTCCTCAAGTGGATTTGTGCTTAAATTTGAGACAGGTCCACCCAAGTAGAGAGAAAGCTTGTTTCCTTCATTGTTCCTTTGCTTTTTTTTCGTGTGATGATGTTAGCAAAAATCATAAACTACAAAATTCCTCTTCTGACTCACTACTTCCCATACTACTTCGATTAGTTTTTGAATTACTCTGCTGCATGCAACAGGATAACGAAAATGAATATATATTTGCATTCTTTTCAATAGATCCGAATCTTTTGCAAAGTTCTTTCTGAAGGTTTTGCTGTACTTCCTTTGACGAACCTACTCTTAATAGATTATGTATTTGCCTCATTGAGCAACTTAGCATGGGGATTAACAACAAAGTGAATAGTCACTCAAAGGAAACTCTTCTCTGGCATAGTTTCAGTTCAAACATCGGTGGTCACGCAGATATCTGTAACATTTTTCATTTTGTTTCTTTTGGGCATTCATTCATTCTTCATATCATTCGCTTATTTTAGTCTTAATATATGACGATGAAGGAACCTTTAAAGCTGGAACGATTTCTTTCATCAATCGCTTAAATTCCTGTCCTTCAACGACGTGAAATGGCCTCATAACTTTGCATATCAAATATACAAGACAATTTGTTACACTGGCATGCTTGGTGACTCCCTCTGGGAAAAAAAAGTTTATATTCTCATATTCTTCATGTATAAATAATAAACTTAACCTTTAAGTGAGGAGATTTTTGCAAAAGTCTGCAAAAGTCTGCAACAGTGGAGGATCTTCAGGAATTTCGGTTTTCCCAATTCTGCTTGTAGACGGCGTTGGGTATGTTTCATCCACAGAAACTGATGTGCCTGTAAATCTACGGCTAAGTCATGCATGATAAAAATTACTGATTAACTGTGTTAAACTACTTACGAATAAAAAATCATAATTGGTTAGAATATTTACCGAAAAACATCATTGGTATTGGTGGAGCTACTTTTATTCAAATTTATTTATAATTTCGAAAATAATGACAGACAAATTGAAAAACGAACTGTGTTTGCGTACACGAAAAGCCAACTACACTGCAAAATGGGACAAGCTCAGTGACAAGCACCAAATAATATGCGAATTCCTTAGGTATTTTGGATGATATTGAAAGATATATAGTGTGCATTGTAAATGGGATTGAGAGTGATATAGTATTGTATTGAAATGAAAATGATTTCAGGAATCTGGTGTATGTATAAATGAGCTACTATACACACATTAACGTGGTGTATCGTGTACACTATAATAATACAGACACACCAAACAGACAAAGGGCAAGGGTATTTTCGCAGAAAGAATACTAATATATAAAATTTTATTCGATACGATACGAGTGCTTCCACTCGATACTTACTGTAATCGAGTCAGAAAGGTATCGATACTAAATTTACTTGTATCGAATCAAAAGTATCGCGTAAATACGAGTATTTACTTGGATCGAATCAAACCTAGGTAGTACAGGACTTCCCGAGCCACTCAAGGGCATTCTTATTCTCGCATTCCATGAGCTTGAAACCCTTGAGTAGTCAGCTGTCCAAAGCGAGAAACTACTTTCTCGTCCTTCGTGATAGCGTTATTCAAACCATCAAGGATGCTAAGCTCGGTGAGCTGCCATTGGTTCATCTTTCGCTCTGGATTCCAGAACAGCCTGGGGTCGGCGTTGGGTCAGCCGAGGCTGGATTAAGGATTAAGCCGATCCTTTCCCGAATCGACCACAGCTCGTTTTCCTTGGTGAGGCTTTTGTTCCGTCATAAGCGTTGACACCATGGTCTCTTTTGCATTGTCAGGCATTCCCTTTTCCCTGTCCGTTAGGGACTCAGGGTCGCGATTTCTGAACCTTCTAATGGGGGTCCGGTGACACTGGTTGATTGGCGGTGCTAATCACTGTCTTCGAGCTTTCCAGCGTCAAGTCCGCTTCCCCGGGGGATGTTGTTTTAGGTGAGGTTTTTGTGTTTTCGGAGTAAATTTTATTCCCACGAGTAAGCGGGAACAATCGGTCACACTACACTCACCCCCTGTATGTGAGGAGGAGAGTGAAGAGGACTTAGTTGAAATCAGATTGCCTCAGGTTTCCAGAGTCCACCGTTAGAAGACACGGTGACACAGTGTCAATTGTCCCGTGGCACGGTTGTTTCCCACCTGGGATTGCGGGTTTTATAGAGTTGTTCCCCTCTAGATCCGCTATATTCAGTAAATGCAGGGGCATCTCGTGCAGGGTGTGTCTGAAAGCCACTATAGCGGTCTTGGAGGATAAATCCTCCCTGATTCACCTGAATCTCGCCCTTTCCTGAAACTTGCTGTGATATCTCGTTGCAGTTTTAATGGTTGCTTTATTTACTGGGTTCCCTTTTGCCACCAATTTGATAGGATATGCAGACGGTACATTATCAGGACCAGCACTTAGACATGAATTTAAGGATAATAATTTTATCTAATTAATACCTTGTACTATATCATCTGTAGACAAAAAGAGTGCTCCAGTAATCATATTAGATACTTCTGCATATGGTGAAGGTGTATTCATATTCGAATGATCAACGTACACGAAGAATTTTGCAAATAGATTGCAGGTTGTCTCAATGTTATGGGATATAATCCCTTCGAACTCCATGTTTTGAAAATTATCCTTCGACTTCCATTTATTATTTAAAATCGGTTTCAATATATACTGTTTCTACAGAAATTGGTTCAAATCGTCATATTTTCTACTATATTCTGAATTAGAGTTTTTTCATTGTTTAAAGGTTTTGTATTTTTGCAATTTTTAGATTAACTTAACTACTTACTTTCTTAATCAAAGGTATAAACTGAATGAATGTGGTAGTCCTCAGTATATTGGAACTTGGATATACTGAGGACTGCCACATACATTTCTTTAAGGTTTAACCCAGAAAAAATGTTCAACCAATCAACTAACAATTAATAATTATTTAAAAAATTATATCTAGTTTCATAAATATTTATGTTTGGTTTTGTTACTAAATAAACGGAATATTCGACATAGAGCTACATGCTGAATAGAATTTTTCATTACTGGACATACTATTTCTCTGACAGAACAGTTAATGGAATCATTTGCAAATATTAAATCAAGAATTCTGTAGATAGTTTTACACATTATAAGCAAACATAGCATCAATAAACATAAATTGTCAGTTCGTTTTCATGTTATATGCGATGTCACTAAGGTTGAAATCGTCTCTAACGATGAGATGCTGCTTATCAATCACCTGATCAGTGACAAACTAGGTGTTGGCAACATGTCGCTCATATACACATAGTCGGGTGGAATGTAACTCGCAACAATAACAATCTCTTCTCGCACCGAATCCCTCTCACAGATGTTGACAGCAACACACAGTTGTTCGCTTGCGAAGTCATCACGAGGAAGAGCAATGACATCCGTTGGTAGAGTTGACCGTACAATACACTTCCACCACGGAAATAACTACTTCTTGGTGAGCGATCAACACTGTGGACTGTGTAGTATTCGTCAAAGTACTCAACAATTGAGTAATCACTATTCAGCCAAGTTTCAGTGAGAAGAATTACGTCATTTTCTTGAATAAAGGCAAGAGAGATTCCTAGTTTTTGTTCGCATGCCCCCTGCATTCTGATAGTAAACAGTTAGATTCCTTGATGGAGACGTCTCATTTGGGACCCTGGATAGGATTATATGCTCATCAATCTTGTACCTGACCGATACTTTGTGGAATACAAGGTTGTCGGAGCAAATTAAAAAAACAAAGATTTGTATACCGGCAAATGCTAATTTACTTCTGTTTTTTTTTTTTTACAAATTTGTATGCACAGAAAAATCCAAATGAAATCTTGAAACCAAAAAGTCTATTAAGCATTTAAAGATGTATGCAAGTATGTCAAACCTATACCGAATGTGAAGAAAAAATAACCTTGAAAGTAATCTTGTTCACGCTTTTTGCAGGCTGTGTGCTCAGATCTGGTTGAAGCTATTTTTGTTTCCTTTTAAGGCAATACCACTTCTTTGTTTTTGTTTTATATTCTGTTTTCCGAACTATAGTTGCAGTGAATATAGTCGGAGAGGCAAAATACATTATGACGCATTACATTCTTCCCGTCGAACGACATGCGTTTCTATTAGTGTACAACAAAGAAAGTGGTGTATCTGCTTTCGTAATCAAGAATTTATTCACGTTGTGTACAAACAATATTTGCATATATTTATGCATATTCGTTTATTATAAATGTCACCATTTTAATATCCCGTATTCAGATAGGTTTTGATTTCAAGGAAAATAATATATAAGTTCTATTCAAATTCTTATAAATGTTGTCATATGTGAAAAATAATATATTTGTTATTTCAGGAAACTCTTGCTGAAACCACCATAAGTGCCGAGTCTAGTGGAGAAGCCGCAGAACAATCCAAGATAGAACAAACATCATTTTCTTAATAGAACCGAATTCAAAAATATAATCACCACATACGCCCTTGAATGAAACAATTATATAACGTTTTATACACAGTAATTTTACTTTAGATTTTAAAGTTATATAACTGTCTCCCTTTAATCACTATAGAAAAATCCAAAACATCAAGTTAACATTATTTCTTGCTCTAAGCCTATTTCAAAACAATGTGCATATTATATTATTATTACATATGAGTAAATAATTTTTATTTATCATAAAAAGGCATATATGTTAATACTATTTTCACTCTGTTTATAAACCGACAATGCGTTGTATTTATAATCTTATATTCGCAAGTATACGTATAAACTATAAACAATTTTAAACAACAGCCAAAAGTTTAAAAATTTATCATTTAGTTGAAGGAACGTTTTTTTGCGCATTCACCATATAAAGATACTGAAGGAAGACGTGATAAAATAAGTGTGCAAATGAAAAAAAGAATATATGCGAAAAACAATAAGAACACTTATTTATATTCGTTCGTAAATATAATTAATAGCCACCAAAAATCTCATATTAACCGTGCAGGCGGACAACACTGAGGGCGAAGCAGTTCCACAATTATTATATATCTTGTTCTGTCTATATTATTTTAATTATAAATATGATTCTTATCATTAACCACACAACTAATTTAATTGTTTCGAAATGAGAGAAAATTATTTAAACCAATAAAGTTATGAATTAATAAAGAAAAACCGATAACATGTAAATCTTTCATTTTTTAATTGGGTGTATTTTTTTTTTAAATAAAGTGAATAAATATTAGATTTAGTAATACATAACTAAACATTTATTTATTATTGACAGAGATTTGGAATAGACTGTTATAAATTTTTGTATCTCATCACAGGTCTATTTCTACACAAACAGTTAAAATGAGTTAATCAAATTATTAAAGGTTTTTTTTAAGCAGTTGGTTTAAGTCGACGCTATTAAGAAGTTGCTTTGCTGAAGGCGATGAAAAGAAACACTGTAGAAAAAGATGAACTATGTAGATGACGTTACTACAAAGGTGGCCGACTGTTGGAGGTTCTTTTTTCAAGAGATGTTCGTGCGTAAAGTACGTGTGTCCTAAACGATGCCGAACAAAGCTTGTGACTTCTGATTTTGTCCCAAAACGGGATATATGGGTGCAAATTTTGCAGGATTAACTCTTGTGTAATGGTGGCGGTAAAGTTTCCATTTATTATCAGTTTCGGATTGCAGAATAGACTTGATTAGGTCTGTGCAGGTCCCGTTTGGTTAAAACTTCGAATGTGTAGGTAGGCGCTGTATCCGCAGAACAGGCCACATTATCTTAGTATCAGCTTGATTAATGATGAGTAGGTCACACTTATAATCCCCCTTATTCTCTTAGACGAGGTAAGAAAATCTCGCTGTTACGTCGTGGTACAGTACTTTCTTGTTTAAACAAGGGAAGAATACCAAGCGGAGAGCAGAGAGTCTGTCTAGGGGGATAGAATGAATTTCAACTCTTATTTCTTTCTTTCTTAAGTCTCTATTATTTTTTTGGGGTGTCTTGCCTGAAGGCCGTTTCCTCTCTGATTCTTATTCAATTGTTCAATGCAACCTCGGTCATTCATTCACTCGGTGTACATTACACCGACCCATTTTAGAGTCAGCGGCGCCTTTACTTATATTGCTTTTGGTGCGCTGAGAGAATACAAATGGTATGGGTTATGATAAATTAAGGCACTTGCTTTTTGTTGAATGGTGAATATGAGAGAACGACAGGGCGTGAATATGTTGCGGGGACAAAGACCTGCGTATACGAGGAAATGGGGTGATTGTAGTGCGATCACTACTTGTCTGGTCGAGGCAAAACAAAGATGGTTTATAGGAAGAGGTTTATAGAAAAGAATATAATTACAAAAATATAATTAACAAAAACAATAATAATATTGATTGATTAAATATTCATTAATAGCTTTAAGATAGGTTTAGATTTTCTAAGGATTTTGCTTAATATATATATATATATTGCGGAATAATATATAATATATATGTATAAATGAACATTTTAGTTTTAGAATATTTTCTTAATTGATTAAAACTACTTAAATGCAACTAAATGAGGGTTATATATTCATATATTCATATTTATATTGTATTATTAATTTTGCAGGAAATTAAGATGACACAAACTTAATTGGTGAACACTTTCATTATTACATTTTTTTTGTATTATTGTTCTCTCGACAGAAAGTTATGTTAATATAAGAAAGGGTTAAGTTTGGCGCCTGTAGTCAATACTATTTAATTTAAGGCCTCAGTGTGGAATTGGATCATTATCTGGGGATGCTTTAGGTGGTTTTGGGATAACTTCTTCCGGCCGTGGGACTGGATTAGTCTTTTGTTTTAAGTATCCTTTTAGGTGGCATAAACAGAAAACTAAAATCAATACTAGTATGTAGTAAATAATGGTATAATGATGTATGTCATGAGAGCTTATTGGGAGAAGTGAAGTATTTTCTTCAGCTCTCAGGTCATGTATTTGTTTCATTATTTGTTTAAGTCCATCTCGACATTTGCAGTGTTTCGAAGCGTGTCGTTAAATCGTCCTCAAAAATTTCGTCCATATCGTAATTGGCCAATGAAGAGAACAACCATTTATTATGCGTGGCCAACTGTATCCATATAGTGGTCAGGTTTATTTCCTTGATCTCCCAGGAGCATGGGTAAAGTTCGCTTCTTCCTAGCAATACTATTTCGAAAACTGAAGAGAGGGTGTGTTATTGGACATAAGATGAACAATTTGTTATTCAAACGATCTGAATTTGATATACCGTAAGTTGTATGTACGTTTGTTTTAGGTTGTATGAAAATGACCTTCGTAGTTTGTTGGTAGGGGAATAATTTTAAAATTCTGGAAATTAGCTATTTGCGAGAGACGAATTTTGAATTCGTAGATTACCTTTTGCTCACGTATAGAGGCGCTTATGGTGCTTTCGCAATGGAGTGTTAAAATGTCTTTTGTTACTATTGAAGGAATTTTTGTACCACTTGGAAGTTCCTGCTTTATCTTGGCTAACACCGTTTTCAATTGATCAGGCGTGACTATGATTGGGTGTTGCTCACCCTGACTAAAGTTGCTCACTAAATCGATAATCTCTATCTTGTTTTGATGCCGTACGATTATTAAAGTGATAAGGGAAGTTGGAGATTCTACCTACGAGAATATTTTTTGCTCTTAATCTGCAATATTTACACGGTTGGTAAATTCCCGTACCGCTTCGATTTTAGAATTTATTGCACTTAACTGACGTGATGTTTAGCGTGGTCTCAATGATCAGCGTTTGATTTTTGACTAGTGACAACAAATGTTTCTCGTTGTAATCTAGTTTTTTTTTAATTTGCTTATCATTAAAACCTAGCATCTTCCTCACTTGAAGTTCCAAATAAAGACTTGCTAATAATTCCTACTGCGTTAAAAAGTGCTCGTTTCAACCGATTGTTAGGGATCAGTGGTATAAGACTCTATTTGAAGGACAGTTAATTAAATAAATGAACGGAAATAATAAATAAAAAATAATACATAATAAATAATAAGTAATAAATAAATAAATAATAAACAATAATGTAATAAAATTATAAGATAAATAAACAATGAAGTACAAACTCTACAACAGTTGTATCTCCCTAATACGATCGTTTTCAACGTTAACACATCTTGTCAATCTCGCGGAAGTTAAGCATTATTTTAAAAATTTTATTCTGTGCGGTTTTAAATGACTTTTCGGGCAGTTACCCCAAGCAAGACCCCCATATGTCATCAATGCTTGAAAAATTACCTTAAGATAATTATTTTGTTCTAAAATTATTATATTATTATATCTATAATTTTGTAAAAAAAAGCAGTGATTTGCGGTTAATTAATGAATAAAGGATTTTTTTAAGAATGTTAACTAATCTAAAATCTGATTATCGAAAGTCAATTTCTTGTCTAAGTACACTCCGGGGTACACAACAGAATTAACCCACGGTATAAGAGTGTTACCTATATGGATACTTCCAGTAGGTAAGAATCAACTACGCCTTCTTGTAAAGAATATAGCCTTGCACTTATCCGTATTAATTATTATTTTCCAGTGCTTGTAAAGGGTGATTTTTTAAAAGCTATAGGAAAGTTTTTCAAAAGAAAAGACACATAAAATTCAGAAAAATGCATGAAATTTTTATTTGAATCGATAGTACGGTCCATATAATTTAATGTTTGTCCGCTTAGTCCAATTTTGGCATACTCTTTCCAACATTTCGGCCGGTATCTCACGAATAAATGCTTCAATGTTGTCTTCCAATGTCCATGTCAAGCTCTTGCATTTTGGGCAAACAAAAGTTGGATATAATCTCACGGTAGCGCTCACCATTCACTGTTACGTTACGATTCGCATCATCTTTGAAGAAGTACGGTCCAATGATGCCACCAGCCCATAAACCGCACCAAACTGTGACTTTTTCTGGATGCATTGGTATCTCTTGCAATGCTTTTGGCTGATATTCACTCCAAAATCGACAATTCTGCTTATTTACGTACCCATTGAGCCAAAAATGAGCTTCGTCGCTGAACACAATTTTTCGCGCGATGAACTTTCTTAACAGAGCACGCATTTTGATAACAAAATTCAATAATTTGCAAGCGTTGTTCGTTTGTAAGACGATTCATGGTTAAATTATAGGCCAAACTGAAGATGTTTGACAGTGAAACAAAACACGAAACGTGCGTCGGCTGTTAAAACCAGAGTTGCCAAAAAGATAATAGCTAAAAAATCACCCTTTAGTATTAAAAAAAAAAAAACCGTTGGATTCTTAGCTGGAGAATATATTCTATCACCGAACAAAGCTCGTGTGAAGAGTATATAGCCATGTCATCTACAAGAGTGCAATATCATAGTTTGGTACTCGGGGAAGATCAGTTAGAAAAATTTGAATAGGACAGGGGCAAGAACTGCTCCTTGTGACACTTCAGCTGGGACATGTTTAGTTGAAGAAAAACATCGATTAAGGGAGACTACGTAAGCACGATTTAATAGAAAACTTCTGATGATTTTGACAAAATATTTTGGAAAGTTTAGTTTAATAAGCTTGAAAATAAATCCATTGTGCTACACTGAGTCGAAGGCTTTTTCAATATCTAGTAGAACCAATCATGTCGGTCAAACTGTTGCTTAACAACCCTAGAAATGAAAAATATGTTGATGGCTTTCAAGTATTTTGCTGCAACCGTTTAAGAGACTAATAGGTCTATAACTAGCCGGAATTGATAGGTCTTTTTGACGTGCTTTAAGATAGGAACTACCTTAGCTTTTTTCCATGTGGTAGGGAAGTATTGCATTTGCAAACATGCATTAATAAGAAATGTTAAGTAAATCAGGGCACTGGTTGAAAACTGTTTGATAACTTGATTGCTTGACCAGGGGACTTACGGCTTCTATGATCCGAGATTATGAATTCAATATCATCAACAGAAATTAGTTCATTTGTGGGCAGGAGATTAATTGTATTATTGAAGGCGGATAACTCGCTCTCCACATCCGATTCAAGAGGGGATAATGCGCTACATGTGGACGTATGGTTTTTCAAGAACGTAGCTGCTAAAATTTCCGCTTTACCTTTATCGGATGCTACTAATGAGCCATTTATTACAAAATTAGGACAATACGTATATTTCTTTCTCAATATTTTAGTTACTTTCCAAAAGGGACTAGAATTCGAATCAAGTGACCGTAGTTTTTTGAGAACAGTTTATACAAGAACAATTACTGTATTCCAACACTCGCGAATTTATTGAACGAGTGAGAACATTCATTACGTGGAAATTTTAAACTTGCCTGTATCTCTACCAAAGCCTTCTGTGGCGGTTTCTTATTTTTATCACGCACAGATGATGTGATGAGGAATACCTACCGCAAGCAGGGATGTAAGTAGGACCAGAAGGGTACAGGGTATTTCCCCAAACATTTGCCCTTAAACAGCCCCAGTTAGGGAGCTTCGACTGTGTCGGTCAATGAGACTTCGCCATGCACCGTGGCTTCACTATCTCTCAATGTCCTTGAGATCATTGTGATTGGTCTGCCGTTTTGCGACAAAATTGCGCCAATACCGTAAGCTAAAGCTACTGTCGTTAGATCGAACGGTTTCTTAAAATCAGGGTACATGAGAATGACATCCTCCGATGCCAAATCGAACGCATTGCGTCGTATTTCGTTGAAACTAACGAGTACCTTTTCTGATGCGTGCTTACTCACAGAGCCATTTCGCCTTTCCGGATATCAGTTAATGGCCTCGCTATGGAAGCGAAATCCTTTACAAAACAACTATAGTAACTAGCTAACCCTCAAAAGGATCTAAGAGCGAACAGATTTTTTGGTTCAACATACTCTTGAATGGCCCTGACTTTTTCGGGGTCTGTTTTTGTTCCACCTCGGGTTACTATAAATCGACAGAATTCGTATTTTCCCCCGTTAATGGAAAAGGATGTTTTCTCACGGTCTCGCTCCGCGAGTACAATCTGGTACTTGGCTTTCCCTGAGTTAGCCAAAATCATAGAAATGGCATTGGGTATTTGTCGGTAATGGTGCTTTCGTTCAGTTTCCTAAAATCTATTACTAAACGTTTGTTTTTATTACCGAACTCATCGAAACCTTTTTTGTCTACAACCCAGTTGGGTTGTTATATGGAGACCTCCACTGTCTAAAAATTCCGTTTCGAAGCAATTCCGCTATTTCTTTGTTGAAAAATTCCATGATGTGTCTGTCATTCATTCGAGCGCTGTTTATAAGAAACTTGCCTTTTTCAATCTTAAAATAATGTGGGTTTTTTCCTTGATTATTGTTTGTATCAACAATAAATTGTGAAATAAAAGATTCTAATATGACTGACATTTACAGAACCAAAACAAAAAATCCCAATAACACAACCATGGTCGCGTCCTTCTCCAGCTACAAACAAGAAATGAATGTCATAAGAAATGCAAAATCGCTCAGAGTTGAACTAGACAATATAAGAGAATGCATGCAAAGCGAACAGAATAAAGAGCAACATCGCGGGAAAACATATGGTGAGACAATTGTGTATGTAAACAGTCAGCTGACACCCATAAACAAAAACTTACTTTGGCTCGCCAAAAATAAGGCCAGAGAATGCAAGAGAAGGTTTGTGTGGGAAGCATCTGGGATACTCGCAAAAAAAGCAGAAAATGTTGAAACCATACATATAGCTACAGCAAATGATGGAAATAAAATTACTGTATAAGAGTTAAAAATTTAATTCAACAAGAAGGTCAAAACAAAGCAAACAATATGATGATGCAAAACCAATACGATGAAGCTGATGTTGAATTTAGGGTAATGCATGGTTTTGTTAGTTTTTGTTGTATATGTTTCAACATTAGATCTATGAGGAAAAATTGGAATATTTTTCTTGCTGAAATTTAGAATAGCTTATGTTATGTTGATGTTATATGTTAAGTTGAAATAAACCTAGAAGAAAATGAAAATGCTTTATATAAAATCGATGGATTTAATGCTGAATTCTATAATCGTAAAGAAACTACGGGAGGAATAGCGATGTTCATTAAAAATGGCATACGCTATGAAAGAAGTTATGTTGAAACACAGTCGTATAAAAATTTTAATATTAAAATAGAAAATGAAGAAGGCACAAAATATTTGCATGCGGCGTACAGGCCAGTGAAATGTAAGATAACCGAATTTATTAAAGAAATATACTGAAATATAAAGTATGAAAAAGAGAAAATAGTATTAGGAAATATGAATATAAATTTGACAAGTGTAATCTTGCAATCCACGCATTGATGTCAGTACAGGGTCATCTACTTTAATATACAATATTTTTGTAACCACCACAAAGCAAGAAATTAAATCCGCTTTGATAGAAACCGATATATCTGACCATTTTGCAACCATATAAGTTCAACAAACACCAAGAAATGTATATTAAGCACTGATATAATTCCTAAAATTAGCCAGTCCAAAGTTAACAATCTAATCCAGCAGATGTCGAGCGTCTTTTTAATGAGTTTGTACAAAAATGAATAGCATGTATGAGCAACCAATAGTGACAAGAAACAGAAACAGTCGTCAAAAAAAGCCTTGGGTAACGACTGAAATTATTTCACTTCGCAAAACCCGAGATACATTATATATAAAGTGGAGAAATAACCCTAAAAGCAAGTGCTATGAGTTAGAATACAAGTGTACACAGTTGCATCCACAGGACGTTAAATCACCAAAATCAGACCTATTGCAATACTACCTGTCATAGATAAATGTTTAGAAGAAATTGTTGTGCGCCGATTAAACAAATTTATTGCAAAACACAATATATTACACACAAATCAATACGGCTTCCAAAAAGGAAAAAGTACAGGAAAACTGTTGGCGGAATTTACAAACACGGTGAACATGAGTTTGAACAAGAACCATCACGTGCTTGTAATGTTCATCGATTTTAGCAAGGCCTTCGACACAATATGTCACAATAAACTCTTACAGGCTCTCGATAGGTTGGGAGTGAGAGGCACAATAGGTAAGTGGATGGAAAGCTACCTAACAGGAAGGGCAACAAAGGTGAAAATCTTAAATAATATTAGCGATGAAAGGAAGAGTGTCTTTGGAGTGCCGCAAGGCTCAAAATCGGGACCATTGCTATTTATACTTTTCACGAATGAGCTTCTTCGCGTATTTGAACGAGCAAAATCCTTTGCTTTTGCGGACTACATAGCTATTGTCGTTAGACACAATTGGCTTGCAACTGCAACAATGATAATGCAAGAGGAGTTCTATAAACTAACGAGATGGTATCATGACAACGGCTTGGTAATTAACTCTGAAAAAACCAAATCAATGTATATTCGTAGTTCACATCAGCCGCAGGCGTCCATTAAAGACGATAAGATACCTGGGGATCACGATCGATGACCACTTCCTATGGCAGGATCATATTAACAAGCTCAGATCACAGCTAAAAAGCGCTATGTTTGCGATGGTGTATCTCAGGAGATATACACCTACAGATGTACAAAAGCAGGTGTATTAATTATTGGTGGAATCTCGTTTGAGGAATGGGGTATTAGCATGGGGAAATGCATCAAAAACTCATTTAGATAAGCTTAAAGCTCTTCAAAATAGAATAATCAAAATAATAAATACTTACAATAATATATTCAAGGTATTAGATGTTAGCTGTCTTTTTAGAATGGCAGTAGTTTTGGAATGCTACACGAAGACGAGCACGAGGGTTACTTGAAATTCCTGAAACCCTCAACGTTTATGGAAGACGACAATTCAGCTATGCCGTACCGACAATCTTCAATAGCTTATCAGTTAAAATAAAAAATATCATAAACTTAAAAAAACGAAAAAAGAAAATTAAAGAATTTCTTCCAAGTCATAACTATGTAATCAATTAACTTCCACCTTTATAAGTAATCTAAATTAAAACTAAAAACGGAATATTAAAATATAAAGCTAAACATGTACTAAAACGTCTAAACAATGTACCAATAAGAATTTCAACCACCTGCAGATAAGCAATAAGCTTCGCAGGTAACTTAACTTAAATTGTAAATTTTTCAAATATAATAAAGGCAGCCGTTGCTGCTTGTCACCCTGAAATGTAATCTCCTTGTTTACCGTCAAATTCTGGAATAGATATAACGATATCCAAGGGTTCATCATACAGTTTGCCATTTTCAATACGGATTTTTGTATACATCTCAACCACTGGCACTTTGATTCACTCAATCGTTATATCTCTAATTTTTTCATCGAATTCTTGCTTAATTTCAGTGGCCTGTGCCGTCAATGTACAGCTTTCAACGGCATCCAAAATCGCTCTCAACTGTTTTTTATAGTTTCAACCTGAAATAAAGTAATGAAATCAGAATGATAAAACGGATACCTTCTTCGCAAAAGCCAAAAGAAGTTAATTTTAGAAAATGTTCACCGGTTTTTATAAAATCCTACTTAGTAGGAACGTCACTTACATAATTAGTGGTTACCGGTTGTAAACGATGTTTCCTCCGCTTCTGTAGTTGGTCTTCAATGAACTCCAGTTGGTCGTAATAGGTAGATAATTTCTCCGTTGCCCAGAGAGCTCCCGCGGTTTTGGTGACAAGATTGATATAGATGGGATGAGAAATGAATTTATCTCGTTTGCTCTTCACACTAAACACTTAATCCAACATTTATTTGTGGGTCTAGTTAGGTGCAAATTGTGGGTTCGTATTTTAAAATTAGGTGGCAGTTATATTTATTTAAAGTACTGGCAGACGGGCTCAGCAATGATACACTTGATAACGTTATTTAATATTATTTATTGTGGCACACTGCCTGAGAATATAAATATATTATCCAAGTAGTTTGGCTGTTTTCTTAATTCTAAACTAAACTAAATTCTTACAAACTACTAAATTCTTATAACTACTACAAACAAAACTGACCACATTTGTGACAGATGCAATTAAGATGGATTTCAAATCGTTATCATGAATAATTACCGGATTTACAATACTAATTTTTGCAAGAGATATGGAAGTCATTACGTTCTGAATCTATGGGATTATAATTCTATGTCGGGCTATAACACTTGAAACTAATTTCGTTATATGCGATAAGTCTATATAAGACAAATGCAATGATTTTCAACAATGGTAGCTGCAGAACAGCGAATGAGAAAAATTGCCACTTTAATAATGTCCCAATAGAGACAGTAAGGATCTACAAATATCTTGGGATAACAATAACAAGTAATCTCAGTAGGAAGCTCACCTAAGGGAAAAACTGTCGAAGCTAAAAAGTGCAATTTGTGCTAATGGAATAAATGTTTTGATAAAAAACTAATTACCCACAGTGTAAATACAAAGTGTTCAGAGCAATTGGAGAATCAATTACGATGTACGGTGCGCAGGCCTGGGGATAGGTCAAGTTTGAAACTGTTTTAAAACTGTTAAGGTATTACATGAAGAGATGTTTTCGACTACCTATTAATACGCCATGTTACATATCGAAACTGGACTACCACCTTCATTCTTCAAAACTTTGAAGTGGCACGTCGACTATCTCATCAAAGTGATGTGGTACACAATAGAGAAGAACGTACTGTGAAGAACTTGGGTGAATTCATAAACGCATCACCTTGGCAACACGTTCATAAACGCAAATTTGGGCATCACTGCAAACGTCAAACGTTCATTTAAGCATCAAACAGAGCATCAGATGAGCAAATGTCAAACATTTGAGCATCATCATATTTGTTGATGCGTGGTTGATTGTGGCGGCTAAAATGTCGGCGGAAAAGGAAAAGTGAGTAAAAATGCAAATTGTGTGTTATGTTTTTAAGCATATACTTAAATATATAAATATATAGAGAGGAATGTGTAGGTAATATAAATATATATAATATAATATAAATTGCAATAAATCTTTAAATTCTTTTCTTCTATACAATTTTCGAAGGACCAGGTGCACAGAAAATTCCATAATATGATGATTACCTACAGCACATATTGGGAACACTATGCCCAATTGGATGAAGTGTACGAAAAAACGTTAGTTTTTCTAAAGAACGAAGCCGAAAGGGAGGAAAAACGCTTCAACGAGATAATGGAGCTGAAGCGGCAAAAAGTATCCGCTGAAAAAGAGCGCATTGAGGAAATGCGCAAGTCAAAAAAAATTTTGCAGAAAGTGTTGGATAATTAATTCGAATTTAAAATCCAATTTTGAACTGAAATGTGATTTTTTTAATATGTACATACATATATAAAAAACAATACTGAATACTTGCATCAAATGTTGACCGAAACATTCTAAAATGGTTTTGGAAAACATCATCTGGATATTTTTCAATTGTTGTTATATAATTCAGAATTTTCGGAATTTCTCTTCTTTTGATTTTCATAATCATTGTGCGCATCCGCATTAAGCGCTTTCTTCTTGTTTCATACATGTTTAACAAAAACCTATCGTTTTTCGGATTATTATTATCGATTAATATTTTCACAAGAAGAACTTCCATGTTGGCGCCAAAATGTTTAACGCAAACAATGCGTTCTGAAACGTCAACGATCAGTTCAATCAGCATCGTCTCAGCATCAGATATGCATCGCATCAGCATCGCAAAAAAGCATGCCGCGGTAATGTTTGACATTTATGAAGCCCTTGCAACATAATGTCAGACCAGCTTCCATCTGCTTAACGAAAACGGACAAGTCTCAATAAAGGAACTCTATAATTTTATCTCGAAGGTGGATGAGAAAATCCTTCAAGACTTCATCGATTGTGCGAGATCATCGACTCATAGAGCATTTTACAGTAATCTGTTTATTTGCCAATTTACTGCAGTTTGTGCAACCTCACAGAAAAGGAATATGTTATACACTTCATTGGTCAGTCCTATTCTAAGAGAAGTAAGAAGACATTACGTTGGAAGTGATTTCAAAACTGAATCTAAAGTTATTGCAAAGAATGGTATTATACCTTTATTCAAAGAATTATTTAATCTTTATAAACAATATATCTAAATTCAATATATCTATATCAATTAAAAAAAATTATATATTATGCTCAAAAAACAAATTAAATAAATCAAATCAAATCAAATCAAGCAATCAACAAATTTCATTATCGATTTGGTTATTTCTAATTCCTTCGAGCACATTATTACACCGTTGGCAGTCACATCACCAGTCACACAATCAACAATAGGGCCCTGAGAACCAGCAACAGAGGGAAATTGCAGCTCAATCAAAGTAAGTCCTATTTGAATAAGAAATGCGAAGCACTTCCGGTATTGCAGCCATAGATTTAAAGTCATGTAAACGTCACGTGTATCTCGCTACCGCAATTGTGAACATCATATCCGATTGCGGTACCCGCATCCCTTGTCGTGTTCTATTAGATTTCGGTTCGCAAATCAACTTCATCACGGCGAACATTGCACATGAACTAGGACTCAAGAAGCACAGACTGGAAGTGCCAACCAGCAGAATAGGAGGAAAGCAGAGTAAAGCAGAATATGTGACATACGTTAAACTTGTGTCAAGGACCTCATCATACACGGCAACAATTGAGGCAAGCATCATGCCTCGTATCAGCAAATACAAAACATTTTCACGAAGTCCACTCATGGTCATGGAATTTACCATTTAACGTGCAGCTTGCTGATCCCATGTATTCAAAGGTGCAAAGCATCGACATGCTGTTGGGGCAGACATATTTTTTGATTTGCTACTCCCAGGAAAAAATATAGATGACCTTCCAATGTTGCGTAATAGCAAATTAGGATGGATTATAGCCGGAAGTGCAACAGTGAACGCTACAGCAAAGCATTGCCATATAGCCATAAAACCCTCACTCACATCACTAGATAAACTGGTTCGGAAATTTTGGAAAACTGAGAACAATGATGCTCCGATAAGAATAATAAGCTAGGGGGAACGTGATTGTGAACTACACTATCAGAAAACCATCAGAAGAAACGCAGAAAATCGGTTTGTAGTACGTTTGCCATTTAGGGAGAATCCTAATGAAACATTTGGGGAGTCAATCGAATTGGCTAAAAAATGTTTTTTGGTATTGGAGAAGAAGTTGAATAAAAATAGCGAACTGAAAGAGTCATATATTGAATTCATGAAAGATTATGAATCGCCCGGTCACATGAATCCAATCAGCGACTGTTATTTCGATGCATCGGCAAAGAGTGCGTCCGTTTATTCATTAAATGATGTTTTAATGGTTGGACCAACAGTTTAACCCGATTTATTCTCAATCATAATTAACTTCCGAATGCATAGATATGTTTTTACTGGCGACATAAGCAAAATGTACCGCCAGATCTTGATAGATCCTAGGGACAGAATGATGCAATACATTTTTTGGAGACCGCGTCAGAATCTTTAATTTAAAATATATCAACTCAATACTATTACGTATGGAACAGCATCAGGTTCATATTTAGCTACAAGATGTTTGACAAAGCGGATGACAACAGTGACGAATGCCATCTGGCTTCGCATGCCCTTAAAAATTATTTTTATGTCGACGATTGTCTTACCGGCGCAGAAAGCGTGGAGATTGCCAAAAGGTTGTTAACTTAAATTTGCTATCTGTTGGAAAAGGGCAATTTTGAATTACGAAAATTGTGTGCCAACCATCAAAAAATACTGGAAGATATTCCCGAACAATATAAAGAACAACTGGTCGCATTCCATCAGAGTGAAGTAATTAAAACGTTGGGTTTAATCTGGGATCTGGGAAAAAAATTTATCTTGGGACAAGCAACTTTCCGAAGAGCAGTCAAAAAAAAAAAGTGGATTAATTACTTGAAGGAGTTCTCTATGCTGACATAAATAAGTATCCCCAGATATGTTTGGATTCCTTGCAGCTATGTTGAACTACACGCCTTTTTAGACAGTAGTTTAAGTGCCTTTGGTGCATGTGTCTATATCAGAACCGTTGACATGGAAAATTATATTCACAACTGTTGTGCTCAAAGTCGAGAATCGGGCCGCTCAAGACAATATCCATCGCGAGGTTGGAACTGCAAGGTGCTGTGCTCATGGTTGAGTTAGTAGAAACAATATCACAGCTGCTACGCAATAAGATAAAGAAAATTATATATTACACTGACTCCATAACAGTACTGGCTTGGATATCATCGCTTTCTTATACATGGGAAACGTATTGTTACGTTTAGCCGTGAGTCTACGTACTATTAATTAAATTGTCCACAAATACGGGTTCGATCACTGGTTTGTTACGAATGAAACACAAAAATTCACTATTCACGATTTACAAGAATTTATTTTCTGGCAAACACTGATTTACTTCTGGTAATAGACTGTAAATCACTATTACTTTACTATAAAACGCTTTGCTGCCTTTCAGGCTGAACCATAATAAACACTTTCAACACTATTAAATTCCAAACTGCACTGTAATAAATATTTGACTGAACATTACTAATTCTTCAACTGAATTAACTCGCTTCGACCGTCGTGCCGATATTTATACTCCCAGTGTTTCTCCTACTGTTCTAGATCCTACTGTCGCCACGAGTCTATGGAATTTCCCCGCTGACGCTTATATACATGATTCTTTGTAATATATCAGTGGATAGGTGGCGGCATACTTCTTGCAGTATGTACAGCAATTTCGGGAATACTCTTCCTAGTTGATCGTTCTTATAATCGTATAGATGGCGTTGGTGTCCTGATTATCTCATCTTATATCCCTATGGCTTAATGGTCCTGATTTTCTCACTAAAGACGAAAGATGCTTGGAATCGACACAATATGGTATTCCAGAAGAACTTCCAGAAATTCATTCTACGTTCTACAAAAAACATTTGCATACATTTAAAGGTTTTTTAATAATTGCAGAAAACATAAATCATTATGAAACGGCGGTCATCCGTCAGTAACAGAACTTCAACAAGGAACCAATTTCATTTTCATATGCGTCATATGCATGCAACAAAGAGAATTTACACATGATTATAGTACTTTACAGAAAGGAGAACGCTTACTCAAACATTCAAGCATAGCATCGTAACCTTGTCGAGGGATAGGTATTTTTCTTTGACAGAAGCTGAATTAATACCGTGCAAAGTATTTCAACGTCGGAATTATTTAACCCAATGGAATAGTTTAAAGGTAACCAACGTATGGATACTTTCAATAGTAACTCATCTTAGCGGTCAACGCAATTGTCAGGGAAGTAACCGCCCTTTATTTCTGACTGGAAACATACTACTGGAATTTAAAAAGTCGTGAACACTCAAGTTAGCTGCTCTCATTATCAACGGGCGAAAAAAAATAGCACAGTTGTAAAAGGTTCTTTAATTCCCAGTGCAAACATTTTTCGTTGTATAGAAAATCACAACTTTAAAAAGGATATCGTTGAACCATCCGCAATGAGTGATGTTGACGCGTCAGATGATTTAGATGCATTAAAGAGAAAAATTGCTGATGCAATTAATCAAAGTAGATCTTTTACGAGACCTGAAGAGATGAATATACAGGACTATCATCAGTATGGTTTAGGCTAGTTTTTACTGGCTGGCATGATTTTTTTTTTTTTATAACTTGCGCGCTCACTATGGATTTTGAATACCCTTAAGTGTCCGGGTTCAAGACATAGCACGGGCCGAAAAAGTAGAGGGAGAAAGGGAGAGGAGGTACGTGTGCACATTGGTGCGTCTGAAAGTAGGGTAAAGGGTGATTTGCGGGTAAATTCATGGAGAGGAGGAATGCAGTTGGCAAGCTCACTTGAGCATCGTTTGTTAGAATATCGATAAAATACGGATAGAGACGAGACGGTACGTCGATGTTCGAGCGAGTCTAATGACTCTGCAATATTGTTATCTCCTTTACGTTCTATCGCTCGCGTTTGGATTCTATCTAGTAGGTGCAGTGTGGTTTTTGAGGCATCAGGGCGTGTATACGCCTTATAAATTAAAGCTAATCAGAAGGGGTGAAGTGTTTCTTGCATCGATTGAGGAAACCTAAACATTACGCAGCAATTTTCAGCGACCTCAAATATGTGATCGTTCCAACTAAGTGTTGTGTTGATACACACGCCAAGAAGGGAAAACTTTCCGGTTTGACAGCAGGCAGCATTGAGTTTTAGAAGCCTTGAATTCCACTCGATTGTTCTCTCCCCAGTTAATTATGCTGTCAAAATCGGAATTCAATGTGCTAAACATAAGCTGCAGTTCCAATTCTACGGCCGAAGGGCGGGGTCGTGAGTCTTGGAACGAATATGAAAAGCTGAGGAAGCTGTCATCAGCGAAGGAATGGATTAAATTAGAAGTAGCAGACAAGAGATCATTTATAAAAATGAGAAATAGTGTCGGAGACAGAAAAGAGTCTTGGGGGAAACCAGCATTTATTTGGTGGATATCAGACTTGAACCCATTCAAAAGAACTTGAATTGAACGGTTCGAAAGTTAATTTCTAGTCCATTGAAGAAGAGATTCATCGACACCATAGGCACGCATTTTCGAGCTTGATGCCAAACTCTGTCAAATGCCTTAGAAATATCAATCGCAACGATTTTGCTTTCGCCTGCATTCTGCAATGATTGGTTTCACTTTTCGGTGAGATAAGCTATCAGATCACCAGTGGACCTGTTGCTGTGGAAACCATACTGCCGGTCTTTAAAAAGCTTCCGAGATTCAAGATATTTCATAAGCTAACGATTTATCAGCGTTGCCAAGACCTTAGAAAGAAGTGTGTACGTTCTATGGGTCGGTACGAGGTGGGTGACGAAGATTCGCCCGGACGGGCTGGACAAATACTGTTTTCCATCTGCTCGGAAAGAGACCTAAAGAGTAGGATAGATGAAAAAGCTTACGTAGTGGTTTTGCCAGTGCAGAAGAGTACCTCTTCAGAATAATAGGGGGAATACCATCCGGGCCAGCGGATTTGTGCACGTCAATATCTTTAAGTACTCTTGCAACTGTAGGAGTGCGGAAGTGGATTTGTCCCTTGGTGTATTCAACGCTCTCAAATACAGGTGGCGACATATTGGAATCTGACAGTGTTGAGCTGGCTGAAAAATGAGCCGCAAGCACTTTCGCTTTGTCTTAAGAGCTGACAGCTGGGATGTCATTGTAAATGAGCGTAGGAATTGAAGACCAAATGTTTTGACCAAAAGTTCTTGTAACCCTTGGGACATTGTAGACTCAACTTTTGCTCATACGAGAAGTTTACACGTCTTATAATTGCATTACAGTCATTTCTGGCCCGTTTAAACTTATTCCGGTTTTCATCAGTAGGATTTGGTTTGTATATCCGGAAATTCAACTCTCTCAACCTGATAGCCTTTACAGAATTTGTTCTCTAGCTGTGCGATAACGAGAAATTAGCTGGTACGAGACAATGGTCAGACGAGCCTAGAGGTGACGGAATGTCAATAGAATATTTGTCAGGATGAGAGGTGAGAAACAGGTCCAGGCTGTTGGCGGAATGATCTGCAATGTCAGGTATTCGTGTGGGCTCATTTACTAGCTGGGTCAGATTATTTACCTCAGCAAAGATTTCAACTTTTATCAGAGGCCGTATTGAGGTTGAAGTTGGTAAGCTACATCACTACGCACGTAGATGGCGAGACCGTGGTGTAAAAAGAAAGGCGGCCCCAAGCTATATCCAGGCAGGTTTAAATCCGATAAATCGATATTCGCCCCTACCTGTGTTTCACTCAACGCCAAGACAGCTGGTTTATAGCGGAATAGGTGGACATACACAGCGAAGAGATTCACTCTAAGCCCACGCACATTGTTCATGTCAACCCTAAAACTTCCCATAAAATACCAAACGGAGATATCAGAGCAAACCAACTCCGACTGCAGAGATGAGAAGTGTAATTTTCTGATTAGCTTCCCAACAACAATCGATGTAGGTGTTATGCCCGTACATCGATTGGAGTTGGTCCACCAACAAATTACACCTCTAAAATCCGCTACGTCAGATGCTACGCACTCTCAGTCATGCCTCAACCCGCCTGATAAAATCAAACGGGAGTTGCGACCGAGAATGCGCAGCAGTGGTTTCCGATGAAGAGGAACGAGAGGGAGCGGACCGATCGCACTCGACACCGAAACATTTCACTACACTGCACTTTGCTTTGTGCACATGCAAAAACTTACACCAGCAAGTAGTAGTTTAAGTAGAAATAACATACCATTTTTAATATTCAATAATGCAATTCGAATTTACTTGTTTTGATAATCGGTTTCTTGTACTATCTGTATTCAATTTCAAAGTTTATATTTAGAGGTTAGAAACTCTCTAAAGGGGGAGTATGTTTGATATTTCACACAAAACGTAGCACTAATTTCTTATCGCTGAACACTCGAATTGCGTGCAGTGTGGGAATCCAAATTTCTGCGAGTTCACGCAGCTTGAATTACGAGTGCAAAATGTCTAGACACTTCACGAGACAGTTTTGATTCCCACACTCGATAATTTACTTTTGTATCACTTGCTTTTAAGTCGTGCTGAAGAGTGTACGGGTAATAAAATTAAGAATAATAAACTTTCCATCAGTTTGTTTCATTTAAGCAATAATTAATCGAACATGTGGTATTTCTTTCTTTCGCCACAGTACTCCTCCTCTAGCATCGAAGTTGCGATTATTTAGAAATGTCAGATCTTCCTTTTCGCCGTAGTCGGATATCTAGTTGAGTTTTGTTGTTAATTGCTGCAGTATGAAAATTTGTATTCTATTGTTTGGATTGCTTTCGAATGAATATAGGCTGGTTAAAGGCGATCTAGTGATATGTTGATTTTCCGTTCGTGTGTGTGTGTTAAACATGTGTACACTTCAAGAAGTCTTGTGAAAGAAAAAGTTTTTGGCTGGACGTTCCTGCTGGTCCAAGCGAACGATGCCCCACCAATGAAAAAAAATAACAACGCTAGTACGTGCTGAAGTTTATTCTTCAAATACATTTCAGAAAAATGTACGGTCGAAATGTATGGTCGAAAAAATTTGGTTCTCGACATGATATGCCATCTTGTTGAGTAAACGTCAAATCGGCTCTGTTCGCTTATTAATACAACTTACGTCATCGTTACATTCAAGTTAATTATTTCCGACACTCCCTGTGAGGCGCCAGAGTCTCCACTTAAAGCCAGTCGCCGTCTTAACATCCGCCGAAATATCTTGACTATCCTGCCTCTAACCCATTTGACATTAACAGATTGCAAATTAAGACCAGGCTTCCAACCTCAAGCGGCGGCACTCACTCAAACCACTTACATCGTCTAGTGAGAACTGGAAGACAGTCACGAACACAACGCTTCCAGAACCGATTTTTGAGATGTTGGCGTACGCTCCATCGCTTTCGAAGGCATAGTGCGGAAATGGTTATTTTTATTATTTGGTCATCCGATACCAGCAAGTGTTTCAGCGGCCGGCTATTGGTGATGTTCTCCGTCTCTATCAGCGCGCTCTGCAGTGCTTCTAATGTTTTCTAATGTTGAGTTTTTAAAAAATATAATTTTATTAATTCTTCACAACATTTCTACTGATAATCGCGGACTGCCTGGCGTCGACTTTACCACCTGTATTTATAATACAAAATGTCGAATGTCTCTATTGTCTTTTATTTCTTTATTCCTTCCGACCTAATTACCAACTAAATTTCCAATATTTTTACTTACAAACTTAACCTGCGCTTGCAGAGGTGATTCTGAGAATTTGAAGCGACGGAAATATGCCAGACGCTTACTCTTCAAATTTATCAGTTCACCTGTGCAATTACATTTGCTTAGCTGCTTGCGTTGCACATATTGGTGTGGAATCGATGTCCATGGGTATGCTGTGCTTGTGACCTCGGATGGCTTGTGTGTTGTTGTTGTTGGGGAGCATGGGTGTAGTGTACTTGTAACTCGCGTGTAGGGATTGCTGAACATGCAAATACAAATAGTGCATGAGGTCTATGGATGACCTGAGCAGATGTGCAAGCAGTGCATGTTTGCGGTTACTTGGGATCGGTTGAATGATGTGTAAAAGGTTAATGGGAATGGAAGGAAGTGGTGTTGGGAACATGACTCCTTCTATCTCATACGATTATTATGGTTTGGAGAAGAGACGTGGAATGGGGAGACTAACGGGACTGAAAGGAAGTGGTCTCTGGGACGTAACTCCTCCCCGCTAAAGATTCTGCTCCGGAGAATCAATGGTCTTAATATCAACTTTAATGTTCTGTTTGTTAAAAATGTTGGTCTTTAACCGAAATGTTAGAAGGAATATAGTGAAAGCGCATATATGATAAGGAATGAAATGCCGGAGTTTATTCCAAAATGAACTAAGTTCTTGCATTTTATTTCTTCGATTAGTTCCTGATTTTCTAAGTTCTTTGTGTGAATTTCCGTTGTGGTAAAATGTACGTCGATTTCATTGATACTAACATTATTCAAAGTAGGTATTATAAAATTATTATAACTCACAAAATTTTGGTAACTTTTATTATTTATTTCAACTTTACAATTTTCGAATCATAATAAGTTGTTTCCAATCAAATTTGTCTTAAAGTAATTACAATTTCTGTAATTGTTGTTTTTTGTTACAACAATGTTATTTGTTAATTCTTTTATTCCTACGTTTTTGTTTTGTCCGAATTTGCACTTTGGGTTTTTATCTAGGGTATTCATAATACATTCATCCTTTTGTTTTTTTAAGATCAGTAAATCGTAGTGTTTTATTATAATCATCTTTAAAATTGGTTACATTGTTTCTTATGAATGATTTATATTTCGTAAATAGTTCAGTAGTTTGTTTTTATTTGGGATTGGTTCAACAACTCTATATAATTTAGATCTAAAATAATTTGGAATTAACAGTACAAAATAATTTGATTTTCGTGAAAAAAGACAGAAATTTTGACATTCGGAAGTTTGTCTAGTGTGATATTGAAATGTTTAACTTTTCGGGAGGCAAAAAGTCTCTTCCTAAAAATCCTAGTTGGCTGAGTAAAAGATTTCCTTTGACTCTCTTAACCTAGTCACGTAAAAGTTGTATGTCATATTGAATTTGATATGCGTGATGTATTTTTACATGCTATTTCTGAAAATTCTTTGTTTATTGCATTACCGAGAATTGAAAAGTCCGTCTGTTAGATTTTTGTTGTTGATCGAGTTGTTGTTTTATTTCTACCTCGTCGTCGTAGTCCATGGTACCTGCTAGATACATTAATCCTTACATAGAACGTTTACTAGTCCTCTTTTATTTCTGTTCCTATAAGAAGTACCTTGTCCGTCATTTAAGATCTGTGTGTCTAGTTTTTGTCCGGTCGCTATTGTAATGGTTGGGATTGATTTTAGAGCCTGGAAATATTAATTTTCGTATTTATATTTACGTTTAACGTGGTTTTCATAGTATTTACTGCCTTACTTATATTTTATGTAATTCTTCTCTTTTATGAATCGGTTTACGTTTGTTATTTTTTCTGTTTTCAGAAAGGTGTATTGTTCTTTATTGAAATGTATATCATATATATCTCTATTGAGCTTGTTTATGTATCTTTCTTTGTTTTTATTAACATGTTCTATGATCTTGGGAAAATCGTCCTCACTTAAGACTCCGTGAAGGAAGTTGTTTGGCCTTTCTTTTGTCGAAGAGTGAATGGTGTTGTTATAAATTTTGACTGCGTCTAAGACTTTATTCTAAGTTTTTCTTCTTTGTTTACGTCTGCCGTTCTAATGCGCTCATTAAGAGTTGAGTAGAACCTTTCGATGTCTGAATTACCTGTTTTGTTGTATGGGGTTGTTACGAGTATGTGAAGTTCTACATTGCTTTCTTTTAGATATTCCTTTATCATGAAGGTTCACGTTCATTTTTTCATCGAAAGTCTCATTTATACCACGATGGTTAAATAATCTTTGTGTATTCAGTATGACCTTTGCTTCTTTTTCTTCATCATCTAAATCACCTATAAACTTTGTGCATTTCACTAAACGGAGTAGCTTATTTTTGCTGAAATACACCAAATATGTGTCCTGGAATTGGGCGAAGAGATCGTCATTTCTGCAGTATATACATACCTACAATACCTTAGCTGGGAAAAAATTATTTCTCTATATCAATTGCTTGATTCCCATTGTATTGTTTAAAATCAATAACGATTCTTCTTTTATTAAAAACTTTGTATAATTTATGTTTCTTTATACCGTCGGAATCATTGATAATTATTTGGGTTTTGAACATATTTACTGGGGAATGTATTATAACGATATGATTAGTACCACGAGCACTATGAATAATTGGGCTATTTGATTCATTATCAATGCTCATTGGTACAGTACCATTATTAATGTGATTTTCGTTTTCATGAAAATTAATTTCTAGTCGATACAAACCGTCGGCTACATGGTTGTCTTTGCCTTTAATGTATTCGACATCGAAATTAAATCCTTCTAATTTCCATTTCCACCTCTGAAGTTTTGCATTGGGTTCTTTAAGGGAGCTAAGCCAAGGGCAATACTAAGTAGACCAAACGTCCTAGGCCAATGTCTAGGAGTTCTTTTTCGATCACCGAATAATTATTCTCGTGCTCGTTGAGCGTTCGGCTTGCATAGCATACACGGTGGCCACTATTGTGTATTGTGACTCATCTGTTGTGAGCATACATTTTTTGTTAAAATCGGGATATTTTATGACTGGTTCAAGTGATAATTGTCTTAAGGTTATTAAAGTCATTGGTCATTGGTTTGGCAAACTTTGAGTAATCCTTGATAAATTTTTTATAGTATGCCGTGATGGTTTGGAGAGTTTGTAGTCTTTAACTGCTGATATTTTGTTCGGGTTTGGCTTTATGCTTTCCGTTGTAAGAAGAATTGGAATGTCCCAAAAATTCCATTTCTTTCTTTGAAAACTGGCTCTTGTCGAATTGAATTTTTAAATTTGCATCTTTTAGTGCTTTCAAAATGTTCGTAAGCGATTTCGTGTGTTCCTGGAGACTCGTGTAGAAGACTATAATATCGTCAAGGTATACAAGACAGATATTATTGACATATTCTCCAAGGATAGAGTTCATCAAACGTTGAAACGCATCATTAGCGTTTTTGAGTCCAAATGACATAAAATTCGTAATGACCGATGTCTGTAGAAAACGCACTTTTTCGTATATCTTCCTCTGCTATTTCTATTTGATGAAAACCTTTTGCAAAGTCTGGTGTCGTGAACTATTGTGCCCTACCCAGTTTGTCGAAGTTATCGTCGATATTTGGTATTGGGAATTTATCGTCGATGGAAACGTTATTGAGTTTCCGGTAATCAACAACAACTCTCCATTTCTGTTTACCTGATGCATCAATCTTTTTTGGGACCATCCGTATTCTAGCTGAATAAGGGGATTTACTTGGGCCTTTAATCCCTTGTTTCAAGATTTCGTTAATTTGTTTTCGTACTTCCTGTTTATGAATTTCAGGATATCTATAATTTTTTACGTATATTGGTACGTCATTTAGTGTTTCATGCTTTATGGCATGCGTGAATGATAAGCCGCAATTTTTTTGGTAAAATATTGATGAGTATGGCGACACAAGTTTTTTTATTTGAAGTTTTTTTTCGGTATTAAGATGATCAATACGTTTTTCCTCCATTACTGGGTCAGTACATGTTTCAATAGTGTAGGTAAGCTGTTTAAATATATAGGGTCTAAACTTAAAGTTAAGGTATTTGAATTAGTTGCTGCTGATGTACTTTCCGCTGTTGTCATCGTTCGTTTTTTGAATAAATTGAAGATTTCTTTCTCCAGCCTTATTTTTGGTAAGATGTGTAAGCACTTGTTTCCACTTATCTAATTTTTTAATAATTTTTTCTTGTAAGACGTGAAGGCACTTGATTCAATTTATCTGATTTTTAATATTTTTCCCTTGTTTGCTTTCGAGTTGCACTGTTGTTTTTTTCTCTTGATTAGGTCTATTTCTTAATATTTTGAATAGGTCACACTTCTTTTTCGATAACGATTATTATTATTTTTTTTAAATCGGGAAAAATCCCGACCTGACGCGATTGTAATAGCAGCTCAGGGAAAAATCTCTTATGCCGGAATACTCAGTTAGTTACTCAGGTTAAAGGAGACTCTAAACTCAGCAATTTGGGAGAGTCAGTAATCAAGATAAGGCGTTCCCAAAGGTAAGGCTCCTTACTATTCCAATTCAAGCTAACTGGTATAAAAACTGAGGAATACAAGGGAAATATTGGAAAAACTCTTGGAGTCTTGGATCAAAGACATTGACGTGATCACCACAAAGGCATATTTCAAAAAATTGCACGAAGGAAAGTGCTAGTTTTTGGTACAAAGAGTCCAAACCAGAAAACGCCGGCCACATAGCTGATACTGGATGACATAGTAACCGATATAAGAGGGAAAACCGCCGATTATTATTGCTGAAAACTTAATGCTTTAATGCCAAGCGATAAAAATGTCCGTCTATAAAGATAAAGAAAAGACGTCGCCCTACCGAAATTGGGCCAAAGTGGAAAGTCGTAATATTCCACAGCGACACTTTTGAGAAAACGAAAAGCTCAATCGCCTTAGATAACACTGGGTCGCCAGAGACACTCACATTACAGCGGATCACCAAACCGTGCGATGCCCAAATGCCGAGAAGAATAGTCAGTGGTAAGGGAAAGCCGTGCTACTCCTGGAACGAGGAAATCCGAAGACTTAGGCTAAGGTGCCTTAAAGCACGACGGAAATCTCAGAGAACCAGGGACCCGTCTTCCAAAAACGACTGTATATGTTCAAACTGGCTAGAAAGGACCTAGAAAGAGCGATAAAAGCAAGCAAAGCGAGATGCTTTAAAAGGCTCTGCAACGGGGCGGACGTTACAACGTAGGCTATAAGGCAACTCACCTAGACTGACCTGTCCGGAAATGCTGTGAAACATAGTGGCGCATCTCTTCACACTAAGGCCAACATCTGCATACGTTGCCACATGGGATATCAACATGGAATATTCCAGATCCTATTCTTGTACCTTAGAACTTTCCGCTCAAGGTCCAAAGTAATTCCAGTCCTAATCATAAAGTCCGCTCCCAGAATAAGCTCATCAACTATGTCCGCCTCTAGGAACGCGTGCTCGACTGTCGTACCGCCTATTTTGATTCCCTCGGTCCACCAGATCCTTCCTTACGGTCGAATGTGATGCTCCCGTGTCCAAAGTTATCGTTAACTGTCTGCCTCCAACGATGCCATCGACAGTGAGACTGTTCGTGATCCTTCTTAGTTGGGGCACAAAGATTGTGGGGCAATCCCCAAAACATGACTAATATTAGTTCAACGACGACCTACAGCCGTCATTACCTGTCATCGAATCCGACTGTCGTCCTTGAAATTGTCTTGCCGGTGGGGACCTGTCGTTTCGACGATCCCTGAAATCGCGCGCCCTGTTTCCTAGTTCCACGCAGGTGAAGCAACGGCCCTTAAATGTTTGTCGAGTAGATTCCAGTCCCATATCTATTCTGCGGGGTCTAGAGTATGACACAAACGCTAATCCCGCTGCCTCGTCGGGATGAGCTCCATCGTTAAGCTGGGGTTCCTGCTCTCAGACGCCATTCTGAGGACTTCCATGCGGTGTTCATTTCCATACTTGCGCTGTAGCGAACACATGATTGGGTTGTAGTCCATATGGAGATCTTCTGGAATCGTTTGGAGCGCGTCGGCAGCACCACCCTTTAACGACACAACGTCCATCGAAGTGTCTAGACTCACGACTTTGTCGTGGTGGTAAATTTTCCCATTCACCGAAGTTTCTAGGCCCAGAACCTTACTGCCAAGGTGGTGAACTTTCTCGTCTAATACTTTCACTTCACTATTCACCTCCAGAAGTTTCTGTTCCAAGCAGTTTTGTTGTTCTTCTAGAGCTTTCCTGATCTCCTGCTTTTGGTCCACGAATGATTACTGCACATTTCCCAGCGATTGTTGCGTTTGTTGTTTCTGCTCCTTTGAATTGTTGCATTTTTTATTTCTGCTCCTTCAACGATGCACGCACACTGTCCAACCACTGATTTTTGATTTTATTCTGTCTTGGTTTATTTTTCTTTGATTTTATTCTTGGAACAAATTTTGCATCATGGTCCTTACCTGTGTCAAATCATCCGGGCCCCACTTCCAGATGTTTCCGCAACTTCATATTCGAATTCGTCCATTCTTTTGGAGCGCGGCACGCAGCCGTTGTTGTAATTCAGCCTTTCCTCCGACTGTCGAAAGGCTCCGCTGCGACAGCTCTTTCTACAGCTGTTCCACTTTTAAACTCACAAATTTCAGAGTCCCACTTCTGACACGAAAAGTTACATTGAACCAAAATGAAAGATTAAATTATCCACTAAAAAGGTTTCAATCACTATTTACTATTTACAAGAATTTATTTTACAAACACTGATTTACTTCTATGCTTTATTACAATTTTATTTAATATTATAAATCAATATTACTTTATTACAAAACTTATTGCTGCCTTTCAGGCTGAACTGATTAGCACTTTGACCACTATAAAATCCCAAACTGAACTTTACTAATTCTTCAATTGAACTGAACTCCCATCGACCACCGTGCCGATATTTATACTCCCAGTAATGGCTCTAGATCCTACTGTTGCCACGAGTCTGTTGAATTTCCCCGCTGACGACATCAATTCTTGCAGTATGTTAGTTAATGAAAAGAAAGTTATTTTTATTTAAAAAATATTTTCCAAGGCTTATTGCCTCGACTTTATTTCCTCAACACCAAAACTAGAACTAAAATACAATTGATTTCTTAAGTCTATTTATTGCTCTTAATTGCTACCTCTGCACTTGTCACCATGGGACAGTGATCGCCACTTCGACGTTCCAGACACTAACTTAACTGTTCGGGTGACCCAGATGCGAGTTCAGTCCCAATCAAGTTTCCTGTTGCTCCACTCTCTTCTTCACTCGCATTCCCCGAAGAGATCCAGCCAACGAAACGGACTCATCTCCTGAGCCCAGTATGCCTTGGCGACAGCACTTTCCCTTGCCATTAATTCTTGCGTCGGTTTGGCTCCGGATCGTTCTCCTGCTCCTTTTGGATCCATTCCAACGAGTACTGCTTCCCCATTAGTGACTCTCCTTCATCGGCATCTATGAAGGTTCTTCCGACGACTATGTTCGTGGCTGGTGTTTGATCTTCGGTTTCCACTTTACAGAAGGTACTGACCCCACAGTCGTACTCTGTATCGTAGTCTTCATCCCCCTCACATTCAAAGGTATCTCATAATTCTTGTACTTTAGAATTCTAAGGTCCTAGTCTAAAGTCCGCTCCCAGAATGATCTCGTTAAATATATCTGCGACCAGGAACTCGTGCTCAACTGTCGTGCCGCCTATTGTGATTGTTTCGGTTAACTTCCCGAGTACTTCCGCATCATCATCAGTAGCAGTTCGTAGCCATATCCTGTACAACGGCTCCACCTCTTCCACCAGATCCTTCCATTTGATGGAATGTGATGCTCCCGTATCCAACGTTATTGTTAACCGTCTGCCTTCAACGATGCCTTTGACAGTGAGACTGTTAGTGTTTCTTCCTAGTTGGGACGCAAAGATTGTGGGGCAATTTGTGAGAGCCAGCTTATGCCCCTCCAAACTGTCATTACCTCTCATCGAATCCGACTGTTGTCCTTAAAATTGTCTTGCCGGTGGGGACCCGGAACGTTTCCGATGATTCCTACAACCAGTCGAAGCAACGGCCCTTGAATGTGTCTTGAGCAGATTCCGACTCCACATCCAATCTGCGGGTTCTACAATAAGACACACACACCAATCCCTCTGCCTCGTAAGACACAGCAGAAGCAACTGTTTCCTGAAAGGTGCTCTTTGGTGGCGACAGTGTTGTACGCTTCGTCTCCAGGTCCCTTATACCGTCCAAAGCGTTTCTGTTCCTCCAACGATTGCTGCAATTGTTCGCCCGACTGTTGCATAGCTTGCTTTTGTTCTTGGAACAAATTTTGCATCATGGTCATTACCTTAATCAATCGATGCCGTACTTCCAGATTATTCCGTAACTTCATATTAGAATTCGTAGGTTTCTGCATATTAGAATTCTCTTATTGCACTTTAAAATCAATATTACTTTACTACAAAAATCGTTGCTGCCTTTTAGGCTGAACTGGTTAACACTTTGAACACCATAAAATCCCAAATTGAACTTCACTAATTTTCCACTGAACTAAATGAACTGTATTTATTATTTAACTGCACGGACTGTAATAATTCTCCAACTGAACTGAACTCGCATCGACCGTCATCCCGATATGTATACCTCCCAATAGTTCTTCTAGTTCTGTCGCCACGACTATATGGAATTTCCCTGCTGACGCTTATATACATGATTCTTTGTAATTTATTAGTGTAGGTGGCGAAATCCACTCTTGCAGTATGTACAAAAACTTCGGGAAAACTCTCTGGAGTCGATAGTTCTTCCCGATGCGAATAGTTGGTGGTTGTTGTCCTGATTATCTCATCTTATACATGTTATACTATTCACGTCACAATATTTATATTATTTTTGATATCTTCGGAAGAACCCTCATAGTATCGCCTCATAGTATACCCTCATAGGGAAATCTTGGCTCCTCAAAGTAGCAGAAAAAAATGGAGCCCTTTCGGACCAGCAATACGCCATAAATACAGTGGTTGATATAGCGGCGGAAGACATAAGAGGAAAATGGTAGAGATGGGGCAAAAAAGAATACTGCGCCATAATAAAATCCAAGGACTCACTAAAATACCTTAGTGTTGTTCTCGACAACAGGCTTAGTTTTAAGACCCATGTCAATGCAGCAAAAAGGCGTCGCTGATGCAAGCAGATCTCTCCCGGATTCTACTAAACGTCGGTGAGTTGGATATGCTCATAGGATACTACTACCTAGAGTCGTTACATTGGTTCTCCTATACGCTGCCCCCGTTTGGGCGGAAGCACTTGCAGTGGAGCAACAAAAAAGAAGAATGATGTCGATGCAGAGACTCTGCGCATTCAGAACAATCTGTCAATCTTCAGAACTATATCAGACGAAGCAGCTTGCGTTCTAGCAGGTATGGTCCCTATAGATATTATTGCAAACGAAATGCAAAGGGTGTACCTTCGGCGAACCGCAAACCGGCAAAAAGAAAAGAAAATCATAAAAGCCCAGGAGAGGACAAGATCGAAGACGCAGTGGCAACAGCAGTGGGCCAACTTTACCAAAGATCGATGAACTTACAAGCTCATACCAAACATAGAACCGGACATCAAAGAAGACAGGGGATTGCAACTACAACCTTACGTAGTTTCTCACTGCACGGAAAGTCCAAGCACGGAAGAAGATGCGGAGCACGTGGTGTTCTACTGCAGGCGTTTTATAGGGAACAGGGCCGACCTGACAAGTGCAGAAAACAGTCAGTTACATGACGTAATCGGAACAACACTGGACAGAGATCTGCTCATATGGTCATATGCCCTTCTCCGAGGGGCAGAAAGACTAAGGCTACAAGAGGTTACTTCCGGCGACTGAGCATAATTGCCAACCAGCCCCGCCAAATAATTTCTAACGGAAATTCCGCGGGGAGAGTGGTAGAAGAGTGCAGGATGTAGGTTAGTACGTAGGCGTATCCCCAAAATCGATTACTTGGGGTTGCGAATGTTGCATGCTAATGGCACGTAATATTAATGTCTTTAGAAGATTGCCACATCCTTGGACGTAACTAAAAAAAAAGAGAATACACGCGTCCGTCAATAAGTCTGTTGCCATATCCAGATGAACAGTCCTCACTGTCAGGCGACGTATTGCAACACTCACGGTTCCGAAATAATCTAAGCCGGTGAACGTAAATGGCCTGACGTAAGGCGTGAGTCGATCCTCTGGCAACGGACCCATTAATGGTGGAAGCGGCTTAGCCGCCCGTATCCGACACAGCTGACATTCCCTTTTACACTCCTTTGCTGCAGAACGAAGACTGGGCACCCAGATTCGTTGGTCTATTCGCCCTAAAACTCGCAAGATCCCGTTGTCATCCAAGTACGTTGTTAACCCATAGAGCTGGCTGCATTTAGTTATTGGTGACTTCCGGGGCAAGTTGACGATGACATCGCTGTAAGCCTTCTCTGCTTCCTCAATATCCGTAGCGCTCAATTCGATTCGATCGGCTGTCTTCCGTCTGCAGTTGTTGATGAAGCGAATTAACCACACCCTAGTTCTTCGCATCTAAAGCAAGCTCGAAAATTTAGATAGATCGAGGAGAGGCCTGTCAGTGTGACGCATATTTAGGATGTCTTTAGCTTGTACTTCCTCCTTTGGGTCGTGATGGGCGATGTCATCTGGCTGTTGTGGCCACTCTGTTTCTGGCAACTTTAAAAAGCCGGGTCCCTTTATCCACCTGTTCTTATTCTGGAACTGCCGCGAAGAACTTACATGAGTGGCTGCATCGGCCGGCTTCAAATGAGGGGGGGCTGCTATCCCTGCACATACCCAGGACCTTGTCGGTACTAGTTAGGGCCTTCATGTTCATGTCAACAATTTTGTTTTGTGTTGTAGACCATCATCTTCGAAGCACTTTCATTGAGTTGGAAGCGAAGTTGCGCTGTTCGAAACCAACTTCTTTATGTATCTTGATGATTTCCTTCGTAACATCGACGGATTCTGCCACGTTGTCAAAGCTGTCAACGTAGTCGTCCACATAATGGTGACTGATTATGGCTTCGACAGCTCTGGGGTGTTCATCCAGGAACCTTGAGGCATGAACTGGCGGTTCCAAAGTTTATCGCTTTCATCATGTACACATCAATTGGGCTATCCTCATCTTCTCGCAAAAGAAAACATTGAGACATAATACATCGGACGTATTAGTACTCGATGAAACATTTCTTTGATATCACCCGTTTCTGCGATACGACGAATACGAAAATTGTACAGCACCTTGACCAGTGGCACATAGTCGTCTATACCTTTAAGCAAGTAGGTTCAATGATACACCTCCCAATTTTACAGCAGCGTCGAACACCAAACGAACCTTTCCTGGTTTATTCACATGCTTAATCCTGAAATTAAGCATATATCAGGTCCTGGGTGCGCGCACGTCAGCTTCAGATGTTGTCAACTTAAGCATAACACTTACGTAAATGTTCAGAGATGGTCTCTCGGTACGTCGCGGCAAAGTCGGAAAGAACGATTAACTCAAGCTTATTTTCTGGAAAATTTTGAATCTCTCAAACTCTTCTTAATTGGCTTTGCACTGGGCGCTCCGGTCTACCGAAACGGAACTCCAGATTTGCCATCACCTGGTCGACGTTGTTAGGGTGGATGAGCAGGAACTTGACAACTTTTCTCGCTTCCCCCTTGATACTCTTCTGGAATCAACAAATATTTCCTATCTTCGTAACCAAACATGTTCGTCGACTCTATAAAAGCAGTAGAAAGCACTGGCCACTCTTCAGGTGTTCAGGTTAGCAACGTTGAACCGTTGGAACACTGCTGGAACTACGCGACGCAAAACTAGCTGACCTCGTAGATGTGTGATATTCATTTTCGGTGCAGCTACCGGAAAACATGAATACGGCGCATGTGATGTGCACGAAGTTTGTAACGCTTCCGCGACATTCTGGAGGCTATTGCTGTAACAACAGCGGCTGTGTGACGTTCTCCAAAATAATGGAATCAATCTAGAAACCTATGTTGCGGAAATATCTGGAAGTACGGCCCCAGTTGATTTGACACAGATAATGAAGATAATGCAAAATTTGTTCCAAGAACAAAAGTATGAAATGCAACAGTCGAAGTGTGCAAAAATCACTCGAGGACCAGAAGCACAAGATCAGGAAAGCTCTGGAGGAACAACAAAACCGTTTGGAACAGAATCTTCTGGAGGTGAATAGTAAAGTGAAAGTACTGGACGAGAAAGTTCACCAACTTGGCAGTAAGGTTCTGGGCCTAGAAACTTCGGTGGCCGAGGAAATTCACCACCTCGACAGCAAAGTTGTGAGTCGTTCAGACATCTGTGCACTGAAGGTGAGGGAACCAGTGTTTAATAACGTCGCAACAAAGTTCAAACCGCCATCTTTAGGCTGCAGTGCGAAACATCTGTCGCCAGGGCACATCTGAGCGATGAAGACAAGGCGGCAGCGTTGGTCGTGTCGTTAAAGGGTGGTGCTGCAGACGTGCCCCAAACGATTCCAGTTCCAGATGGACTACAACGCATTCATGGGCTCGCTACAGCGTAAGTATGGAAGTGAACACCGCATGCAAGTCTTCAAGATGGAGTTGAAGAGCAGGAAGCAACGCCACGCTGAGCCACGGTGAGACATTTAGCGTATTCCGGTTCCATGATGGAGCTCATCGAAAACGCCAAAACGGATACGTTTGTGGACGGTATTAGAGACCTGGAGACGAAGCTAACAACTTTGTCGTCACCAAAAAGATCCTTCCAGCCCTTCCCTGCTCTGTCGTATGAGGCAGCGTGTATATTGTGACGTGAATGGTATAACGCGTATAAGATATAAGATAGCCTCGAGATAATCAGGACACCAATGCCATCTATACTCAATTAGAAGAACGATCAACTTCGAAGAGTTTTCCAGTAGTTGTTGTACATAGAACCAATACTGGGATAATTATCGGCACTGTGGTCGATGTGAGTTCAGTTCAGTTAAATAATTATTGCATTTCAGTTTAGTTGGAAAATGATTACAGTCAGTTCAGTGTCGTGATTATTTCAGCCTGAAAGGGAGCAAAGAGTTTTGTAGCAAAGTATTAGTAGTCGTTAAACTGTAATAAAGCCTAATATTAAATCAGTACTTGTAAATAAATTCGTGTATATCGTGAATAGTGAACTTTTGTGTTTTACTTTTGTGTCACAATCCAGTGATCCAACCCTGTTTTGTGGACAATTTGAATAATCTTACGTAGACTCATTTCTGCTAAACGTAAAAATATGAAGTTTCACTGAAATTCTCATTTGAAAGGATTGATGTTTATACCTTTATATCTTCTAAACTAAACGATAATGCATTAAACCAAACCATATATTTTGTTCTTATTTCGTCGAGACCTACAAAACGGCGATTTGTAGGTATCCCGCATATCAGGAACAATATTTTTAAATTTGTTATATACATTCATTATATACATTCAATTACCACACTTCTTTTTAGATATTGTAATTTCCAATCACACTGCAAATAACGTATGTAAATATACTTGATAAAAAAAATAGAAAAAAATAGAAATGAATGATGTGCCATAAGTCACAACTGCCTCACAACAGGGTTATGAGCAGAAATGAAGTATTATAGAGCTGCCGAACCGTCCATTGGCGAATTTCAGAGATTTCATGAATTACAGTTATTCAAGAATTTCTGACAGTTTTTCACGAAGTAACGTAAACGCCGTTCTGTGATTGGTCAATTTGGCTTTTGAAAACGATATGAAAAATGGCTGTCGAAAATTTTATTGGGCAAGAGAGCTAGAAGTTGGGCATCTCTATCATACTTCAGTTCTGATTATGAGTTACAAATTGTCAGGTTGTCGTATTGTGGAAAAATTCAAAATGTAGTAAGCGTAACAAATAATGAAAAGTGATAAATGTAACAAACGTAATAGTCCGTAAAATATTTGAAGTGTAATCGCTGGTTTATGTGGCTGAAGTCAACCGCTGAGTGAACGCATTCGAAGTAATCGACACCTGACAGTTATGAAATTTAAAAAACTCACACTCAAATTTAGCCACATCAGCCGCCGAAAAGTAAGTATTGCATGTATATATTTAGTATTATTAATTTAATGAATTATGTACAATTTATAGAGAATAAACGATAAAGGTTCATCGTCATCGACAATTTTATTCTTTTTCGACGGCATAAGAATTCAGCCACTGCCGCCCGTTACTTCTGGCTCGTACGCCAACAGAGTCCCACTGTTTAAAACAGGCCTTTGGCTACTCTGGCTCTACGTTATTTGGCAGAGTTTGTGTCAAAGCAAGCAAAGCGTGGATGTGCAACGGGATTAGCGATTGCCGCCAACAGTATCATATGCCAGCTTTCCCGATTGCCGCAAGCAATAGATCCGATTGCCGCCAGCAAATACATTAAGAGTTCCCGGTTGCAGCCCACAACGTACGCAGCACAGTTTCTGCCTTCAGCGATCCCGATTGCAGCCAGCAACGTACACAACACAGTTCCTGCATTCAGCGTTCCCGGTTGCAGCCAGCAACGTACGCAACGCAGTTCCTGCATTTTAGGTTCCCGATTGCAGCCAGCAGAGGCCCTATCTACATATATATTGTACTGTTTCGTGTTCGAATTTATAAGCCATTTCGCAATTGGTCAGTACGGTTAGGTAGTCTATTACGCGTTTTAGTATTGTTGAGTTTAGCAGACATGTATACGGAATATTATTCAAATTGTCCACACGACAAGGTTCGATCACTGGATTGTGACGAATGAAACACACTATTTATATCGTTTACTATTCACGATATACACGAATTTATTTTGCAAACACTGATTTACCTCTTATATTGTACCGCCTGAATCACTGCAAGGGGTGATAGCGAATACTGGGAGATCGTGAATATCATTCATCTTGGGGTGTGATGCTAACGCACACCATAACATCAGGGAGAGCACTGACATTCACGAAAGATTTGAGTACCTTTTAGAAATCATTCTAAGTAGCAAGTTGGCAATTTGTCATATATATAGCGAACCTACGTTTATAAACAAAATCAGTTCCAGAGGTTCCGTATCATTGTCTCTGGCTATGTATCGGAGGGTATAAAAAAGTGGAAGGTTTCTAATAAGTCAAGTCCTTTTCACCGTTATGTTACTTTCAGCTTCACAAGTTAAACTCACAGAGTAACTCACTTCCGCAACATTGGGAAAATTAGCTGGGACGTGTATAGAGAGGCTGTCAGTGACGTTCTAGCAGTTACTGACATATCCTACCCTCTAAAGCCTTTAGAGCTTGACTCAGCAGTTGAGAGACTTACTGATATCCTAAATCTTGCTCTAGTCAGATCTTGTCCCATAAGGAAGGGCTTAGGGAAAACCGAAACCCCCATAGTGGCACTCAGTTCCTGACACCCTTCGCAAACGTCGCAGGAAACTTTCGAATAAAGCCATGACAACTCGAATCGAAGCCGGGACTGGTTGGAACTCCAACCAGTCAGATGCAATCCCATCACAGCTCCCTTAGGGTGACTAATAATACAATCATGTCTGCTTCAAACCTTACAAAACGGCAGGACCAGATGGCATTTTCGCAGTAGAACTTCAAAGGTTGCAGATCTAATCCCTACCTGGCTGGTCGACATCTTCCAAGACTGCTTGTATCTTGATCTGTAGAATGACCACCATGGCCTTCATGCCGATAGCTAGGTAGCGATCAAATCTCTGAACTCAGTCACTTTCAACTCCAAGACATAACCCTCTAGCTCCCCACATGGCCTCTAGGCGGGCTTTAGCTGAATCCCTTTAAATGATTCAGGTATATGATTTTCCTGTCAAACGACTAGTCCAGATTCACACACAGTTTTTTAATTACATTCCTGGAATATAATTTCTTATCACTTCGATCATTGGAATGCCTATTACACATTCCTTACAAGTCAGACATTAGAAAATGGTAATCAAGATCACAGGAAGACAAAATTATAGTTTCGAACAAGAAAATCCACATTCAAAACGATTTCGGGATGAAAAAGGACTGCTAGTTGAGATGCCAAAGCAAGTAGCAGGCAATACAAACGATGGTAACATATATAACAGGCATCAGCATTAAACTGATCTTCCATTTCCGAATTTTACTCGAAGCAATATCGAGTGAATATGAAATTGATGCAGACAAGTTTGCAAGCTATGCCAATGAAAGCCTCAAGTATGTGTTGCCCTGTTAAATGCTCCCGAAGTACTAAACAGATTTTTTTCTAAACAGATTTTTGAAGATTTGAAAAAAATCGGTCCAGTGGTATAGCTATATCTTGCTTGTCAGCTAGAGATGCAGCGTATGCTGATTCCCTACCGCCTCGCTTTTGTGGGCGTATTTTTCAGTTTTTCCTCCAGGAGAGTTGACATGGACCCTTCAACATACTTTATGCACATACTGCCGACGGTTTGGCTTTTCCATAATGTTACCTGCGCTGGAGAATCAGGAGAGATTTCGGTTAGCCTATGTTTTGGTTCAACGGAAAAGGGTTTTCTTTTACGCCTTTCGGTTATATGATTCTTTAATCTGTACTATTTAATTACACGTTATTTTTACACGTGTTAACTCACACTTATTAAAAACATTTTTTTTTTCAATTGCCTTGTATGACCTGCTTTTATATGAACTTTCACTCTCTCTCTCTATCTCTCTCTCTCTAAACTATAGAGATAAACCAACGGAAATCTTACTGTCTGAAGAAGACAAGAGAGCACAACCAAGGTAGAATCGGGAGCAGATCCAGGAGAACCTCTTTACAAATCTTGAGGTCAGCATTTACTCAAGCGGAAAAGCGGTATAGCAGCTGTATTATTGAAGGTTGACGATCCAGTGTTACCAAGAATATATCAGTTGTCAAGAAAAGCCTCCTCAGCCTTAAAACGAAAATGGAAATGGATCCCGAATTTGCTACAATATACGAAGTCAGAATTGCTGTCTACATAAAGAAATGATGCGCAAGAAAATTGAGTAGAGCCGAATGTCTGTATATGGAGTAGTAGTAGTATATGGCCAGTCCTTTAACTCGTTTTGGAAGGGACTAAGTAGCAGTCCTTTTTAAATTTCGATTACATTCTATAACAGGAGATATCTAAGATATGTTTAACCAGATAATGACTCGACTCGACCAATATTCACAGCGGTGTCTATGGCAAGATGATAAAAACGGACCAGTCGCAAAATTTTCTCCACGGGAACCGAGAGCCGTCGAAGCGGTCATCTCCTACCTTTATGTACATGATTTCTTTGAGCTAATTTCCTCGAACTCTGAGGAAGTCAACGCCGGCGTAGACGAACGCGCACGATCAACCTGAATAGTTATAGTAGACAGTGCACAATCACAAAGAGTAATTTCTGTAAGCAACGATGTACCCAATATTGTTTGATGCACAACCACTGACCTATTGCGGGTACATCGACGCACCGATTTTGTAAACCGGAATCACAATCGGTTTAGCACATTCCACATAGCCACTGAACTCGGGTGCATCGACTCACTGCATTTATAAAACACACAACATGTGGCAACAAACATGGAATACCATGAATGTTGCGTCAGCAAGGGTAACGACATAGGTGCAGGTGATCGTTTTGAATACGCAGTGTAGTTAATTATTCTTTTTCGGGGATTTTTTATTTGCTGTTCAGGTGTACATTTTTCTCTCTCGCTATTATCGTCGTGGTACACTTCTCTAGGTTTCAATAAAGTAATCTCTTTAAAAAAATGTTGCTTGATAATTGCAAACTAAATTATGATCATCGAAGCATCTTCGATGAAGGAGAAAGTATTTGGAATGTGATGGAATAGTCTAGATGATATCTTATTCTTCCGATTCAATTTTCCTCGTATCATCAATGAAAAGTCGAGCTGCCATCATTGACTCAACTAACAATTATCAGATGTCACAACAATTTTTTATCTCAAAACCGACCAGATAAATTTCCACACCTTCGTTGACACTAGCGAATATACCATAAGTGCAGTTATGTATATTAGAATGGTGTATAATGTCTGAGTCTGTGTTTCAATGTTTTGTGGAAGGACCAGGGAAAGGTCTCATAAACGCCTGTCCATGCCTCGGCTGGAGCTTTCAGCTGCCGCTCTTGGTAAACGTAATTCTATGAAATTCTGTCGTCGACAGCCATAAAATGCTCATTTTCAACAGAATGTTTTGAGTGACTCCAAGATGATACGACTTCATGAGTCAGCCAATGTCGATGGGTTCCAATGAAACAGAACCTTGCGGACGAAGCGACAAGAGTATCCTACTCAATTCCAAACAAAGAACTAGTGGATAGAAGGACTCTTATATCTGAAGTTGTTGGAAGCGGAACATCTATCAGGTTTTTGGATACCAGAAGAATACAGTTAAGAGGGTAGGAAGTCAATGCCAATATTAGCGTATTCACAATGCAATCCATCGTCGCGATTGATGAGATAAATTCCAATTCACGTACACGGGATTTGAATACGTTGGGCCAATTTCGGTCTTGACTGGCCGACGGAAGGAGTAGAAATGGATCGCTCTGTTCACCTGCAGACTTATCATCAGACGGAACTTCCAACCGACAAGGTACTCCATGTCAAATACGGAGTGATAATAGAACGAAATTCTACGATGAGGGGGCCGTCAAAGTTGAACTTTCGCTCAAGTTAATAAAATGGACGTTCAAATGTCCCGCTAATCCATATGCTGGAGGATGCTGGGAACGTTTAGTTCAATTTATCAAGCGTGTTCTCTCTCGAACGCTAACGAAAGTGTCGCCGAAATTTGAAACACTGCAGAGTGCCCTCATAGAACCCGAGAACATAGTCAGCAGTTGGAGAAGGTGGGTCGTATATAGTAGTATCTTCCCGGTATGATCAGTAGGTGTAACTGGTTTGATAAAGTCGGTTAGGTTAGGTTAGGTTATAGTGCCTGACTGCATTGAGGTTGTTGAAGTAGTAGGCCCCTAAGTGTAAGTATCTACGACCTGCCAGCACGCTACACGAGCAGAGCAGGTGATCTGTGTTTTCAACCTCCTCTTCATCCATGCAGCTTCTAGAGAAGTCATTATAGGAGAGACATGGGTGCCTATTGTGCAGTGGCCTATTATGACGCCGGTGAGCAATCTGAGTGAAGATCTGCTGAGTCTAAGCAGATTGAGTGATCGTTTGATGTTAAGCGATAGCCATATTTCCTTTGTTTTAAGACAAGTGGTACCTTCTAGCTATTTACGATTAGCGATGTTGATTGTGTGTATTTTAGTAGATGGTAGGCTGTGGCGAGTTGCATGGAAGGTGGAACACCTCCTATTGTTTGGGTATAGGATGTGCCACACCTAGCGAGTTCGTCGGCTTTGCAATTGCCCGGTATATCACAGTGTCCCGCCCCCACATGAGGCGTATGTTAAAATGCTCAGCCATCTCATTAAGAGACAGTCTTCAATTAAGGGATGATTTTGAATTAAACATGGAATTGTCCAGGGATTTGATTGCGGCCTGAAATCAAAACAAATGATGATATCTCTTTTGGATATAACGTTGTTCTTGAGCCAGGACAATGCCTCCTTTATCGCAATGGTTTCTGCCTGGAATAGGCTACTGTGGTCAGGGAGTAATACAGGGAGTATAAAGTAAAGTCATTACAAATTGGGGATTTAGTCCCCGTTTGTGATACCAATGTTCCCCGAAGCAGATGGGTGCGTGGTAGGGTAACGAACACCTTCCCAGGACTTGATGGCCAAGTTCGTTCGGATGAGATTCAGACGGCCATTGGGACTTAGCGTAAACCTGTGGTGAAACTGGCGGTGCTACAAGTAGGTGAATCATTGCACTTGATGGCCAAGTCCGTTCGGCTGAGATTCAGACGGCCGTTGGGGCTTAGCGTAAACCTGTGGTGAAACGGGTGTGTCTCACGAGGGTGGGATGCGGAAAATGTGAAATCTAATACAGTCGTGACATTTGATAAACTCATGCTCAAATTTAATTGAACTGTCGCAAATCCCGCACGCAGCCCCATAAGCCGCCGAAAAGTAAGTATTGCATGTATATAGTACTATTAATATATTGAATTATGCACAATTTATAGAGAATAATATAGATTCATCGTCATTGAATGGTTCATCTGGGCGATCACCGGGCTGCGATACGTATTCTGAGCAAAACCTCACAACTTGTACACATAAGATAGAAAAAAGGAGAAAATAAAGAGAAATGTAATAATTTCAGCGTAATAAATATTTTATAGACTGCAACCTAGAAATATTCTTAGGAATTTACGAAAAGAAAATTCTCCTGTTGCATTGTTGCCAATAGGTGTCATCAGATTATTCTAAATTCCGATTATTATATATTTTGCTCCATATTTTTTTCTCCCGCGTTGAGAGGACAATGTCAAAAAGCGGAAACAACTTTTGGCATAAAAGCAAATTCACCACACCATTGTGTGTGTTTTTCTTGTGAGCTCTTTGCTAGAATACAAAATTGCATTTGCGAGTGTGACCACCGCAAAACCAGAATAGGGCCATTATTGACACTATAAGGGTAAAAATGTATTTGTAGGGGCAAACAGTTGATCAAGAGTCACCACTTGCGATGCGTGAAAAGACTATAAGCAGAAATCAATTACAGAAGTGAAGTACTAGAGATATGTAACTTATGCGCCTCTTGCAATCAGTGTCATTTGACAGCGTTTTTTAACATCTTCTTAGTCGGGTGTATGTGAATACCGTGAGCTAAGCGAAGCTGATTACTCTTGCCCAACATCATTGCGTTGCTCTATACACCCAAAAAGGGTGTGTGAAAATAAAGTAGATGTGTAACTTGAGAAGACTATCGCCAAATTCTGAGTTGTAGTGTGTACTGGGATTGACTAGGGGTTTTTCACTTCAAAGTTGCTTATCGCTTTCTGCCAGAAATGAAGTACTGAAGAGATATGCAACTTCTACGCCTTTTTATAGCGCCTAACACCACTGCGTTGTTCTACACTTCTAACAAGTGTGCGCTAAAATAAAGTGACTGGATGCGTGACTTGAGAGCACAAACGTCAAAATCTGTGACATCCTAGATGTTTCCCACTGAAAAGTTGAAAGTATCTTCTTCGTACTTCATTTCTGATTTCTGGTTTTTGTACTGGAAAGTTGCATACAGAGATAATGGAGGAAAAGATGTCCCATTTTTACGCCCCTTGACAATCAGATTCATCTGACCGTTTTTTTTTTTAAACCTTTTCCCAGACAGGCGTCTGAGAATACAGAATACATACGTGTGAGCGAGTGATGATGAAGGAAGAGATGGGCCACTTCTACGTTTCTTACCCCTCAGATTTATCTGACAGTATTTTGTAACCCTTTTACTGACAGCGGATTGTGAATACGTGTCAGAAATGAAGTATCATAGAGGAGCCCATATACATACATGAATGACTTTCGTGAATTTTCCGGAACAGCCAACCACAAACATAAGCGAAACTATTTTCTTTCAAAAATTCGTTAGCGTCTACATCTATAGTCAGCTTAACAGGGTATATCATGCAGCCTGCTTTCCAACCAAGTTGCCTCTTTCACCACAGCCTGATTGCAGATGGATTGCAATCGCTCAGTTTCGACGTTTTCGAAATTACCACTCCGGACTATCTTCAAATATTCAAGACCCCAGAGCTTCTGGACCAGCAGTCAAGCGACCGTTGTTACCTCCCGAACTCCTTGTTTCGCCAAAGAATTGATTAAGGTGCCGAGTTAAAATAAATTTTAGCTGGCATGGCATTTGACGTTGCCACAAAGACATTAGTGACGAGATGTTTAACAACCAGCCTTTGATGAAAGAAAATTGGTCTGTCACATCTTTGCCTTCAGGATCAATTACTTTAGTCAAGTTCAAACGCTTTGTCGCCTCTTGCAAGGAGATGCATATCATTTGGCGAATAGCCCTTTCTAAATGTACTATTACATATAAAAGATGATGAATTTAAAAGGTCAAGCAAATCGTTAAATAATTCAAGAAATTCTCCGGTGCTTAACATTGTTTGGGAACCTTGGCCTGAACTGTGGTATGTGCAACAACCTGCTGAAACGGTGTGACTCAAAACCTGAGAAGCATATTTTACTTGGAAAGTATTTGGCCTAATATGTGCTTCCGTTAATTTCGTCGCAATTTGTATATCTAGCCTTCTGTCCTCATTGTACAAAAAAAGGATATCTCTCCATTGTAGAGGATATGATATTTTAAGTAAGCAATTGCGCGTACTTCTAACAAGATGGGGAGCGTCAAAAAAAAGTAAATTTTGTCGCTGTCGACTTTAAAATATGGTTTAGTGGGACCTATTTCGAATATTTTAGCCACACCACGGAAATTTGAACCTTTGTCACATACAAACTGAACCGGAACCAAGCCACTTTCTTGAAGAGCCCGAATAGCTTCGAAAATGAGTTTTCGAAGCATAGAAGGTGTGCAAGTTGTTCGTACGAAGTAATATGCGATGGGATGTAATTTACTTAAACTTTTACTATTCTCTTCTATACATGTATTTGAAACTGCCCGCTCAAAAAGACAGATACATTAATGAAAAACTTAACCTAACTTAACCTAGGAAAAAACGAAACAACAAGGGACAGAGACAAAAGGTAATAGATTTCAGTCTTTCATCCGTTTTAAGTAAGATTTTTTATTTTTTTTTTTTACTGATTCAGGTACAATGCCTTAAAGGAAAGTAAATAACAACCACGGAACTTAAAAAGAGGTAAAAAATTGTTAGCAAATTCATAGAATTCAATTATAGTGTGTTTTCCCACAACAAAAATACATTTATAATGAAGTAATTAAGTAACTTATCAGATATCTTACGTGCCTTAGCATTTAGCAATATTAATAACATTAATAATAAATTAAGGTACAATTTATTATTAGTGTGAGCAAAATGAACTTATAGAATAGAATTCAAATGTAGTATGCTTTGACTCAACTCAAGTAGATATATAATATAGTAATTAAGTAACTTTTCAGATATCTTAACTTAAATGCCTTAGCAACTACAAAATTATAAATTTAAATTAGGGTCAACTGAATAAGACGTGTTAATAAGGAGAACTTAAAAGCAGAAAACAAATTGTTAGTAAATTCGAAGTATTTTTTATTAATATATTTTTCTTGTGTTTTTTTTTATTAACAATTAGTATTTTAAAGTATTATAATTAGTTGCCATTCAACGGAACAGAATTAACAAATTTAAAGAGTTAGAATTAACACAACTTAGGTATTTAAGTCCACATAACAAGAGACAATGCATGTAATAAGTAGAGTAAGTATTAACAGTTGAATCTTAAGTCATCTTATGAATAATTTATCAAGTTAGAGTAGCAAGTCAATGAGATAAAATACAATCTATTGGATTTACAGATAATACAGTCATAAGTTGTCCATTTATATATACTACTCTAAAGAGAATTAAACGAAGATAGTTGATGAGCATTAACCCCTATAGGTATTCGGGAATTGATATTTATAAAAGGGGGCGGCCAATAGTCAGTCGTCACCCTGAATAAGAAAAAAATGTGGTCAGATCCCTGGTTGAACATGCTAATTGGTGATAGGTAATATCTGTCGTAAATCGACCAACTAATGTTCTCAGAATCAAATACGAAAACCGTACGCTAAATAGGTCGTATCAAAATTTTGTATAAAAGAAACTTGGTTTTTGTTTCTACATCTCTGGAACTTAGAAGGATTTTCAGTTTGAACGCAGCAATCCTGGCTTTAGTAAGAGCTTGCCTAGCATGAGGGGTAATTTTGAGTCGTTCATGGAGATGAATACCAAGATTCCATACAAACGATTTGTAAGGAAACTTTTAATAATTTAGACCTCTTTTAAAGAGAGATTCGATAACATAGATATTGGACGATAATTTTCAACTGTATTGGTGCTATTAACTTTTTTAATTCAATTTAGCCTTTTTCCAAGATAGTGGGAAATAACAATTATTAACGCAATTGTTAAAAATAGGGGTGAGGAATTTAGCCAAAACTTGTTTGCACTTTCGAGATTTTATCAAGACCCGACGATTTTTTATTATTTAGAGATGATATTATTGATTCTACTGTATTTGCTGAGATAAACTGATTGTTACTAGTCTTTTTTGTCTTACGATGGAGAGAATGTTGTTAAAATGTGATCCCTATTCCAATGATCAAATGAAGAATTGAAATTTGCCACAATCATAGTGTTGTTTAAATCATAAGATGAAACTCTTAAATCATATAGTTCCGAAAAACAGTCACCGAAGGCTTTTACTTTATCAGCAGAAGAAGAGCAAACTCTATCACCATATTTCAATTGTATATCTGGATTTGGAGGTTTTTTTTGCGTCCAGTAATTTTATCGATGGCTTTAAAAACATTTGAAGATGGATTTAAACAGCAGGCTGCCATTTTTAAAATTTGATCAAATTTTCCTTATCATCTAAGGCACAAAAATAGTTCAAGATTAATCTCACTCTTTTTAGATCGAGGGGTAACGAAATCCCTGATTGAAACTTTCAACGAGGGATCCAACCACAATAATTCTTCCTGCAAATCCTGCGCCGAATAAAAACAAGTAATTCCCCTGAGACTTGTGTGGAATTTTTTCAATTGTTTAGGCATAAAAGAATAGCTTCCCCCTTAGCTTCCTCAATGACACTCAAAATATGGCTATGCATTTCAACATCCTTTACAAAAATTTGTTAAACCCATTCTTTGCGAACCTAAAATTGTCTGAATTATATTTTATCTCATTAAGATACTCACTTACTTTCCTAATGTTCACATTCTTCGCGAAGATTGGTGGGCACCACTATGCCTTCCTAGTCCCTTAATCTGGTGGGTTGTTCTTATCTCCAGTAGGTCCAATATTAAAGTTGTTCTGTGCCTGTTGATTTGGCAGCTTCCTTTTATTGTGACTCACTTCAAGTTGGGATGGGATGATTTCCTCGTCCCCGTCATCACCAAGCACATCAAATCGATTATTGAGAAATTTACTATTTTTTGCAATTTTAACACTTTTATTATTTTTTTATCATCGTTGATGATATTTTTAATCACATTTTTTACTTTATTCTGCCCTCAATAGTCAGATCAGAATTTCCCACAAAACCTTGGTGTACGTTACCGTTACTGCTTATTTCACCGTTAGTAGAAAGGACGCCACCAAACAATTAACGATTGCTCAGGCAAAATTATTTTATGCCCAAGGATAGACTTCCTCCGTAACTGACTCACAATGAGAACAAAATAATTCAAGCAAAAAAAAAACTTTACGCATTTTTTTTTTTTGAGAATCAAAACTTTTCTGACAAACACGTCTTCACACTACGGCTGTCAAAAAACAAATGACCAAGAAAGGAGGGAAATATAAGAAATAAATGTATGTTCAGAAAATGCATTCAATTAAGATCTGATTATGAGACTGGAATATTCGATTAAAAACGACGTTAAGTTAGAAAACTAACAAATTCGGGATAAACAATGGAAAATAAAAACTTTAATTAACTAACATTCTTTGCATACATAACTATTACTTTGAATCTGATGGACAGGAAACGTAGAACATGCCCAACTACTATTCTTGCCCATCAAGATTTTTGACACACACTTTTTATATTGTTTACTAAAGTAAAATTGACCAATCAGAGGACTGCATTTACATTATTTCGTGAATAACTGTCGAAAATTCGCTCAAATTCGTCGATGGACTAGGGTCAATAAGCAGTGAAGCAGAAATGAAGTATGATAGAGATGCCCAACTTCTACCTCTCTTGCCCCTTAAAATTGTTGACAACAATTTTTTATATTGTTTTCTAAAGCCAAATTGACCAATAAGAGAATTATTTCGTGAATTACTGTCAAAAATTCATGAATAACCGTCAAAATGTTCATGATTATCGGTCAAATTCGTCCATAGACTATAGGTCAGTCAGCTGTGAAGTTGGGTATCTCTATCATACATCATTTCTGCTGTGACGTTGAGCATCTCTATAATTCTTCATTTCTACTCTATAAAACTTCATTTCTGCTTATTACTACCGCCTAACACCATTGCGTTGCTCTGTACTCCTAACATGTGTTGACATCAAAATAAAGTAGTATGAGTGACTTACGAGCAAAATCGTAAAAATATGAAGTAAACTGTGATTGGAAGTGTGTTTTCCACTGGAAAGACGAATATCTCTTCCTCCATCATCTCTGATTACTTCATTTCTGTGGTTTGTGGGGACGCACGTGCTCGTGGTTTTGATATTTGTTTTTGAAGTGACGTACTTTAATATTAGCAATACATTGCTGAAAATACTGCTAAAATGGCTATTGATCCGATATATAGAAAACGAAAGTTAGAAGATGAAGCTGAAGTTATCCCAAATAAAAAATTATCAAGTCCTCCGGCAAAAGAACAGACTGAGACTGAGGGAAAACAAGATGTCTTAAGTTTTGGTGTAGACGAAACACCTGCAAAATTTCCTAAGGATTTTAAAATGCTTATTTTCCGGACAAAGCTAAGGGGTCACAATTTCATAAATGGTAAGCACATCGTCTACACTAATATAAATCATGTATATGATGTTAAAATGATTCAGTGTAGTTCATGTTTAGTTTAATGATCCTGGAGAACAGCTATTTTCTTCAATGCAGCTTTCATACAAACATATATAAAAATTAGTAATCTATAATTTTCTTAATTAATTACAATAATCATAAAGAATATTTAGGCATTAAAACACTTCTTGAAATAATATTTAATTTCAGATCTCCGTCATTTAATTCACCTGGCAGATATCAAACCTCAAATTATTCGAAAATATATTGATAAGCGTGGAAAACCTCTGGAATTAGCCGAAGCTCTGGAACGTATAGATAAAACAAATCTTTATCACGTATTCTATGTTTGTCAGGCATTACAGCTAGTTATAATGGAAATACTAACTAATCAAAAAGTTCACATAGAGTCAGCAGTCCACGCATGTCGTTACTTTTTAAAGAGCCATGGAACAGTGATTGAAAGCCTTCTTAAATCAAATAATTCCAACCATCGTAAGTGCGCATTGAAGTTATTAACAGCCATAGTTTGTGCTGAACCCCAACTAGGAAGACAACTAGTCACATTTGAAATTTTATCGAACGTCAAAGCGATTGGGACATTTTTGTCACATCCTAAAGAAGAATCAGCTGAAAATGAAACCGTACGAAAGTGTTTTATCCACTTCATTTTGTCATTTTTAGTAAACGGAAATATCCTACTTATCAGAACGCTTTTAGAAAAAGGAGTCCTTATTAAGGCTCTCGTTGGAGGGCTTATTTTCGACGACAGTGTGACCGTGGGTGTAGTTTTAAGCACACTCAAACAGTATGTTTTGGAGAGTGTTGAAATATCCAAAACAAAGAAAATTCATGTTTTTGACGTAGATTGTGTCAAATCAATAATAAAGCTGTATGATTGGCTGGGTCCACAAGCTGGGTCCGCAAAAGTAAGCTCAAAAAAAAAGACTAATATTTCAAAATTAAGCAAATCTACGGATGCAGATGCAAAGGAAGATGTACGATTAGCAGCACATGAATTTCTTCTGATCTTACTAACTTCCAGAAAATATGGTATAGCTTTCGATGCCATGTCAAATTTTCAACAACGACGCAATAAAACGCAAGGTAAAATCATTGGATTTTTGGATAAACCGTGGTTGTGTGAAAAGAAAACCGAGCTTGTTCTGGAAATACTGAAAGCTTGTCCGGAATTAGCTAGACAAACAGTTCGTCACTATGGAGCTTTAATTAATCCACTACGAACTCCAGCTCACATGTGGGTTACAGTATGTAACTTCAATGCAAAACTAATTGCACAATTGCATCCCAGACTCTTAAAAGCTGGATTCGAAAAAATTAGTTTAACCGATTTTTCGTATTGGATTAAGGACATATGTTTGCCAGTTGAAGTTTTGATGCACATTGCAGGGAGTCAAGTGTTAAAACATTCAAATTATCAACATAGACTGGCTGCTAACCGTTTGTTATATAATATGTTCTCCCAGTATGCTAATTATATGGAAGCAATTACTGACCGAGAGAAACAGAAAAATAACAATCTAAGGAAGTTTCGATTTGACATCTTAAACCACGTTCTATTAAATTTTCCCACAATGGAAGATATTTTATTTTCTCTTCATAAGACTATTAAAACACAAGATCAGGATGAAGTTGATGTATTAGAACACCTCAGCGTTACTTTAGATCTCGTTTTGATTATATGCAAACACAATCGTTCCTTTGTCAATAAAACAGGAGTGATTATGGATTACTTAAATTTACTTAGACCATTATACTCCAGCGATAAAATTAATATTAAACTGGAATTAAAGGCAATTAAAGCGATTTTGATGCTATTTCCAAAAGCTCTCGAACCACAGGAAAAGCTATTTCAAAACGTATTGAAGAGCTTCATTAAAGCTTTTATTTCTGGCGATGTTGAAGTACAACATGAATCTGGTGAATTGTTGCGTGGAATATTCATTAATACTGGTATTTTCGATACTGGAGAGTTGGAGATTGACTTATGGTTGGAAGCATTAAGATACGTGGACCTGAATACTGTGGATATAGTTACTTGCGTTTTTATAGAAGTACTACAAGTTTCTGCTGCTAAAATTGATACTGAAAAAATAGAGAACTCCACACAAATTGAAAATACACAAATATCATCATTGTTTGCAAATATTGAAATGGGTTTTTCGGTACAAGGATATGTTGAAACCTTAAGAAGGAGCAAGTTATATGCACTGATCATCAGTGGTGTTGAAGTTGGTGCTGAATTAAAAGTGTATCTGGATTTAGTTAATTCATTCCTCCTTCACTATACGCAAGCTCATATTGAAAATCATAATTTACAAACTGACAGTGTGTTAGAAAGGGTTCCTCATTTGAGTGAAATACAAGCAGCTGTGTTGAATGGTGAGATGAAGTACGAAGAAATTTTTCAATTAAGCTGTGCATCAGACTCGTGGAATTATCGTCTTATTATGATCTATATTCAAAACACTATGTTTATTGTTACTCAATTGGTTAAAAACGAAACATTGTCATTGGAGCAATCTGATTCTGCTGCATTCTTTATAATAAACTTGCTTAAATCCATGCAAAGTATCTGTGGTGAAAACAAAGTTAATCTTATTACATCCGAAGAAAACGAACATGTAATGGAGTTTACTTATCTTGATAAGATCTTGCATTATATTTTTAATACGTGGTTTAGCATGCTCTTATCTACTAATCTTTTTAGCATTGATAAGTGTCATATTAATTATATTAATTGTATTCAGAAAATAGTTAATTTTTCCAACACACTGCAATTAAATTACTTCTCGGATTTTACTTGTAATATGCGACAAAAAATTATAAAATCAATCGAAATATGTGTAGTAGGTGCAAGGGATACAAAGAACAAAACAGACGACTTAAATATAGTTTTAAAACTTATTGAATCATTTCAGTTGTTGAAGGAAGACTGTGTACAGATTTTGGAGAAAATTTCTCCGCTCCCCTTTGAAGATTTCATCACGAAATCTGGGGAAAAAAGTATATTCTTGGAAATCCTTATAATTTGTCTTAAAAGGATCTCTGACCTTCAGCAATGCGTAAATTGCGATGGATTTATCGCAAACGTTTCCAGCGTATATATCAAATTGATGTCTACATCAGATGCTGACGTGGGACTTGATAGCTTCGAAGATGTTTTATACAATTTCCTACTTATATGCCATCAGTGCATTCCACAAATCTCGTCGAAGGTCTTTCCATCAATTTTCGAGCATAAGAGAATTACTAAACATACAATTCGTTTGGCATGTTTGTTTCTTGAGCGAAATCCACAATTGGAAACTATGTTTACGGAAGCACTACCTTTTAATATAACGAAAAAGGAACTTATTTATCCACTTCTGAACGTAGCAGTAATAAATCGAATAAAATTAGAAAAGGAGCTATTGAGTTGCGTTTACCAGGAATTCAAAACTGGTTTTATGAAAACGATTGAAAAACCCCAGAAAGCTGGCGTAATTTACAAAGAAAATGTAAAGGTATCTATATATTTGATCGAATCATGTATGCCAAAGTCAGAGTGCATCGATTTTTGTAATAAAAATATAAAATTTGATTCTGTCGAAACATTTCAAATTACTTTATTACGGACTATATTCAAAAAAGCCTTCAGTTCCATATCGATTGAAATGGAGGAAGTTGCTTTAAAAATACATACCCAATATATGTGTCATTTCATGCAAATGGTTAGTGTCGTTTTAAAGAAGAATTCTATTGATGAAAGGAAGATTGATTTGATTTCATTTGCATTATATGATTGGCTACAAAATATTAGCCAACGTCTTGACGCTAAGAAATGTTCGAAATCCTATAATTGGCTTAATATTTACAAAAGTATACTTAAAGTTGGTATGCATTTAAGTGAATCAGATCAAAATGTCATAGATCGCGTCAATGGTAAACTTTTGAAAATCTTGGCTTTTTTGTGTGACCAGTTCTACGAAAATAACAGCAACAATACTGAAGCTGGTGAACTTTACAATATGATTTTTACACACTCCAAGCTTCAAAGCATTATACTGCAAACACATCCAAATAACGTTAAGACGGAGGTTATGCACTTGTTGTATGTTTTAGCAAACAAAAATAGATCTTGTTTGAAATCTAACCAAATCACTCTTATTTTGGGTGCATATCAGGCGAAGTTAAACGATTCTGATAGATTTACATTAGGACTTTTGCAAATTTTTGAAGAAGCCGATATTGGTTTGCAAAGATATCGCCCATTTATCTGGGGTGAATCCGCGATAGCATTTTATTCTTTACGTGACGATTTAGGAGAGAAGACAAATTTAGAACATCAGGAAACATCAGTAGCACAAGTAATGTCCCTTATTGACAATCAAGTTAGTCAATACACCTTACATAGTTTTCCCATATGGAGAAAGCTGGATCATAGAAGTCAAATGCCAAAAATTGTATTTGAAGATCCGGAAAGTGATTATAACCGTGCATATGAAGGGAACTACATAGAAAGATGTATCGAACGAGAAATTAATGAATTTGAAGAAGCCGATCTTCGAATTTGTCCAAAGCGAGATAATGCTTATGATGAATGCTATGATCCTGCCTTTATTGTTCCGCTGATGTCGATGTGCTTTGCTCCAGAGATCTATTCTCACCCTGTACGCCCTGTACAGAATGGCCTATTATCGATTGTATTTGCTTCACTTTCAAGTGTAGATAAATATATGCGTATGGCAGCTGGATGTGTGCAATTGCGATACAAGCAGCATTTTGAAAACAGTAAATTCTTTGAAAAACCTCTTTGGGTTCAGGCATATGAAAACATACAAAGCGGTTTAGATGCATTAAGAAACGATTGGCTGAAACATAAAAAGAATAGTGGCATTCCAAGAGTTCCTTATATTCCATGTTTATTTTTGGCCAAGACAATTAGTATAACAACAGACCCAACAGACGTTTTGTATAAACAGTTAACAATGTTTTTGCGACTTAAGGATACTTTTAATTTTCTTTGTATACCCGAATTTAACGTTCTATTTCAAAGCTCAGAAGTTGATCATCACATCTTAAGACAGTTTATTTTAGAGATCATACGAAAAGGTATAAAAAACAGTTCCGATTTGTTTCTTCTAGTTACTACTAACACATTTAAAGCATTACTGGGATTTTACGGAAGTAATATGTCTACATTAGACATCAATCTACTAATACTGTCGGTTTTGTCAACATGTGTTAAGATACCCGCATCATCGCAAATAATGATTGAACATGTGGGCATAATTCCGTGGCTTAATTGTGTCCTCTCAACGGTTGAGTTTTACCAATTCGATATTATCGAAGGCGTTATCACCATAATCAACAACTTATGGTACTCTATTAAGGCAAATTCAAAACTATTTCATAACGTCCAACATCTACATTCAGAAATATATCGCTTAATACTATTAATTTACCCCAAATTATCTGCCCGTCTTTCTGTTAGCGCTTTAGGAAAATTGTTAAATATTGCAAATAAAACATCAGGGGGCAATCAGTTACTGACTGAAGAACAGCTAGACAGGTTGCTTCATATATCGCGAAAGCTTTGCGGCGAACAAAATATTAAATTTTTAGTTGGAATAAAAGAATATGGTTCAGACGGAGCGGAAAGTATGGATAGTTTTTATCGCAGAATCAAAGGTCAAAATGTTGATACAATGATAATCTTTTTGATATGTAATTTAAGACAAATGGTTCTAAAATCATGCGCTTCTAAAAAAATATCCTCATCTTAAGAAACATTGTATAAATTTATATTAGTTTGAAATATAAAATTAATCTATTATTGAACAAAAAAAAAAGTGCATGTCCTTTTATTTAAACGGGGGGAGGGGGGGAGGGGTGTTCAGCAAACACTGGTGTATTCCATCTGCTGTTGCTCGAATTACAAGTTCTGGCCGAAGAGGATGGAATGAGTTAAACACTTTCTTTTTGGTTTTAGTTAAATATGGTTTATTTTATTTTCCACTGGTTTAAAGCACATTCTTTTTTCTCGTTATTTTCAAATACAAACGTTTCAATTTTCTGTAAAAAATCATTCTCTATAGATACTCTAAGTGTGCGTCTGGTGTTACCAAGTTTCGATTGATTCTTCGTCAATTGGAAGGACTATATTGGCAATTGGGAAGAGACTATAAGTAAAACACAATATATAAGTTACTATAAGTTAAACACAAAACAAGAAGCATACGGTTCAATTTACGTTTTATGAATGAATCGCTTTATTTCCATTCTTTTTATTCTCCGCTAACTTACAACTACCTTAATGCTAAGCATAAGTTCATGATATTTTCTATATAAATTTTTAATTGTTCTGAATTGAAAGTCTCGTTTTCTCTTGGAATGTTTGTACTGCGAATGTGTAGGTTTTTTGCAAATGAAGCTTGTAAAGTAACGGCAGCGAAATTCCTTCACTGAATGCTGTCTCATTTAAGTTTGTTTTTCGAGGTTGTATACTCGTAAGTCTATTTATCTCACAACCTCAACTGTACTTTGCTGAGTGAGTAATGAATAAACTGTCTATGAGAGAACATCGCAGAAAAGGGACCGCGCTGTGTTTTTTTTTTTTTCCTTAACCGTTTTTATCAATAAACTGCTTCCACTGAAAAGCTCCTACAGAGGTGCTGGAAGATGGATCAAGTCGTATGGCTTATTCGTTTGGTACTCTCTTCCATCAAATCTTCAAATGTTTCATTAATAGAAATTTGTTGATTATTGTCCTTTATGTTTGTAGCTTCGCTGCGTGTACTATTACTACACCTGCTCTTATAACTTGAATTTGTTCAAGATGATGGGCTGATGTGGTTTCACAGTTTGCAGTGTCATTATAAAGAGCTAACAGAGTCTTTAGTATAATTCATTTTAACATCGGCTATAGTCAGCAAATCATTTATAGGAGCTACAAAGTTTTTTGCAAGTGTAAGATATTCTACTTCATTTATATTCAATAGAAGTCAATTAACAGTGTTGCTCTTAGGTAAAATTATTGCATGGATATTATTAATTAAATTCTGTAAAACGATTTGATTTATTTTCGACATTAGCATTGTAAAAAGTTGGTAATCAACATTTACAGGATTATTAACATTAGTCATTCGATCTGTTAGTTCGTTTGCTTTAGCTTGAATATCGGCAAGTGTAGAATGAGTTAGCTCTACTTGACCATTGCTCTCACTATGGAGAGATCACAGTATAACAATATATATTTAAAATATTTTTAATATTGTTTGGTGTAAAAGCTCCTACGTTATCAGAAATAACAAGTCTAGGCTTGTAAGACTTATGTTATTTTTATAAGAGGATTTGTTTTTGTATATGTAAAATTTCTGAATTTAACGTGTTTGATAACAACGACTTTCGAGAACTTATCGATACATGTTACAAAATATTTCCGTATTGTAAATATCGATATGAAAAATTTCACCAGGATATAAGGGTTGGGTGTTTTACAGATCTACTTTGTTAACAACCGATAAGAGTTTAGAGCTCAACGGTATTGTTAAGTCTTTTTCTGATAAATGGTAATGTCGAAACTGCCTTTATAAAATCTCTCTCTGTTACTAAGTTTCTATGTTTTTCTTGATATGCCTTCTAATTTGTGCTCTTGCTCATACTAACTATCTCCTATATATTTATGTTAGCTGTGATACGTGATTATGGCTGAATCTGTACAAAACAGTCGAATAAAACACATCCATTAAATGCGCATAAGGTGTTTTTAATTTGTTTTCGATTTCTTTTCCTCGAACATTCCTCATCAAATAGGCCCTTCGAGCCGGATACTTAAAACAAATGAATGCTAAAATTGATTTGATCGTTGATGTTTTCGGGACACTTGAACACTTACACTTACACACTGTTATGAACTTTATACTGTGTCGTTTTTGAAAATGTTTGTGCAATTCGTACACGATTGCTGAACGTTTTTAACGGTTCAGAGTGATACTAGTAAGTTGGTAAAAACATCAACAGAAGGTACTCTGAATACTTTAATGTTTACTCGTATCATATTGGTTGTGAATGCGAAATTGATATGTATCGAGAAAACATTAGAGTCGGGTCGATTTCGTACATTTGGACTTGTAATAATATTCTATGCGGCATCACGAGATCAGAAATCAAACCACGTTCGTACATACATATACAGGACTGTAAAATCGTGATTTTACCGCTAACCGATATGGCGTCCATCCTAATGCAAGCATTTATCTTGATTCGATTCGGGTCACGCGATTACTAGGTTATGCTGAAAATATCACAGATGGTATTAGTACCGAATCACTTGAAATTCGATCGGACAAATTAACAGAAACGTGGACAGAATTCATATGTATGCAAAACGAATTTTATGCATTTCAGTCAGATCCCAATTATACTGCTTAAAGTAGATGCAGAAACTCGTCATGCCTGGTCAGAATTTATCGTTGACAATTATACACCTACGATCGTAGAGCTTCTCAAGTTCCTGAATACGCGTTGTGAAGCCTTAGAGTTAAGCACTGTTAGCAATCGCTTATCACGAAGCAAGTCCCATCAAACAGCTCGTACTTATATAGCGAATTCATCAGAAGCATAGACGAACACATCACAACATTCAATATACTTAGTCGTCAAATTCGGCACACATTTTATCTAAGATAATGTCTAGTCTGCCTGAACATTAGATTTTCGGCTGGATTGTCATTGATGGTAATTTTTCCGGGCTTGTTTCAGTCTCCCTCTTTAGCACTACAATCAGTGTCGACAATACGTTGTAGTCTTTCTGGGAGGAGTGACAACGCCACGTAGCAAAACGCCGTTAGAAGAAAGTGCATTCACCATTCAAGTCTGAAGAACCTAACTTTGAAAATACTTTCAACGGTGCATTTTCACTCCTAAAATCTATAGAACATCGGTTTTCTAAGGACTTATCGTTATAAAATCAATATACCCAATTCATGCGTGAATATATTGCCATGGGACATATGACGGAAGCTTACACTACTGAAACCAGGAATCTATCAGGAAAGTTGTTTTATTTGCTTCGGTTGGTTTTTAAAGGCTCCTTTCGAGATTCTTCAGGTAGATCGCTTAATGATGAATTACACATAGAGCCAAGTATTCAAAGGAATCTTGTTGCGGCTTGTCTACGGTTTCGCGTTAATCGTTTTGTTTTTTCTGCTGATATCCTCAAAATGTTCAGACAGATTTGGGTAATGGGACGTCATCGCGCTTATCAACGAATCCTTTGGCGGGAGATATCATCAGACCCAGTCAAGCATTACGAGCTGTGCACTGTAAGGTATGGAACTTCATCTGCCCCATTTTTACGGTGCGAGTGTTTCAACAGCTAGCCACAGATTTCACTACATCCATCGCTCTCAATGATTTTCATGCGGATGATTTGCTTGCAGGATCCGATAGTGGTGAAGAAAAATGAGCTAATCAAGCTTCTTTCCCTTGGAGGATTACAACCCGACAAGTGGGTGTCCAATTCATTAGATTTGATAGAATGCAAACCTAAGGAAGGCAATATCAAACCAGTATTGGATGCTAATAATACAACAACTAAGGTACTTTGAATGCACTGGGACCCCTGTGCTGATAGGCTTTTGTACATGGTCAAACCCTGCACTATTCAGAGGGCGACAGAAAGGCAAATCCTGTCGGATGTGGCTCGGATATTTGACTGATGTAGGTTCGGGAAGAAGAATTCTCCCTGTTCTTTGTCTCACTAGGCAGAGACTGGGGCATTGACAAAGATAATGAGTGGTGTCATTAATGTCCTCTTCGTCTCCGTAGCCTCAGCATATTGTATTATGGATGGATCACATTTTTTGTTCGTGGTATTTCGGTGATTATGCCCAGTAAGCGCACCAACTAGCATCCGCAGCAGCTTTTTGTTGCATTGGAGAAGCAAGTTCATCTGTTACCTCATTGCCGGCTATCTTCGCGACTGGCTGGGGCTTGATTTCAATAGCCGAAATTGCTTTAATTGGCACTTGACTGTCAATTAGAATGATAATATCAATCAGGCATGATTAACATTTCGGAGAAAATGCGGCGCCTGTTTCCTTTTCCATTTTTGAACCCTCCGTGTAGACGTGGATGGATGCCGAATTCTTGATGCGTTAATTGGAGCTATACTCTTCCCTTATAAGTAGATAACAGGTAGTCATTCGTTTTTGCATAATCCTTATGGCGCTTTTTGTAGCAATCTCTTGCATAAAGAGGTCCGGTGGCAGGAGATACAAAAGAACCATTATGCCTGCTGTTGGGGTAGTGGAGATCGCTACAGTAACCCCTTGGAATGCTCGTTCCTGTGTACTTATTAGCAACTTTAAGTTGGAGGCTTTAAGACAAGCTTGCCACCAAACCTACGTACTACAACCTACCGTGTGTCAAAATAGGCCTAACAATAGCTGTGTACATCTACAGCATTGTTCTGGGGTTGGGGCTCCATTTTTTGCCGTATATCCTATAACACAGGTATAGGGCGCAGACCGTCTTCTTTGTCCTTTCACCTACATTGAGTTTCCAATTTAGTTTTCTGTCTATGATAAGACCCAGGTATTTCGCGCTTTCTTTTAAGGTGTGGGTTGTACCATCAATGAATTGGAAAGGCGGAATGACTCTCTTATTGGTAAAAAGGACCAACTCTGTCAAGATTTAGCCCACCTGAGGAGGGAGTTTATTGCACGTTAAATTAACTCACTTAGAGTCGGACGAAATTTCCCACAGGCTATTATGGCTACGTCGTCGGCGTATGCAATGGCCTTGGTTCCCGTGAGTCTCAGTTTTTCGAGAATGTCATTGATGGCTAACACCCACAGAAGGGGGAATATAACACAACCTTGAGGGACGCCCTATGAGGCTATGATTTTGATGGGCGACTCGCCTAGGGTTGCATTTATTAACCTCTTACTTAGCAATGATTTTTAGGGGGATGATGTGCTTACAGGAGCCGGTAGTGGTGAAGAGAGGTAAGAAAAATGTGTTAATCAAACTTCTTTTCCTTGGACGATTACAACTTGACAAGTGGGTGTCCAATTCATTAGATTTGATAGAATCCAAGCATAAGGAAGGCAATATCAGATCAATATTGGATGCTAATAACACAACACCCACTGTACTTGGAATGCACTGGGCCCTTTATATGATAGGCTTTGTATATGGTCAAACCCTGCACCATTCAGAGGGCGACAAAAAGGTAAATCCTGTCGGGTGTGGCTTGGAAATTTGACCCACTTGGTCTGCTTGACGGTCGTTGTGTTATTGGACACGCAGAATCGATAATTGCAACGGACACAGGTTCCTATGCTACCACTGACGACTATAGAATTTTTAATCTCCTGTCCCACTTCTTCTTCTTTGCTTCTGTCACGAGATTCGCGGTCAGACGGTCTGGGGGTTCGTTTTCTGCGCCGTGTGGCTTATAAATATGCCAGAACTAGCGGGAAGTTGTTCTTGCGCTCGAGTTTAACCGTGGTTTGGCCTTCATCGCTGAAAATAGGTAGAAAAAACAAGTTACTTTCTTTTCTAGCTGCAATACAGGTTCCATTTGTGTTGGATAAATAGATAATCAAATTTTTACCATTTAAACGTAGTAATCGTCCTCGGTGAATCCAAGATTCTTAGAACTGGGCAATGTCTCCTCGCCGTTGAGAGAAATATAATAAATGTAATACAAAGACGAGATTTGCAAAGGCCGCATTTTCGAAGTGTTCACCCATCTTGATAACCGTCAAGTCCTGTCTAATCTTGATAAACTTCCAATCCTAACTGATCCAACCTTTATCTACGACACGTAGGTCGGCATATGCCTAAGGGCCTGACGTCTGGGCTATAAAGTTTTCGAGCCACACAAGGGTATCCTTATTCTGGGATTCCATGGGCTTAAAACCATTGAGTAGTCAGCTGTCCGAAGCGAGGAACTACTTTCTCGTTCTTCGAGATAGCGTCATTCAAACCATAAAGGATCCTGAGCTCGATGAGCTTCCATTGGTTCACCTTTCGCTTGGGATTCCCAAAGTCTACTACTGAGACCTGCAGTCGTTGAGCCCTGAGCTAGTCCGGGGTTTGCTAGTCGCCGCCTTGGATAAGGCGAGGGGATGTCCAAGGTAGCGCCCTTTCCTCTTCTAGGAGGCCTTTCCCACCTGTGGATCTACTTTTTGCAGACCACAAGCCAGAACAGCATGCCTTCGGGAGGATTACCCTCTTCGGTTCCTTACCCTCCGGTCCAGCGTCTTCTGAACCTTTAGCTTGTCGGGCACCCAGATCTGATTTTCCTTAAAGCCTATGTACCATTACCTTGCAGTTCTTGACATTACTACTTCAGGGAGGTCACTGACGTACTGAGTTTTTGGACGAGCTGGCGATGGAGCATATGCATGTCACAACATTATTTCTTCTTTTTTATTTTATTTTTTTTTTGTTCCTGAAGTTTGACTTTAATTCGCACAACAAGTACACTCGCACCAATGTAGATGGAACTCTTGTTATACATTTCTTGATATCCCTCAGCACATATCGTGTGTGATATTGTTGTTGTATACACCCGACAATATTTTGCCATCCAGTACTAATTTATTTTCAGTTTCCATATGTAAACATAGCTCTCGTTGGATCAAAGCAAATGAACTAGTCATCGGATATAGCCACACTTCGTTCTAACAAGAGCAAAGGGTTAGCATTTTTTTTAAATTTTTGTTTCCAATAAAGATAGTCTTAAAATGTTTGCTTCATATCAAGGGTGTTTTAAGGCTTTTTGTGTGTTCCTGAGACTCCTCTGCTAAAGCTAGCCATTCATTGTATTTAACCGGTCCTTTTTTTAGGAAATATAAATAATTTTCTATTAGGCAATTTCATTTTTGTTTGTAGAACAGTGTGCAATTGCGCATTTAGTTCCTTTCCAGGACATTTTTTCCTAAGAAACAGTTTTCTTATACCTTGTAATTTGTTAGCATATGTATGTATATAATATGTGTTAGAAACTGAAACTCTAAATTATTGGTATTTGAGCAAAATCTCTCAAGCCGTTATTAAAATATTTAGGTAACTTTGTAAAAGATAATTGAAAATACTTATGAATACTTTTATACGTTACTATTTATACATCTGGATACTTGCTTGATGTCAGAAGATCGAGTTGAAAATGTGGATGCACAAATCACACACTTTTAAATTTTCGCCGTCGGACATTTTTCCGTGATTGTTTCTTGTTATCCTTATAAATAGGAATAAGTAGCTCGACGGAAGTAGCTGTCCAATTGAAAGAATTAGAGAAAATATATTTAGAAATATATAAGCTTTTTTACACAATTCCAAGTAAATTTTGGTCAAATTTGAGATATTTGAATCTATCGTCTTCGGCAACTGGGGTCAAAATACGATAATATAAGCAATAGATACATGGCACTAGAATGGAATATATTCAGAAAATACAATATCCTCAATCCTTTCACATGAAATTGATAAGAATTATCCATCATGCCCCCAATAAAACGAGATACCAACAGACAACAAAAATAATTGTTTTTGCGGAATGTACGTACAAAATGGTGCTATGCCATTTTTTTAAATTCATGACATACTTAAATGTAACTTACTGGTCCTCGGCGGGCACTCTATGGCATTCCATATGCAGATATGCCAATTTCAAGCAATCTCCAAAGAAAAATAGTCGTAATGCTTAGAGATCGACAGACTTCTCCTCTCCCTGCAATAAATAGCAAAAAATGCACTTGCTTCCCAAAATATTTCCGCACACATGGCTCTCAACGAACCTACGAATAAACGAAGAGATTATACTTCTTTCCAATAAAGACAGTCTTAAAATGATAATTTAAATTTAATAATTTAATAAATTAAAATGATAAAAAAATTGTCTGCGAGGGTCTTGTCTGCCACACAAATTATATGCTTCATTGTTTTATATGGGAGTGTGACATCTGGGTAGTTAGCACAGATAATATGCTATTACGTAGACGACACTTTACACCACATTTTCCCCCCTTTTCGAGAAGCGAGCAATTTTTATTAAGATCAGTAAAAAACACTTAAGCTTGTTACAATATTAATTTAATTTTTTGCTTTATATATTTTATTTATTTAGGAACTCCTTGAAAGGTGAAAATATGAATTCAGCTGTCAAAAACAATTTTATTCGGGAAACCATGATGAGAAAAAAAATGTTTTAATGCCTGAATTATATTTATACTACTTCTAGAACTCAACAAATATGCCCCAGCAAAATTGCTAAATTTATCAATAATCGTCAGAAAGTTTTGTGCATGGATACATCAATATATTATATTTCCAACGGTTTGTTTCGCTCAATTTCAGTTTCAGTGGTATTTTATCACAAGAATATTTGTACTTTTGGCAGATATCGCAATTATTGATAATGTATGTGTAGATCATTTTAAATGAAAAGTCCGAAAATGATTATTCTATAAATTCTTTATTAAAAGTTCTACTCGAAATCTACTACAGCGTCAGCTTACTTCCTGACTAACTTTGAAAAGGAAAAAGAGACAGAGTCTTTGAACCAGTCAAACACGAAACCTCGGGTTTCAATCTGTCGAGCTGTTAGAGGACGGGACTCGGATTCGTTGACGTTGTGTTGACTTGAACCTTTTCCCTGGCTGTATCCACACTAATCCTCTTCCAACGCGAGTGATACATTAAAACAGTCCTCGAAAACTTAAAACTGCCTCTCTGGTGTTTTATCCATGTTAGCTGATGAGTCTACTGGTTGCGCTGCATCCTTGCTTTCATTGACAACCAAGGCTGCAGGTTTAAGGCGATTGACCGGAATGTTTACCTCCTTTCCATTCAGCTGTACTTGAAAATGTTGTTCGGTTCTCTTCAGAGACAAGAAAGGCCCGTTATATGTCGGTGTCAGTGTCTTTTTGCGAATGACAACATGTTGACAGTCGTGCAGGTTTCTCGCGCCAAATACTTTGTCGTAATCGTGATGAGCTGTGTGCGTGGACTTGAACGTGGCCATAGATCTGCAAATCTGTTTGATGGATTGGTGGGTGTGGACGTCATCCTTCGATGGGTTAAAAAAAATCTCCCGGTAATCGAAGCGGAGTCCTGTAAAGAAACTCTGCTATGGTTACTCCTAGGGTTCTCTTATAGACTGAACGAAGCCCTAGTAACACGGCAGGTAGAACATCCGTCCAACTGATAGAGGAGTGACAGGTTAGAGATGCCTTCAGCGCCTCTCGATCATGCCGTTTGCTTGATGCCCATCAATCGAACCCATGGATGTGCAAAGTTATCTCTCGAACGCGGAATTCCAAGAATGGCATGGATATTGAAATCCTCCTAGACCACAAGTCGCTGCCGCTGCTGCCTCAAAAGGAATTCACGGTTCATGTGGGTATTTCCCTCTGCAGGCTAAGACTCCTGTCAGCAAAGAGCGACGAGAAAGCAATTAAACCCGCTGGTCGCCATGTAGTGATACACCTTCATCTTCACCACAGTAGGGCGGCCAGTGCAAATCTTATCCTCATTCTCTCACCGGGGACGGACGCAGACTAGGACTAAATGGTTAATCCTTGACCACCTACATATTTAATCCAAATGGAGGAGTAAGTAGGTTAAGAACCTGTATTATAGCTAGGAAAGAACTTAACTTGTTTTTTCTACCTATTCAGCGATGAAGATCAAACCACAGTAAAAATCGAGAAACTCGCATCAACCTATATGCCACATGTTGCTGTAATTGACCCTCAGACCAACTTACCACGAATCTCGTGTCGGCAGATAAAAAGAAGTGTGACCTCATCTTAGGCTGCGACTCAAACTCACACCACACAACTCTGTCGTTTCGACGATTCAAACGACAGAGGTCTTTTTTATTTTATTCTAACGAATAACCTCTGCATTAAAAACATTGGCGATGTTCCCACATTTGTTACCAGTAACAGGCAAGAAGTCAAAGACGCTGAGCATCTAATCATTTCCCTCCTCCTCAACCACTGGAAAGTTTCGCGTTCTTGGTTCTTTTTCGACCATAGACTGATAACTTTCACGGTAAGTACCGAGAGAATTAAGCCTAGCATATTCGGAACCCCAGGAATACTGAATGGAGTAGGTAGCTCAAAAAGTAATTAGCAATGGCTTCTGTAGGCGGTCCCTGATAAAGAGGCGAATGGACATAGTCTTCAAGTGAGACTGTACGTCTCCTCGTAGAAACACACATCCCCGGGTGTTCACAAGAACAGCCATCAACGACGAGTAACGGAAGACTCGGACACTGAATTTAATGTTCCAAATGGAATAGTAAGTGAAAACAGAATAAGATGGGCCATTGACTCCTTTTATCTATTTATATCCCCCGGATTCAATGGCATTCTTCCCATCATGCTGCAGAAGACAAATTATATTATCACTCCAATCCTAAAAAAAAATCAGCCTGATTTACGGCTACATGCCGTCCACCTGGAGGGAAGTCAAAGTAGTGTCTTCATCCCTAAGGCAGGTAAAGCAAGGCACAGCATAAGACTATCAAAGTTGTATCCTCAAGGGGTACCCCTTAAGGGGGGGTTATACTCATGCGGTCTTGGGATTAATCCTCAAAAGACAGAGTTGGTCCTTTTCACCAACAAAAGTGTGATTCCGCCTTTCTACCTTAAATCAATTCTTGACAGACCATTGACTTTAAGGGAAAGTGCGAAATACCTTGGTCTAATCCTAGACAGGGAAGTAAACTGGAAACTCAACGTTAATGAAATAACAAAGAAGGCGGCTTGTACCCTATATGCGTGTAACAAGATCGGACAAAAAAGGGGCCCAAACCTCAGAACAATACTGCGGATGTACGCAACATAAGCTGCAGCGACGAGCTCAAGGTTCTTGGTACCCCATCCCAGGCGATCGCATAGTTTTATCCACCTCTAGCTGATATCAAGATAAAGTTCACACCAAAATCATGGGGCTAGCTAATGAAAAGTCCCCCTCTTCCCAACTGTGAGACTTCTTGGATATTATGACTTAGGTATAATATTGGGAAGACCGACAAACTTCTTCAATGTAGCAAAATGATGCTGCGAATGGTATTCGGAGCGATATAATCACCTGAGATACCATAAACAAAAATGGAACTTACCCATGACAGCATATGCAGAAGCTGTGGGGACGAAGAGGATATTGTCCTCTTTATCTTTGTCAATGCCCCAGTCTTTGCCTGAGAGAATTCTTCTTCTAGAAACTCCAAGATATAGCTGAAATCCCAATAACATCTATTTGCAGGTTTGTCAAGATCTCTGGATCGTTGGACGGGCAACAACAACATCTATAACGAGAGCTATGTTTGTTTACGACAAGTTCCGACAATTTCCATTAAAAACGAAAATCAAAACACAATGACACACTTGTTACTACTGTTCATTTGAAATATACTCGGAAGTGGTCGCTGAACCTCTGAAACTTCCGCTAACTCGATGCCTGCAGTACATATAACACCACCACGGACAGAGTTAGAATTCTCCTGAAATAATTAACTTAAATGTAATGATAGCATTACAAGTTTTATCAATAAGCGCACAGAGCCGATTTGACGTTTACTCGAAAAGATGGCGTATCATGTCGAGAACTAAATGTTTTCGGGCAGTTCGGAACGCCCAAATCGGAACCCATTGAAACTATAAGTATGTGCAATAATTGAATAATTTTTTAATTTTATACATTTTTAATTGAATTTAGAGAATACACTTCAGCAATGTTATTTTCTTTCATTGGTGGGGCGGCGCCGACGGCATCTTTAGATAGATGCGGCAGATAAACCGCCGCAAATCACTGCCGCCAGCAAAAACGCAGTCGCTAAGTGCAAACTGCAGCGTATAGCTGCCAGCAGACAAGACGCCGTTAAAGCAACCAATAAAAGGCAATACCGGTGCCAGCGGATAAAATCTCTGCCGTTCCTCAACATAGAAACAAGCGAGACTACAACCAGCCGTTCCTCAACATCCCAGCCAGCAAGAGAAACCAGCCGTTCTTCAATGTCACAGCCAGCAGCCACCAGCACTCCACTACCGCAGCAAGAAGAATCCTAGCACCGGAAGAACATCAAGCTGTTCGCCGTCAGTTACAGTTACAAAGATCTGTACTTAAGATGGTTCGAAAGGGAGACATCAGCCAAGAAGTCTTTAGCTGCCGACATTGCCGTACAGCTTGCCAAAAGGAGACTCTTAAGCCTAGACTGCCGAATGCGAAAGGTTCCTGACTTTGCCGCGACGTACCGAGGGATCATCTGAAGATGACGTGCGCACACCCAGGACCTGGTATATGCCTCATTTCAGGATTAAGGACGCGAACAAACCAGGAAAGGTTCGTTTGGTGATCGACGCTGCTGCAAAAGCGGGAGGTGTATCATTGAACTTCTACTTGCTTAAAGGTATAGACGACTATGTGCCACTGGTCAAGGTGCTGTACAACTTTCGTACTCGTCGTATCGCATTAACGGGCGATATCAAAGAAATGTTTCATCGAGTACTAATACGTCCGGAGTATTGTAGTAGAGTATATATAGTACGTACATATACCACAAAGAGAGGATTGCCGGTTAGGTCAGAGTAGGATAAGTTACTATTAAACACAGTCGGTCAGTTAAATAAAGAGATAAAACGAAAAACGGAAAGTGTTTTAATTTAAAAGGGATAACCAAAACGAGTGATTAAACGATATTGACGAGTGGACTGCTTAAAATATCAACATTCTTAACGTTTCGTAATATTCTCAACGGTATGCACATGATGAAAGCGATGACCTTTGGAGCCGCCCGTTCATGCCCCAAGGTTCCTGGATTAACACCCCAGAGCTGTCGAAGCCATAATCAGTCACCATTATGTGGACGATTACGTTGACAGCTTTGACAACGTAGCAGAATCCGTTACAAAAATCTGCCTGGCGTTTCAGAAGTGGATGGGATGAGCTGATCCCTAATGAGTCATTTGCACAATGGAAGGAATGGATGTCCCAGTTGCCGTGTCTGGCGTTGAAGATCCCCAGATGTCACAGCCGTTACTTATCCAATACCAACCTGGTGGTACTTTATGCATTCGTCGAAGCCAGCGAGGAGGCCTTCAGTGCCGTCACAAACCTGCGCAGGGGAAAGCCCGAAGAAACTTCTTTCAATAACTCGTTTAGAGCTATATTCCTCAATTCTTGGGACAAGGCTCTGCAATTCCGCTATCGAATATCACAATATACACATATCTGATCGAATTTTCTGGTGCGACACAAAAACAGTGCTTCACTGGCTTCGTTCGGACTCCGTCACCATTAAAAATTCTTCGCATTCAGGATAGCAAAGATGCTCCAAAGCAGCCGAATCAGTCAGTGGCGCTGGATACCGTCCAAATTGATTCCGGCCGATGAAGCCACTCATGTAAATTCTTCGCGGTAGTTCCAGGATAAGAACTGGTGGATAAAGGGACCCGGCTTTTTAAAGTTGCCAAAAACAGAGTGGCCACACTAGCCAGATAACATCGCCCATCACAACCCAAAGGAGGAAGTACGAGCTAAATACATCCTAAGTATGCGTCACACTGACAGGCATCTTCTCGATCCATCTTAATTTTCGAGCTTTCTTTAGATGCGAAGAACTAGGGTGTCATAAATTCGCTTCATTAACAACTGCAGACGGAAGACAGCCGATCGCGTCGAATTGAACGCTGCGGATATTAAAGAAGCAGAGGAGCCTTACAGCGATGACATCGTCAACTTGCTCCGGAAGTCACCGATAACTAAATGCAGCCAGCTCTATAAGTTAACACCGTACTTGGATGACAACAGGAACTTGCTAGTTTTAGGGCGAATAAAAGCCGCCACAAGAGTGCCTTTTGGAACCCGGAGACACATCATATTGCCAAAGAACGACGCCGTAACGAAGCTACTCGTCAGAGAGTATCATCGTCGCCTGAAACATCAAAAAGGTGATTCTATTGTCAACGAAATACACCAACGATTCTGGGTGCCCAGTCTTCGTTCTGCAGTAAAGGAGTGTAAAAGGGAATGTCAGCTGTGTCGGATAAGAGCGGCTAAGTCGCTTCCACCACAAATGGCTCAGATTATTTCGGACCCGTGAGTGTTGCAACACGCCGCCGAACGGAAAAGCGCTGGATCGCACTGTTCACTTGTCTGACAGTAATGGCTGTCCATCCGGAAATAGCAACAGACTTATCGACGGACGCGTGTATTCTCTGTATAAGAAACTTTGTCAACAAACGTGGGGTCGCATTGCGCATACGACGGGACAAGGAGCAAGGACCTAGTGAACAAAGACATCTTCGACATGGACGCTATTCAAGGGGAGCACTCTTCGAAAGGGATGCAGTGGATTTTTAACTGCCCTCTCAATCCTCAGGCTGTTCTGTTAAGCGCGCCTTGTCGCATATGATCTGGGAAATGTCGCCAAAGCTGGAAATCCTGCAGAGCGCGCTGACAGTGGCGGAGAATAACATCAATAGCCGGCCGCTAACACACTTGCCGGTATCGTTCGAAGTATGTGTAATAATTGAATTATATTGTAATATTGTACATTTTTTGAATTTAGAGAATAAACTTCAGCAATACCAGCTGTTATTTTCTTTTATTGGTGGGGCGGCGCCGACGAAACATATGATACATTTTTATGAATTTTCAATTCTTTGATTTCCTTACTATTATTATCAATATGTTCGCTAACAATCTTATTAAAACTGATAGTAGACAGCAAAGATTGTACAATAGTTGAGCGGCGTAAGGAGTTAGAAACTTTAATGAATGAAATTGAGTTACTCCAGAAGAAAAAGATGCTAGAACTCCAGCACGAACTCGCACGATTGCAGTTAAATACGGACGAAGTTACAACTATGGGTTGTACTGTACAGTTCGAAACGTAACAAAAACTGTTGCCATGGTTTGATGGTGGAATTCGGCTCTCCCAATTAAATAATGTACGTGAACGTTACAAAGTAAACGATAATGTGCTGCTTGCTTTAATATGTTACAATGTGAAAGGAAAACCGCAAGCGTGGAAGTACGTAATCCTATGTAAATTGGCGAAAAATGGAGAAACTTTTAGATGACATGGGCAGCATATTCAACAAAAAAGATAACGAAATAGCAAGCTAATGGTCAGGTGGAACGAGTCAAGAATCTCTTAGGACCAATGATAAGTAAGATGATAATCGTGGAGACAAAAGAACAGCGGTAATAGGTATTGCCTGAAGTCGAGCACGTGGTTAATAAAACAGTTGAGAGAAGAATAACACAGTTGGAATAGGACAAAAGGGTAGACGTATAGGCAAAATAAAGGATATTATAAAATTAACTATAATAAGCCCGGCAATGATTGATATTTTTCGTATTCAGCCCAGTAAAATCATCTTGTACATTCCGCAATTAGCGAGATCAAAAAAGTTGTTATATCAACGAAAGCTAAACGGAAAAGAATCGTAATCTACCATACAGGTTTAAAAAAGTTTTTTGCTGTATACACCAAGTGGGAATTGTGCACGTTAAGCTGAAAAAAGACGGAACGAGCTTTGCAATATAGGGCCACGTAATCTTGGATGCTATATCTATATATTTGTAATTTCCTACTTTGATAGAGCTACTAGGCTTGATAGGGCATAATTTATTTCCCAATTTCAAATTCTTTTCTCTCCAATCTTTTTTACGTAAATGTGAATCCTCTATTTTTCTTCTTTTTTTCTCTTTTATCTTTCTTTGTATAGATTATATTTTTTGTAAATTATTTTTATAATTTCGAGGGCTATGATAAGTTATTATATGTTCCAATATTTCCGTCTAATTTCTGCTTTGCTCTCGAATGGTGCTTTGAGTTTACCTATAATCAATGAGTCAACCGCGAATATGAGTACACAATCAGATAATAGTGAATCCGCAGTTGTCTGAGTCACGGGAAATATGTCTGATATGATCCGCGTTCGAAAGGCACAACACAAAGGTCTACATATCTGGCATCGAAATGTCCAAAGCATACCCTCGTAAATAGACGGATTTAGAACATTCGAAGAATTTGAGCCTTTCCGATCTTACAGGGTCGGTCGCATAGGAGGTGGAGCGGTAGTGTACATACTTTATTTGTGGACTATATCTTTTTAGAAATCAGGGGGGATTTGTGGACTTGGCAGGGGTCTATTGGACTTGGACCACTCTATAGCGTCCTAGACTAGTTGGCCTGCAGTTACACTAACAGTAACTATAATCTGTGGTGATTTCAACTGCGATCTTCTCGCGAAACGTTTAAATAGTTTCCTGAAGTACATGAAATCGCTTGGCTCAACCCGTACCCATTTTACATGCACATCATCGACTCTTATCGATGCAATGTTTACATCCGATAAAGACACGGTTTTGTGGTACAGCTAACTGTTAGCACCAGGTTTTTCGCAGCATAATTTACTATTCCTGTCGTACCGAATACAAATAAATCGAGTTGAGCTTGATGTTTAGAGACTTTACTATCCGCAACTACAACTAGATGCTGCAACAACTAACTGGCAGTACATCTACCAAATGATCCGTTGGGACTTGATGAAGTAAACTTAGAATTCGTTAAGCTGTTGCTTGCATACATACTACCATTTATAACCTACATCTTTAGCTCAAAACTAACGACCTCAGTCTTGCTATTCGGAAAAAACGAATGGAGCTGCTACGGAATACAGACCGATTTTAATACTGTCATTTTTCTCGGACATATTTGAGAAAACCATTATATCCCTGATACAAAAATTTTTTTCGCGTGAAAAACTTTCTTTGTAAAAATCAATCAGGTTTCCGACAAGTTACAAAACTGCATGGTTATTGATCGTCGATTAAAATCGTGTTAGAATCTTAACACTACTTGATTTTCCACACTCTCCCCTTTCTCTGCTTGACCTGGGTTTGAATAGCAACAAATTTGTTCGTGTATATGAACGCCTGACGAAAGTGATAGGCCCAGATTGCGAGTGTCGATTATCAATCGACAGTCGATACACACCGATTTGTCGCTTAGGTATTATGAATGTCGATTATGATCGTATTATTCGATTTTCCCTTCAATGATTGCCGTTCACAAATTTCTAATCGCCGGTTTTCGTGCGGCAAAGAATCATGAAATAAACTTTGTTTTCATGTTGCAATTGTAATTTAATTTATTCTGTTGTGTCCTTAAAACATTTATATTGTAACTTCAATTTCAACCAAAAAGAGTTGCACATAAAAAATCGAACAAATCAACGAATAAAAAATATCCAGAAATGTATTATTTCATTCATGCACACACGATTTGTTTTGATACGCACCCGAGTGTCTGTTTACACTGTACAGGCGAAGCCCACATCCCTCTCTCTAATGCATGGGATCTCACACACCCTCTCTATCTAATATTCCTGTGCTTCCCACGTCCATGTGAACATGAATTAAGAAATTTGACACTCTCAACTGTCAGACGAATACAAATTTGTCATATGCACTTTTTTAATTCACAATAATACGATTCTCACTCGACTGAGTTACACAATACCAAAATAGATTTCAAGCGATAGATTTGTCGATTATCGATTCAGTCGACAACCGACACTAGCAATTTTTTGTTTGTTTTCATATGCTGTACTTTTTTCTTCATTGTCTTACTAGTTCATATTTATTATTTCTAATGTGTTTTTGTTTTTGCTTCTACTCTTCATTTCTAATTTATGTCTGTATCTTTCAAATATTTATTTGTTGTTCCTATATTGTTAGTTATATATCAAATTTGCTTATGATATGGTTTCGTTTGATATCTTTTGAACACGGTATAGTTTTTTCTTATTTTTATTACTTTTTATCACTTTTTTTATGAAATCAGAACCGTTCTGAAAGCAATGTGTGGGTCAAATCATGGAATTAAGGTTTGTCGTTTAAATGTCGACAGCATTCGAGCAAAGTATACAATCTTGCACCAAACGTTCTGTGCCTCTAAAATTGATTCGTTAGTTGTCTCTGAATCTTGGCTTAACTGTGATATTCCGTCTAAAATGGTTGATTTTCCTTATCTCAAATTCTTTAGAAATGATCGCGTAGATAGGAAAGGTGGGGGTGTGTGTATTAATGCCAAAAATTCACTGAAGCCCAAATGTGTGTACGTTTACTAGGTCTGTCATTCAATTTTGTTGTGTCGAAGTTAGTGCTCTGAATGAGAAAATGCTCATGCTTGCTGTGTATTCACCTCCTAAATGTTTTTTAGAAGTGAACTTAGAAGAACTTGAAGAAACCTTACTAAAATTACAAAGCACTTATACCAAAGTTCTATTGGGTGGTGACTTTAATATTAACATACTTAAGCGCAATAATACAACTAGTATTTTTCAATTTTTCTGTGATAAGGTTGGGTTATCTCCATTTTGTTCTCGCTACCCTACGTGTTTTAAATCTCAACGTAATCCCTCACTACCTGACTTATTTTAAACTAATGATAGTTCCAATAAAATAAGTGTGACTAGTGAATTTATACATGATTTAATTATTTGTTCATTTAATTTTTCTGTAGATCGATCCAATTGTGATACAACTTTACACTTTAGATCTTTTAAAGACATTAATTTTACTGAACTCACACATGCCCTTTACAACTTAAATTTTCGTGATATATATTTTACACCCAATGTTGATGAACAGGTTGAAATTTTTAATAATCTCAATCGTCAATTTCTTATTTGAGCGTCCTTATAAAAAATTCAAACGTAACCCGAAGCTGGAAAATAGTATTCAAGCCTATTTTTACTTCCTCAAGAAATGAAGTCACTGTCCTTATTCGTAATGCCAAGAAGTTTTATTTTATAAATAAGCTCGAACCTAATTTGGGTTCTAAGCAATTGTGGAAAAACTTAGGTGTAGTATCTGATAGTAAATTATCTATGTGTCCGTTACCCCCTAATGAAGTGAATGAATTTCTTTCTCCGGATGTTACTGAACCTTCTGTATTAAGTTATAATTATGATCTAAGTACTAATGACTCTCCCTCGAATTTTCGTTTTCAATGTGTGGTTGAAGTTGATGTATTCAATGCCATTAACTCGGTTAAATCAAATGTCATTGGACCTGACAGTATTTCCCCTCGGTTTTTGAAGCTTATTCTCCATCACATTATTTCTTATATGCACCATATTTTTAATTTTTGTATCTATATCTCCCAATTTCCGCTAATATGGAAGAAAGCCTATCATTCCTATTCCTAAAAAGTCAAGTCCCCAGTTCTGTGCTGACTTCAGACCTATTAGTATTTAGTGTTTCCTATCAAAAGCCTTTGAAAAGATACTATCTTATCAAATGCAGAGTTTTCTGCATGAAAAAAATTTACTCTCGAAATGGCAATCTGGTTTTCGGAGTCAGCACAGCTGCGAATCTGCTGTCCTAAAAGTTTCTTCTGACGTAAGATCTGCTTTAGATAGAAATGATATCTGTGTGTCAGTCCTACTAGATTTCTCCAAGGCTTTTGACTGCATTGATCACTCTCTTTTTCTTCCGAAAATTAAAAAATTTTCTTTAATGATTACTTTTAAACTGTAAAGAAATTATAAAGCTGTAAAAATTGAAATCCATACTTCCAAAAGACGAGTTGTCTTGTAGAATGTATTGCTAAACTAATTAAAAAATTAAATAAATTAAATAAAATGAATTTCATATTTGCAAGGAAGACAGCAAAGAGTTGTAGTTGGTGCTGAATATTGCTTATAATAATTTCGCTCACTTCGTATATAAACTTACTAGATTTTATCACGTGTCTCTCTTCTCGAAAAAGATCTGCGGTTGCACCTTTGACAATGTGCTTAAATGTAGAACGTTGTGCCTCTTATATAATATCATACAAACAAAAGAGCCTGACTATTTATAGGATAAGCTCTTCTTTCTCCAGACAGATAGATTGTGTATGCTATTACAAACTAGTTTTGAATGCTTAACTATCGAACATAAATTTTTTCTCGACTCTACTCGGCCGTGGAATGCCCATCAACATAAAGATAATTAGAGACACCAATTTATTACGTCCTCCCCATTTAAATATCTTGCAACCGGTACTACCACACACACACAACTCTTAATATTTATTTTTTTTTTCTCTCCTATTACAAATTCAATATCAATTACATACACTTTAAACTCTGTCATTATCGTGAAGCTTATTTTGTCCAATGAAAATTAATTACTATTCACACGAGTTATGTTTATGAGCAACGAATCAACATGAAATGCTGACCTGGTCGACGAACTTCCTGCTTGCTTGGTGATTTAACTTGGGGCTCTTGGGGCTTAATTTCAATTGAAGTATGTTGGCGAGGAGGATGAGAGATGAGAAACAGGTCCAGGGTGTTGGCGGAATGATCTGCAAAGCCAGGTATGTGTGTGGCCTCATTTACTAGCTGAGTCAAATTGTTTACATCAGCAATGATTTCTGGGCCTGAATATCGAACCCAACTTGAATTGTGTAGCATAGCCCTTTCCGTTCGAAGAAGAAGCTCCACAATGCTGAGTTCCTCACGTACTGCCGTGTTTCTCACCCTATCCCGGCGAGAAACTCCCTCCACAACATGGAGAAATCTCATCTCAGCAGCTTGTATTCGCGATCTTATTATTTCGGTCATTACCCAACTTTCATGACCACAGATGAGGGTTGGAATTAACAGCATTACTCCTCCCATCGCTCGTAAAAAAGACCCCGAAATACTTAAGCTTCTCCACCTGCTTGGACTCCACTAACATGTAGTCATTCTGGATATGACCAAAATCTCCGTTTTGTCGACGTTGGCCTTCATTCCACCATCAGCATGGCCACAAACCTATCGAGTGCGCGCTGGAGTTCCGTCTGGGAAGATGTGAGTGACTGACCCTCAATTCTCCCAATGTGAAACATTCCTCGCCACGTCTGCACTGACAGATGCACGGTTGACGAAGTCCAACGCCCACGGTGTAAGAGACTGAATGGCTCTCAGAAGAGGACCATCAATCCCATACTCCTGCAGAACACTTCAGACTTTGCCTTGAGGAACTCGGTCGTATGACTTTTAGAGCGTAGACTTTTCCTGGGAGACTTAAAAGAGATATGACCCTGTAGTTGGAGCAATCTCTCTTGCCCCTTTTCTTGAAAAGTGGGACAGTCACCACAGTTTGCCGATCGACAGGTGTCTCACCACGTTGTTAGGTCACTTTAATGACACGAGTCCCATAAAAGTCCCTCTTTCCCCATTGAATTAATCATTTCTGGCCGGATTTCATCCGCACCGGCTTTTAGCTGAGACGGCGAATGGAATGAAGCCATGGTTTGGAAGGACAATGACGACATTGATGATAGTGAAATACATGTAGATCAAATCGCAACAATGATCGGTGGATCCTATAGATCAGGAGGTCTGAGCTGTAGTAGGAAGATAGTTAATATAAATGTATAAGTATGTTAATATAAAATATCAGTAAGTCGAATGTTAGTTTTATCTAGATATGATTATTTTAATTTATAGAACTAAGTTCATCATCTTAAGTAATTGCAATTTATTTGGATTATGAATTTTAATAGTTTTTTGTCAACTCACTTGAATTCAATAATACAGATTCTGATCTGATGTGACAGAAAAATGTAAGGCGACAATTTGTCACTTCGTCTAAGAAAAAAAAAAGGAATTAGGTGATTGGAATTAGTGATTTTTTGAAACGGTGATATATCGATTATATTTTGTTAATCGAACCTGATGAGCGCCTTATATGGCAACTGAACTGGACAATCGGGGATCACAGCCGACTTCGGGCCGATACTCGAAATACTGAACTGCAACCAACTTCAGATAATCGCCCAGTCCTCTTTCTCTCGAAGACGCTGAAGCAGTTCGGTCGACAAGCAAGGCGTGATCCCCAACATTATGTTTTACAATTTTTGCTTTCCCCTGATCATTTTTTTTCATAAATTGCATTCTTATCAATTAACATTTTAGCTTTAGATCTAGTCATGGTACAGACTCATCTTTCAACTTTCTCTTCATTTATTATTGGTAACAGATTTATTGGCTTAGCCACTTTTGCCTATCTGAATGCCCTCGGAATAGTTGGAAGACATCGGGTTTTACCGTGCCGCTGAAATTTGCGAAATAATATTCCAGTGCGAATATCGTACGTTCCGGAAATTTCTTCCTTAAGATCATTTTTGTGCAACTGGGAAACGACCAAACATATTTCTGGATCGCGCTGCTGTTCGGCGATAAGCCAATTTTCTGTAATTTCAGCGAGGTCAACCCTCATCTCAGCAACTTTATTTGACTTTGCCTCACTCCACATGACACATCTGATTTCCTTTACGATATTCAATTGAAAATTCGAAAGTCTGTAGGTAAGTCCACCATCGATATACCCTCTCTTGTGTTGACTGGCTTTGAGCGAGTTACAATCCGTATAAAACATGAACTTTCGATTGTGTAAATAATGACGGAAATGCTTAATGACGTTATAATGTTTTCAACTTAGCATTGCTCCGCACCAATCGGAACTCGCATCCGTATGTAACTCTAGTCAAATGATATAACGGTTTCATTTTCAATGAAAATCGTGGTACGAATTGTCTGAAATATGTTGCTAACCCTAAAAACGTCCTCAGTTACGCAACAGACTGGCGTGGAATCTTACCACCAATAGTTGTATATTGCGTGGATTCGGTTTAATTTCACCTCCTCCAACCTAGTAACCAAGATATCCTATGCTTGTTTTAAGGAATGAACTCTTATTAATGTTGAAAGAAAATCCCGCCTTGGATAATGTTTCTAAGATAATCCTCCTCTGGCCTGGCGATTATCATCACGTCGTCAACATAGACAATAGCGTATGAGAACGCCAAATCTCTGAGCGCTCTAATGATGGTTCATTGAAATACGGATGCCGCATTCTTCAAGGCAAAAGGCATTGAAAGAAATTCAAATTGTCCTTCTGGACTTATAAACTCTTTTCGTTTTATGGAATCCGGATGTATGGGGATCTGGTAGGAACTATCTGAAACGGTGTTTGAATTTAATTCACTGAAATCAATGCATAACCTATCAGTACCATCTTCTTTTTTATTAACAGCATCAGACTCGCAAACGGAGAACAACGTCGACATATCACCTGCGCGTGTAACATTTTCTGAATTTTATATCGGACAATTCTTTTCTCTTCATCGCTCAGTTTGTATTGTTTTTTGTTTGGATCAATCAAGCACATTCAACTGTAGTGACTCGATTTAGAGGTATACCATCAATAGAATTATCGGTGTCCATATCAGGCTATGTAGCCGACTTTGCCGCACTTGAAACATGATACTGAATGTTGCTCTCTCCCATTGTTGCCATTTCTGCGAATATTCATCTCATCGTTTCTCCTCTTCTGACATGCTATCACCTAATTCAATGCTCGAGCATATGAATGAAATAAAATGCTGGTTGGACGATGTTCTGTGGACGGAACCTCCCGAATTGAATTTCAGAAATAAAGTTGCACTCTAAAGAGAAACTTGTTTTTCAATTATTACGAATTTGGTTTTAAAACCAAAAATCATGTAAGGCGCTTATTTACTCTTGTGGTATATAGTGTTTACCGCAAACGGTTATCAATCTGCGCGCTTGCCAGAACAATCGACACGGCAATTTCTTCTTTGCTTACTTCGTCGGTTGGCTATACTGCATTGACTCTCCAGCATGTGGTCGACAAGGAACAATTCCTCGAACTGCTTCCAAGTAAGCTCAAAATTACTAATCCGTGACAGTCGCTGTAGAGCGTATCCTTCCAATGACGAGCTCAGTGCCATGGCCAGATTGGGGCCTTTCAGATGATTGCTGGTCAAGATTAGATGCACAGTTTTACACCAAGTGACTGTGTCTGCACTATTCGCCGGGTCAAACTTAGGTAACTTCACTGTTGCACTTCGCGATACCGAGCTTATTATGATGCTGTGGATCTAATATTTCACGTAGTGTTTTCGTGTCACTATTTTCGCTCGGCGGGTCCGATCCCACATCTGATAACGAAGAAGGGTGGTCTTGAGACATTTTCTGATCGCGTAGTAGAGCTCGTTTTCGTGTGTTCCGCATGAAGATTTCACTAAAACTACCTGCCACGGTCCTCTTCAACGCGTCAATCCTTTTTTCTTCGTTTTTCTTCTTTGCAATGTTTGTCACAGAACACCACCTCACAACGAGACCTTCTCGACAGAGAAGCATGTTCTCTGCCCAGCTCTCATTAGATGCATCTTAAATATTCAACAAAGAGTATTCCAGTTTTACAATGTTTATTATTCTTAATTCGTATGACATTTTCTGGTGGGACATTCTTAGCCGCTTGTAGTTGTAGGAGTTGAGAATGGCGGGGAATTTCGAAGACCCCGGGGGTATTCTACAATTAATTATTTGTCGATTTTGTTCTTTCGCAAAAGTGTAGTTTCCGGATAGGTGCGTGCAGATAACTTTCAACAAGGGAAACGATATTTTGGCGAGATGTTCGAGTTTTAACTTTATCTCGCCCTAGGAGGTATAGGAAAGACGAAACAGTTAATTTTTTTGCCGCACGCAATTTTCGCATGCGACAACCTCACCCTTTCCTCCTCGATATTTGCTTGCGGAGCAAATTCGGGCGCTACTCTCTATAGCGGTTTGGCTTTGAATACTTCACATGCCATGTTCCTCTTTCCTTCTCGGTTTCGTCCTCGAGAGTATACGTCCACGTGTACACCTTCTTCCGTACGATAAATGGCCCGACGTACTTCGTCGGTTGGCTGCGTTCGATAGCATATTCCTCCTCCATACAAACTCGTTTGGCAAGTGTTGGACTTCCCGTCGCCTCATGTTGTATAGGTTCGAAGTTTTCTGTATTGCTACGGTCAACTTCAAACCTATATCAGCCCTCAGCTCTTGGAATCTCTTCCCGAGTTCCGACATTTCCTTTAGCGTAGTTCTTTCGCCCGATTCGATGGTTGCGTCCCCGTCGCGTTCCTTGCTTGCCACGCCTGGTCTTCCATCCCGTAACGTTCTCGACGTTGTCATTTTCCGCCCGAAGTTTGCGTAGCGGATACAACATGCGATCTTGGCCAGATGTGCATCCCCGTCTGATGGTTCTGTGATACATAGGCGTGTAACGTGATTTTTAGGATTTGGTTTATCCGATCGGCCGGATTGGCCTGCGTATATTAGCCCTTAGAGGAAATGTAATGGAAACTTCGTGAAGTAATCCACTACTGACAGAATGAAACCATCTCCGCTCGTCTATCTTGGGAGCAGTCCCACGAGATCAACACATATCATTTGCCAGGGTTCTTTGACCCCTCTTCTTCGCACCATCAAACCAGCCAGTTTGGGGTTCACCGGTAATAACGTAATAACGGCATTTGTGGTAATAACGGCATTTTCGGCCAATAGCACCGGGTCCCTATCCTAGCAAAAGTTTTTCTGACACCCTGCTAACGCTTTGACGTGACCTTCCTTTTTGACCCTATCTATTTTTCCTACTACCTCTTTCCACTCTAGCTCCTGATCGCGAACAATTATATGATTGCCCCTTACAAACAAACAATTTCCCTAACTCTACCTTCCCGTTTGGGATATGAGAGGGGGTTGGCCACAACTTTTTCACTAGGCTCTTCTATCCCGGCCGATACCTCAACGGCCCTAGAGAGCAAATCCGGAATGCCATGTTCCTTTCCCTTTCGATGAACAATTTCAAAATCGAATTTTTTTAGCTTCACTGTTCATCTTCATCGCTAATCTGTCACAAGGGTCCTTCAGGTAACCCATCCGTACCAGGAAATAGTGATCTGTCACGACAGTAAACCGAAAACCTTCGATATACGGTCGCAACTTCTCTACTGGTCAAAGGCTTGACCAATATTGCAAAATTCGGAATGAACATCCTATACCACGACACGGTCCCTAAAAAACTCCTGATTTCCCTAACATTTTTCGGTGCAGGAATCCTGATCATACTTTCTACTTTTTCTGGGTCTACATGTAGCCAATTCCTATCAACGACATAACCTAATTACCTAAGAGAGGACATGCAGAATCGCTTGAAGACTTCTCCCAAAATCTCGAGGTGTTTTTCGAATTCGTTCGCTATTATTTGCCAATAGGCCAACTTGACGTTGAGGGGGGACAAGCATTTTGCATCCCTAAGCTTGTTGGCTCAAGAAGTCCGCCGCCAAAATTAACGTATGCGGTAATGAGGGTATGACCAAACAGTCCAACATGAGGGCTTTTGTTGTACCTCAATTGGTAGAAACCCTGTCTCCGCTACACCTTCTCCTGCACCATTAGCTAAAATTACCATAATTGTTTTTCACTGCGCTCAACCTACCCCTAACTTTTTTAAAATTTCCCACCCTTCCGTACAAACGATTGTGCGCGATGAGCCCGAAACTAACAACCATACCATTCTAACACGTTTCTACCCTGCTGACGCAGAGCAACGTCGTCAATCTGCCGCGTTGCCCGCACCCCAAACATCTTCTCAGTGGCGTACATGTTCTCGAGAAGTGTCCCTCCCCGTTGCAATTAAAGCAACATAAATGTCGTTGCAACGTTTCGCGCCGTACCGTTGCTGTAGGTGTCTCTCTCCACGTCCGGGGTGGTGACACCTCTCCCCCCTTTCGGCGTTGCAGTGCCTCTCTCTAACCTCTTGGTGGTGATGTGTCTCTTTGGACGGCTAGTGGCACGTCTCGACACTTAGCTGGTGGTATATATTTCGGTTCTGCCTCTTGGCGCACGACTTATTGTGGCTGGCTCTGTGTTGCTGCTACTCTGGGCTCTTCCACGGCCGCGTAGGTCAAGTCGGGCTCCAGCACGTTCTGCGCTAGAGATGTTGAAGGTGGCGCGAACGTCTCCACATTGGCAAGCACCATCCTTTATTTGTGTTCTGCCAGGCCCAATTGTGTCTGGTAGAAAGGAGCCAAATTCCGCTGCACCAAATCCAAAACGAATTTTGCCGATTACCCACACCTTTCTCCAGAGCCGATTTGGATAAGTTCTCCACCTTTTCGGTTGTCACCTGCTCAATACTCTTCTCTGACGCTGATGCTGCTCATTCCGCCTATGAGGTATCTTGGCCTACACCTCCGCTAGTTGTCGCCAAGTTCTCCTTTTTTCTCGTCCTCTTCGAGGGCCTCGTCACCCTCTAATGTAGCCAACTATAGGACTAGCTCTGTCTTGAGCTGCCTTTTATGCTCCTCATCCTCCTTTGCAACGGGTGGCGATCTTCCGAGTCGGGGCATTGCCCACTCGATCTTCGTCTGCGTCTTCTTGCACTCTCCAAGTTTCTTGTATACACTTGTAATATGTAAAAAGAATGTATGTAATAAAATAAAAAAAGAATGAATAAACCAGTAACCCAGGCACCAAAACAGAAATATGACAAAAAAAATTAAATATAAATATGTAAAAAAAAAATATAAGTAAATTAAGAAACATTAATGAATCCCAGTCACCAAAACAACAGTATATATGAAAAAACATAAAAAAAAGCGTTATACAGGGAATTTATTTTTTCCAGGTCCCCTCCGAAACCATTTCAGGCCGAAAAAACTTGCCCCACGTTGGGCGCCAAAAATGTAGCGCAACTAGCTACACCTCGTGGTCTCAATAGACATCAAGCCCCGCAAAACTATGCTGTGGTGGGTTCCCAAAATCAAACACCTAAGGAAGTGGGCGCCATGTCGTCTTTCACAGGAACGACGAAACGCGAGATATATATATTGTTACGGATGCAGTCCGCGATGTCAGCAAAAATTTCGATGAAATAATAATCTAACACCATGTTCGTCGGATTTCACGAATTCTACCAGCCACCTAAACTGCTGCCTATGCACTATTGGGCGCAGCGCGTGTAGCGTATGTGTAGCGTATGGCTACCAGTGCAGCACAGGTTTTAAGTTAGAATTAGGACCACTTGTGTTCGGTCGCTCGTGAAATAGACACCTTTATATTTTCTTACTGCACTAAAACATTTTTGCTTTTCTTTCTGTTGCAAATTGTAAATTTTTTGTTTGTTTTTGCTACTCCTCTTCTTTCGGTATATTTTTCCGACGGTAATACTGGTGGCAAATCCCCGTCCAAACGCCAGCCTGACGACCTCCGTGACCGAGAGTGTGAATTGAATTATTTTTATTTTATAAACGCTCCAAGGCGTAACATAAAATTGTTAGTGGGAGCGGTGGGATGCCGAGATATCCCCTAGAACAATAAAAGAGGACACAAATACAAGAACAATAAAAAGAAAAAAGAAAAGTCAAGCATAATAACGTACGACGCGTTAGTGCACGTCGCGTCGTACGTTATTATGTCAAAAGAAAAAGGAAATAACTGGGAAAGAACTGTGCTAATTGTGAAGTTTTAAATAACTGTGGACCAAGCTCCCCATCGATCGAGAAGGATGATTATCGCAGTTTTATTCTTATTGTAAGTTAATTTAAGTTAACATATATCTTTTTTGTAATACGATGATAAAATAAGAGAAACTGGAAGTAGAATATTTCAACCCCCAGAGTAGGTGTATAGGATACAATTTCCGTCAGGAGAAATTGAATTTAAAACTTCGAAGTGGATAGAAAACAGAAGGCAATTACAAGATTTTTCTGTCTAGTTGGATATCAAGAAGAGCTTGTATGTCAGTTAGTGGAAGTGATAGTGAAAGCGAAGAAAGCAGTGAACAAATCATTCTAGAAAATATTCCCGAAATCAGGAACAGTTTAGTAATGGCTGAAGTACCAATATCAGTTTTGACATCTTTCATTCCTGTCTTCAATAGCAACAGTGAAGATGTGTTTAGCTTTATCGACGCATGTAATGGTGCAATAGAGTTAGTAAGTACATCTCAGAAGGGAATCCTATTCAAGTATTAGAAGCAATGCTTATGAATAAAGACATAAAGGATTGGGCAACATTGACAGCATAACTAAGTAATTTATTTATAATTTATTTAATTTATTATTCATCAAGGTAGAAATGAATCAGTTTCGCTTCATACCCAGAGAGTAAACACCCTAGAAAGGCGTTTAATGCAGGCTACATTGCAAGGTGTGAAAAAAAGAACACGAACAAGTTCCAATCGAGTATATTCCAAATGAAACACTTACTGCTTTCATTATTTTAGGTGGAAAACCACATGAGACAATATAATTTCAGGTTATAAAAATTGACCTCTTAGGTGATTATGATATAATTCTACGAAGTCGATTTCTAAAAAAAGCAGATTATTCAATTAATTGTAAAGCGTGAAGGAGTGATGAAAAATAAAGCTGAGGGCATTACATTAAGATATTTGAGTCAAGAAGAATTGTTAAAAGGTAGAACCGAAGTAATCATGTCGAAAATTGGAGTAGCCTATATGAAGATATTGTCATTCCTAAACATGAAGTCGCAAAAGGAATAATCGTTCCAAAATGTTTAACTAAAAATAGGGATGGTTGTTGTGTGGCCTCTGTGGTCAACACTACAGAGAATACGTTTGACTTGAGAACCTAAGAGAATTTGAGGTACAAGATAAAAGAGAAGTTATGGTCTGCGGGAATGTTAGGACTGACCATATGAATGAGGAGGAAAAGGAAAGCAGTTTTAGTGTCGAAGATGAAAAACTGACCCGTACTAATGCGATGAAGCATGAGATTCGAACAGTCGAAGCTGGCGTTTACAAAACATACCGGTACCCCAAAATACATGATGAGGAAGTCAGACGTCAGCAAGAGAAACTGGCAAAAGACGGCATCATCAAAAATAGTAATTCCCCATGTGGCTCTCCTCTTTGGATCGTTCCGAAGAAGGTAGATGCAAGTGGCAGGAAAAAGTGGACTATCGAAAACACAACGAGTTGACGATAGCTGACAACTATATACTACCAAGCATTTATGAGATACTCAATCAATTAGGGAAGCCAAGGTACTTTACAACCCTTGATCTTACCTCGGGTTTTCATCAGATTACCGTGCATGAAAAAGACACGGAGAAGACGGCATTTAGTACGCCATACTGGCACTTCGAATTTACAAGGATGCCTTTTGGATTAACGCTTCGGCGTGCTTCCAAATAGGAGCAGTTTTTAGCCAGTAATTTAATGGAAAACATCTTCTGCAGAGAATACTAGTAGCGAGAAAATTAATACGAAGAGCATGAACTTAAGAAAACGCGTAGAGAAATTTTTGATTTAGAAGAAAGAAAAAGAATTATGTCTGAAAATCATAATCGGCTTTAAGTGGGCATAGAGGTCAAAAAGCTACGTATTTAAGCATAAAAGGTAAGTTCTCTTGGAAAGGTATGCAAAAACTATGTGAAGAATTGTGAACACTGTCAACATGAAAAAGTACTTCGAAAGCCAACCCGAAACCCTATGAAATTGGTTTCGACCTCTGATAGCGCATTTGAAAAAATGTTCATGGACTTGGTAGGGTCATTAACAGAAACAGAAGAAGGATATAAATTTGGACTCACTATTCAAGACGACCTTTCGAAATTCACGAAGTTCATTCCCTTTAAATCAAAAGAAGTAGTTTTTAAAGCATTTACAAATGAATGGATCTTAAATTTCGGTCTTCCCAAAATAATTGTAACCGACAACGGTAATGAATTATGCAACGAACTATTCAATGAATTTTGTCAAATATTTAACATGAAACACATAACAACACGTTTAGCATACCCACAAGCCAATGGAGCAGTGGAAAGAGTTTACTGTAGGTTAGCCGAATATCTCAAAACCACAGGTAGGGAAATAGGTGATGAGGCCAATTGGAACGAAAATATGCCTTTTGCAAGTTTTAGCTACAACACGACAGTACACGGTACAACTGTATATACACCGTACGAATTAGTATACGGAAAACGAGCAAACCAACCAAGTGAAATTGAAGATGTAAGTGAAAAAACGATGTTTGACTATTTCGATCGACTTAGCACTACTCTGGCAAGATTTAGTACAAAAGCAAAAGAAAGGACCTTAAGATCTAAGCAAAAAACCAAAATTAAATAGATGATCAGTTGAATGAATTTAGGAAAACAGGTTACATATCAGGTAGGACAACAAATTATATAATGAGGCTAACATTAGACCTTACTTTTCAGAGTCAGAAACTGGAACAACGAAGTGACAAAGCTTGGCGAAAATAATAGATTATACAATACTTTAATTTAAAGGCCAAGTAAAAGAAATAAGTAGCACACTACCCTTAGTTAGCAGAGTAAATGTAGGAGAATTAGAAATAAACTTAGGAATAATTAGAAACATAAAATTAAGGATTTTTTATATTCGTGGTAACGGCACATATCATTCAACTGTAATCAAAATAAGGGGGATGAATTTTAATTAACCTTACAACAGAATTGTATTTTTGAAACTTTAGAAACCAGTATTAGAACTCCAAGCCAAGGAAAATATTTTACTGTAAAAGATATAATTATTACAGATAACATAGAAGATTATTGTATAAATATCAAATTAGAAGATGCTAAGTTAAATACCAAGATTCTAAATAAAATAAAAATCAGAGACGCTGGGGACTTAAATAAATTAGCCGTAGCCATCCAGAACCAAAAATATTTTTGGAAACATGCTTTAGACCCAATACCTGAAAAGGTAAGAAGAATCCTAACAGGGTTTACCGGAACAATCTTACTGTCATTAATATTTCTCCTCGCTTGGGTGCAGCACAAGAGGAAAAGCTACATTTACAATTTCTTATAAATGTTTTAACCTCAATACAAAACAACAAAGAGGAGCAACTAGTATAAGTATCACCGACGTCATCACAAAACATCATGATGCTAAGGCACGAGCCTAGTTTAAGAGTTAAATACCCATAAATTCTCTTAGGTGTTACGGATGTAGTCCGCTCTAGGCGTAACAATATAAAAACGAAATACCAATCTATTTGCCATAGGACGTTGCGGGCCCGAATAATATCTGTGAAATTTCTGCTATAATTTCGCAGACTATAATTTTACTTCTATAATAATACACATATACAGTGAGCTAATAAGGATTAAGAAAAGTATCGGTCCTAAGACAGAGCCTTGAGGTACTCCTATGGACATGTTCCTAAAAGAACTCATTTGCCCATTAATGTTTACCTTCTGTTTCATTTTTTTCATCATATATTACCACTAAAAACACAATTGAATAATTTTACTAAAGAATATTATAATCGACAGTATCAAAAGCTTTCGTAATATCAATGAAAAGAGCCACTGTTAGATTTCTGCAGTTAAAAATATCATAAATATTTGTGCAGTAATTTAACAGGGCTCTTTCCTTTGAAAAACCTGACCGAACCCCAAGTACTTGCTAAAGAAATTATTTTTATTATTTATTATTTAATTATTTTATCCATTTGATCATTCTATTCTTTATAGCTGTCTTAAAATCTTCGTAAATACTGGAAGTAAAGAAATAGACTTTCGGAACTCCCATGGCACTACCCATCAAGCCTTAAGAATAGCCAAATATGTCAAAGAACAACGTTGTCAAAATAAATTCACAGGCATGGTTCTGCTTGATACAGAAAAAGCTTTGTGGCATAATGGTATTGTTTTTAAATGATTCGTTTCAATTTCCCGTACTATTTGTGTAAAATAGTCCAATACTGGGGTTCCTCAAGGCTCTGTTCTTGGACCTATATTATACAATGTATTTAGATCAGATATTCCTAATATCCCTATTTGCGGTATTGCTATTTACGCGGATGACACTGTTGTGTTTACATCGCATGAATTTTATTGAGAGAAATCTTTCCAATGCGCTGGAAATACTTATAAGCTATTTTAAAAGTGGAAATTAAAGTTAAAAATTAGGAAAAAATGCAAGCTATCTTTTTCACTAGAAAAAGAAAAGCATGTTACATTCCGTCCAACCACTAGCGAGTGGCTAATGTATCAATTAAATGGAGTTGTTCCGTAAAATACCTAGGAACTCGTCTTGATTCGAAATTACTTATTTAATCAACATATGAGCCAACGCTGAGCAAAATAAATATACGTACAAAAAAAAAACATTTATATCCCCTTATAAACAGAAAATCACTATTATCAATTGAAAACAAAATGATATTGCACAAGGTTATAAAGGGTGATTTTTTAAAAGCTATAGGAAAGTTTAAAAAAAAACACATCAAATTCAGAAAAATGCATGAAATCTTTATTTGAATCGGTAGTATGGTCCATATAATTTAATGTTTGAAGATTATTTCATGCAAATGTTGACCTTGACTGCGCCTCAAATGGCCCATCCGCTTAGACCAATTTTGGCATACTCTTTCCAACATTTCGGCCGGTATCTCACGAATAAATGCTTCAATGTTGTCTTCCAATGCGTCAATTGAAGCGGGCTTGTCTGTATAGACATGAACTTTAATATAGCCCCACAAAAAATAGTCTAAAGGCGTTAAATCGCACGATCTAGGTGGCCAATTGACCGGTCCCGAACGTGAAATAAAATGTTCACCGAACTCGCCTCTCAATAAGTCCATTGTTGCGCGTGCTGTGTGACATGTGGCACCGTCTGTTAAAACCACATGTCATGCAAGTCAAGCTCTTGCATTTTGGTCAAAAAAAAGTTGGATGTCATCTCACGGTAGCGCTCACCATTCACAGTTACGTTACGATTCGCATCATCTTTGAAGAAATACGGTCCAATGATGCTACCAGCCCATAAACCGCACCAAACTGTGACTGTTTCTGGATGCAGCTGTTTAAACCAGTGTTGCCAAAAAGATAATAGCTAAAAAGTCACCCTTTACTATCTTTTTAGTTACAGGTCATCCCCTCTATTCACACATTCCTTATCAATAGCTCAAGTTATTTTGGGTGCACTGGGTTAGTGTGTCATCCACTTGACTTTGAAATATGAGCGTATAATGGCGAGTGCCACTTGGCCACAGCTAGGTGTCGTATTGTGGAAGAGCGTGTGAGCGAGGAAATGAAAATGACTTGAATGAATTAAATGGGGGTCTGATCTTATTATGTAGTCCCTAATGTGCGGTACACTGTACTGAACAATAACGAGGTCACCGTCGCCTGCTTCCTGCAAAAGGCTTTCGATACGGTCTGGATTGAGGGAGTCTTCTACAAGCTGATCCAGAAGGGTTTCCCCTCCAACCTCATCAGAATAATTTATAGCTTTCTGCATTCCAGAAGATCCTACGTCTCAGTTGAAGACAGCAAGTCAACAGAGTGGAGCACCAAGGCGGGAGTTGCTGGGAACGTGGCTTTTCAACATCTACAAGGCAGATCAACCACATCCAACTGACGCAGTAAAATGCTGTCTATTTGCAGATGACTCGCTGACTTATGCCAGCTCGACGTCACGATCAGATTAAGCAGGCCTAATCTCAGATCTCTTGTTGGCGTTCTAACAGGGCATTGTGCCATCGGAACTCAACTCTAAACTGGGCCTTCCCTATAATGATTTCTGTAGAAGCTACTTAAACGAGGACGAAGAAGAAACTATTGAACACTTGCTTTGCAGCTGCAGTGCTCTCTCATCCCGTAGATCCAGACTTCTGGGGACCCAATTCTTTGATAACCTGGCTGACCTGAGCAACATTAGAACCAGCCTTCTCCTTGGCTTTATTACAATTACTAATGGGTTTGCAGAATATGTACCCTTAGATCCACGTGGTAACACAATTGGCCTATGTGTGGCCTACGTGTATTTGCTGTCCTTCGGCACAGCAGTCAGCCACTTCTCCTAACTTAAAGCCTTTCATTCAATAGCATATTTGCATACATATGTATTTACATTTTCAAGAAAATTACTCACGCCTGCGTGTTTGTTGTGCACCTAGTTAAGCAATGGGCGATACACCCTATCCATTTATTTTCTCAATTGACTTATCTCTCTTCTTTAACTTAAATTTGAATTTGTTTTTCCAAGATTAATTGCCGTCACTTATCACAACAGAGCTGTTTTGCGAATTCGAAATGGTCATCGGTAAGGTAGTCTGCATATGGAGTCTCCATATGGCGAGTGAAAGTGAATCTTAGATACGGCGTCAGGTTATGCAAGTCCGATTAAGACTCGATGTTGATTGCTATCGCTGCTCTGGTAGAATGCATGCAGCTAATTGTTCGACGTAGTTGGAAAGTTCTGCTCATTTAGCATTGTCCGAGAATTGCGTTTCTCAGGTTCCTGATTTCCTCGTTAGGATGATTATTGATGTCTAGTAGCTTCTTTCTGAACAGTGTAACCATGAACTGTTGTAGGGAGATGATGATGCTTGGTCGTAAAACTTTTTCAAGCTGGTTTTAGAGATGGTGTACAATATTGGGAAGCCGTCCTTAATCGTTGCAGCAGCTTAGTCCACTGCCTTAATCCATTTTGCTTGCGCATCAAGAGATGGCTATTGAACTTCAACCTCTCCGTGAAGTTAACGCCAAGATACTTGACCTTTTGGTCCGTTGATATCACATTACCGTTAGGAAACACTAGCTTTATGATCCGACATCCGGCTGTTGTCGCATCCACCTCGGGATGGTCTTCTCGAGCACATAAGCACAGTTTTCTCAGCGTTGATACGAATTTCCCACTTGGTACAATATAGTGTTCAAATTTGTTCGCTGTTTGAAGTTCCACCCTTCGTGGTGACATCGAGCTGGTATAAGTCAGCGAGCCATCTGCAAATAGACAACAGTTCACTGTGTTGGTTGAATGTGGTTGATCTGCAGTGTAGATGTTGAAAAGCCACGGTCCCAGCTTTGATTCTTGTGCCTTGGTGCTTCGCTCTGTTATCTCTTTATATCGTAGAATCTTCTGGGATGCAGAAAGCTTTAAATTATTCTGTTGAGGTTTGGAGGGGAATCGCATCAGGATGAGTCCCTAAATGGAGACAGTGTCGAATGCCTTTTCCACGTTCAGGAAGCAGGAAGTGTCAAAAGTGTCACCATGTATTGTTGCAGGGGGATGATGCGTGCTTGGTCGAAAAGCTGTGATGCCTTTGACGGTGTCTGCAGGTCCGTCCCGTACATTTTCGCAGTATTTTTCTTTCGAAAATTGCGAGCTTCGTCATGCCAGTCTTAGAGATGGTGCCAGATTGGGAAGCCGTAAGTTAAGATCGGCCGTATAAGCTGCTTGTATAACAGCAGTTTTTTCCTTTGGCTTAATCCATTTTGCTTGCGCATCAAGGGATAGATGCGATGGAAGCCTAGGTTGGTCTTCTTAAGGGTATGTTTCGAATGACTGTTGAACTTCAACCTTTCCTTGAAGTACCGTTAGGGAGCACTACCTCTATGCTTCGATAAAGAATCCATCGGGGCTAAGTCGGCTTACACATCACCACCCCATCCCAAAAGGACCACCATGGACACACGGACTTGAACAACCCGATGTAAGCACCAGCCATTGTAAGACATAAAAAAAACAATAAACCGACAATAATAATAAATACTAAATTAAACAAAGTACATCAGGGGCCCACTATTGTTGAGCCAACACCCTAACCTTTAGTACAACTAAGTTCTCTCGCTGTAAACTCAACTGTAAAAAATAATTCTGTTCAAATAAATTTTTAAATCGCTCAGTTAAAGAATTAATGAAGTTCAGTTTGGGATTTTGTAGTGCTCAAAGTGTTCATCGGTTCATCCTGAAAGGCAACAAAGAGTTTTGTAGAAAAGTAATAGTGATTTTTAAAGTGTAATAAAGTATAAGGAAGTAAATCAGTGTTGACTTGAAAATAAATTCGTGTGTAACGTAAATAGCGAACTTTTGTGTTGCATTCGTCACAATCCTGAGATCGAACCCTGTTGTGTGGACAATTTAATTAGTTGTATGTAGACTCATTTACGGCTAAACGTAACATTTGGTGTCAGAAGTGGGATTGTGACGAAATGGTGAAATTTGTTCATTTAGAAGCGGAACATCTTGAGAAAGAGCATGCACAGAGGAGTCTTTCGAGAGTCGGAGAAAAGGCCGAACTACAACAACGGCTGCGTGACGCTATCGAGAGAGATGGATTGGATCCAGAAACGCACGAATTTATAGAGGAAGTGGTAAATTCCGAGTTCTTCTGGAAGTACGACTTCGGTAGATCTAATACAGTTAATGTAAAATTTGTTCCAAGAACAAACACAAAATCTGAACAAATCGTTGAAAGAAATGGTACAACAGTGGTGGCAATCGCTTGAGACCCAGAAGCTCGACATCAAGACGAATCTAGAAAAACAGCAAAATCACTTGGAACCGAAACTTCCGGAGGCGAATAAAGAAGTGAAATACCTACGACAAGGAAAAGACAGCGGCGGTAAAAGATTGGCCGAGACCTACAAATCTGCACGAGTTACGAAGCTTTCTAGGATTGTGCACCTATTACCGGCGTTTCGTACCAGGTTACGAGAATCGGGCGCATAGGTTGCACGAGTTAACGAGGAAAAATCAGCAGTTTGTGTGGACGGAGCCGCAGGAGACAGCGTTTCAAGAGTTGAAGAAGCTGGTCTGTTCCGCCCCAATCCTCGCGTATGCAGTATTTGGCAACACATTTATACTGGACACGGATGCAAGCGCTTATGGCATAGGTGGTGTCCTCAGTGAAGTAATCGATGGCGAGGAAAAGGTAATTGCCTATTTCAGTAAAATCCTATCTGTCTGAAGAAGTCTGAAAGAAACTATTGCGTCACGCGAAGGGAGCTTCTGGCTGTGGTGGATTTGTATGGCCAACAATTCCATCTGAGAATGAATCATGCTGCGCTACGGTGGCTTCTCCAGTTTGAGAATCCTGAAGGACAACTCGCTCGATGAATTGAAAGGCTGCAGAGCTATCACCTCAACATAGAACCCCGAAAAGGAGGACAACATGGCAATGCAGATGCGCCGTCCTTGTAACACTTGTTACAAGAGCAGAAGAAAAGGAACACATTATCGATGTGCGATGGCTCAGCCTCTTACCGGAAGAGTGGTAGCTGGAACAGATCCCCAGGGAGTAAAACAATGATTTGGATCTATCAAAAATTATCGAGGCTATAGAACGTGGAATCAAACCGACGTGGGAGGAAATGGCCAGCGAAAGTCCTGTCGCCAAAGCATATTGGGCTCAGTAGCGAAGTCTACATATGCAGAGCGGTAGCTTGCATCGCGTTTGAGAAAGTGAAGACGGCCAGACAACACGTAACTTGCTTGCAGTTCCAAGAGGAAGGATACACGAGATTCTGGAGGAATATCACAACGGATTAAGTGGAGGACATCTGGGCATCACTAAGACGGTTGAGAAAATCAAACAGAGGTTCTACTGGGTTGGATGTCAACAATCTGTTGCCGCATGGATCCAAGTGTGTTATAGTTGCACAAAGGCAAAGGGACCACAGTCAAGAAGCAGTATAAAGATGCAGCAATACAACGTTGGAGCATCATTCGAAAATTAAGCAGTGGACGTAGCGGGGCCCTTTCCGACCAGCAAACATGGCACCGTCTTGGCGGTAATCGATTACTTCAGCAAGTGGCCGGAGGTTTACGACATACCGTTCCTTTTTTTCCAGGGAAGAAATTTCGAGTCTGCCGTCTTCGAGGAACTGTGTTGAACTTTAGGCATACACAAGAGGACAACACCGTTACACCCACAGTCATACCGTCTGACTGGAAAGATTCAACCGGAAACTTGAGTAGCACCTGAGGAAAGTCGTTGATAAGAATCAACGAGACTAATACAAACACATACCACCATTCCTTATGGCCTATCGATCAGCTATCCATGACACAACATCCACATCACCAGTAAAAGCAGTATTTGGATCGGAGTTAAGGCTTTCAGCAGATCTAAAGTTTAGCATATCAACAACCAAAGAAGAGTCATCATCCCTCAAAGAATGCCTGGATCAGATTCATCGAAACATAAGAAGGTGTACACAACTCAAGAGTGACAAAATGAAGGCGAAATATGACATCAAAGCTAATTCTGGAGGCTTTGAAGAGGGACAATTGGTGTTGCTTCACAATCCACAACTAAAGAAAGGACTGTCACCCAAGCTGCAGACACATTGGGAAGGACCATATAATATAATAAAACGGATTAATGATGTGGTCTACCGAAAACAATGGAATGCCAGCAGCAGAGCAAAAATCCACGTCGTCCATCTAGATCGATTGGCACGGTACAAGGGTGGTATTCTGAATCTTGTTCGGGACGAACAAGTTTAGGTGGTGGGTAGTGTGACGTGAATGGTATAACGTATAAGATGAGATAAGCAGGACACCAACGCCATCTTTACGAAATTAGAAGAACGATCAACTCCGAAGAGTATTCTCGAAAGTTTTGTATATACTGCAAGAAGGATGCCGCCACCTATACACTGATAGATTACAAAGAATCATGTATATAATAGTCAGCGGGGAAATTCCATAGACTCGTGGCGACAGTAAGATCTAGATTGCGGTGGTCGATTTGAGTTAGTTCAGTTAAAGAATTAGTAAAGTTTAGTTTGGGATTTTGTAGTGTTCAAAGTGTTCATCAGTTAAGCCTGAAAGGCAACAAAGAGTTTTGTAGAAAAGTAATAGTGATTTTTAAAGTGTAAGTATATGAAGTAAATCAGTGTTGGCTTGAAAATAAATTCATGTGTAACGTAAATAGTGAAGTTTTGTGTTTCATTCGTCACAATCCAGTGATCGAACCCTGTTGTGTGGACAATTTAATTAATTGTACGTAGACTCATTTACGGCTAAACATAACAATATTTAATCTAAATTAGCACTTAAATACATCTTTAAACAAATTAAATTAAAATAGCTAGCTAGAAAGAGTAACCACTTCTGACTTCCAAACAGAAAAAAATATCTGTAATCAAGGAAACAAGCAGCAAAAGGGCCATGCCTTAAAATAAAATGATTTAGAAGTCAAAACATGTTCCAAATAACAGAAATGTCTTCAAAATAATAAGAAAATTTCCTCAGGCTGCTTTCACACTGAAGACTTTTTGATCAAGATTCTTTCAATGTGTGTGTGATTTCCTTTGTGCTATCCCTTTTGCCTCACCACCCTTGCCGACGAGTTGGAAAAATTGCAGACAAATTTAGCGAGTGTGAATGCGGCTTAAGAAACCATTATTGCATCAAGAAAGACACACAGGGAAACCGAACCTTGGCATCCTGCAACAAAACAAAAATCACTGCCAATTTGATTGCAGATCGACTGTCACATTGCTTTTATGAACGCAGTTGTCGACTGCTCTCATGCATAGTCACTGCAGTTTATTTACATTTATAACGCAAATCTTGCAGGGCTGCCGCAGTGTGACGTTTATGAACTCGGCCGTGGTTAAATTTTCTTAAATAAAACAATATTTTTGAGTATTTCAATTTCAATCAATCTGCTTTTCTTACTTTGTTCAAACAATTTACAATGCATTGTATTTTTAATATGAAGTTTTCTTTTTGAATAGGTGTAAATCGATCGAAGAAGCTATTAAGTCTACATTTTATCGGGTTTCACTGAATATTTTTGTATTTCTTTCACTTTTGTAGACAAAAAATATGATAATTGGATACTTTCATTCATTCAATAGTAAAATATTTATAAGTTTATTATTTTTATAAATATGTAATTCGTATGCATTGGGTAATTGTATTAATTAATAAAAAAAAGAACAATGAATAAATAATAACTGAGAAGATATTTAACGAGACTACTCCGTAGTTCTGCTTGTAAACTAAGAATAAATCATTGATTTAAAAAAATTGTAACAAAAGGAAGGTAGTTTTTTTTTTCGTTTTACATATAAACTGAATCCAAAAAGAAAAAGCGCAAAAACTAAGCTTAAAATCAGTCATTTTCTTTATCTCATGTTGAGAAAAAATACAAAAAAAGAAAACAATGCCAATTTTAGACAATCACAATGAAAATATTCGAGAGTGAGTTAGTAAAACGGGCGAGGTGCTTGGGGAGCTGTAGAGTACTAGAGTACGAAAGGAAAATGTATATATTTATATATGTATGTACATTTCGTCTCCACTGATATAATATGTAGACATGCCATTATTTTTTCTTTGATGTTTCAATATGAGCATGAGCGTATGTACCACTTATTTAATTCCGCATTAGACTTAAATACAACAAAGTTTCATTGGCCAAATCATTGACATTTTTGAACAGTCAATATGTAAGTCAGCATTAAGAGGCTTGAATTTACTTTTCATCCACTTATTTAACGTTGGCATTAAACTATGAAATACTTAGATTCTTCATGAAATGTATTGCACTGATGTTACAATACGAATAATACGAATACGAATAAGATAAGAAAAGGTTTAAAACGATAATCACCCCTATCACGAATTTCATCGTAATCGAAAATGTGTTACGAACTCCGAAAAATCTATCACAAAATCTATCATCAATTCATTCGTGAAAAATTTACTACGATTTTTGAAGATCGTGGAAGTTGCTATCGCTGAATACAAATGAAATTGAAATTTGTTACATTTTTCTACAAGTAATTTACGTCGGAATTACGATTGCGTTCGTAGATGTACTACGAATGGATTCTGTGACAGGGCTGAATGACGAAAGACAGTAAACCAAAATTTGGGAAAACAGAAACGTAACGTCATCGTTCGGAAATTGTCATTTGAATGAAATCATTTATAGAATATGTATGTAAATATAGTCATTTTTGAGTGTAGTAATATATGAGATATGAGAAATAACTTCAATGTACCTATTTTAAATTATAATAAAGGGGAATCAAATACAAGCCGAACTCAATAGAATTTCTCTGCGTTACTCCCTCTGTCGTTACTTTTCTCACTCACTCCCACCAATATTGTTTTTTTCTGTCTATGTTTGTAGCGCATTTAGATTCTACGATAAAAATAAAAACCTCAAACCTGACGTCGTTTATGTCAGGCATCAGCAGTTTGATTGCCGCTACCCATGGAGTTAGGATTTTTCGGAGTGTAAATACTAGCGTTGGGGTCTAAATTTGATGTACCAGATTGGGAAACTGGTACACCACCGCCAACGGAAGGTGATTGCGATACCACAACATTTTGTTGCTGTTGTTGTTGCTGCTGCTGTAATTGTTGTTGTTGCTGCAATTGGTGCTGTTTATTCTGTTGCTGTTTGTTATTATTAACTGCTGCATTTGACACCCTTTGATTAAGCTGGTGGCTACTTAATATCTGTTGATGTGGTGTTTGTGATCCAATTACCATCATTGGGCTGGACGGGCCTTGAAGTGGAGGTGTATCATTCATACGCAACATAGAACTTCCAGTGTTACTACACGTGGGCATACAAAGACTGTCTGTAGGCATAACTGCAAGTAGCTGTGCAATTTTTGCTTTCAAATCATGAACCTCATCTTTTTTTGAACGATAAAGACCTTGAAAGTGCGGACTATATTAGAAGAAATAAATCAAATAAAGTACTGCAATACAACTTACTGTCTTTTATTTCAAGCTGCCGTTTTGCTTCGCCGAGCGCCGAAAATAAATCCAGTTTAACTCTTGTTTCAGCCGATAAATTTTTTTCAAGTGTGCAGTTTTTGTCTTGCATTGCTGCAAGAGCTGACATCAACATTTCAGTGCCTGGCTGCGCATCGCGATTTCTTATTTCTACTTCAAACATTCGTAACTAAAAAAGAATTGTTTTTTTTTATTATATGAGAAAGGCAATAAAGATGCATAAGAGCATTCGTACTTCTTGTTCAAATTTCCTTCCTTGTTGCTGAGCCATTTCTTTTCCGTCTTCCGCAGTTTTGAGATCACGTCGCATTTGCTTTAACTCAACTTCTAGTTGCTGCTTACGTTGTTTGCATGATTCACTACATTCTGGTCTGTTAGCTTTATCTTCCGCGGCTTTTCGGGCTTTCTTCTCATTATGCAATTGCGCTTCAATTGATTGTTTTTGACGCCTTTCTTCAGTCAAGCGTTTTTCGGTATTTTGTAAAGTATTAATGTCATGCTGCCGTAAAGATGTAAGTTCTTGTATTCTCTTCTCTAACTCATCACAGTCCTTCTGCTTGGCTTGCAAATAGTTTTTATTCATTAAATTCGCTTCAAGTTTTTGACGCAACTCGTTTTCAATTTGCTTCATATGACTTATTTCTATTCGATACTTTTTAACATCAGCTTCTAATTTCAAGCAGCTTTCACAGATTTTCGAAACAACTTGTGACGCTAGGTTTGCAATTGGTGATGTAGACGAGGCTATAGACGCCAACGATGATATACTTGAAGTCTCCGAATTAGAATCTTTAGTACTATGACTATGATTCGAGTTTGTGTTATTATTACTATGATGGTTGTTGGGGTGATTTGATGTATTGTTGTTGCCGTGATGATTGTCCTTCGACGACACTTCTTTTTTGGAGCGATTTCGTCTTCCTATTAAAAAAATAATAATAATTCCAACAGGACCTAAGTAAGACGTATCCTACCAAGGTACCTAAGTGTACTAAATTACTTACCTTTCACTTTTTCGATCGGCTCAACCACTTCTTCTATCTCGTACTGTATAATGTGTTCATTACTTTGGCTACCAGTAGTTGATCCCGAATTTTTTTTTGTTGAAGCACAAAATCCATTCTGTATGTCTGATACGGGAGGTTGCTGTTGTTGATAAGAGATTGAGTTACTACTTTCGCAGTTAATGCTCTGTTTTTCCTTTTGTGCTGCTGACGCTAAACTAAAATTACTACTGTTAACGTGTACAGTATCACTGCAATCCTTGTGAATTCCGGCAGAATCACCAAGGTTATTAATGGCA